>JAJQWJ010000001.1:156175860-156768360 GCA_023637945.1 Phaethornis superciliosus | reverse complement strand
ACGGAACACCAAAATTAAGGTTGCCTCTGGGAACTCTATTTTACCCCTGTGCTAGCATTTTAAGAAGCATTTAAATTAACATCATCACATTCTACTTTTTACCCTTGCTTCAGTCAATTCATGTTGAGGCCAATGCTCAGGTAACAAACAATTCAGTATTGTTATCTCATCACTGTTCAGAGCAAGTATGGCCCAAGGTCTTGCTGCATACCATTCAAATCCTGCTCCGAATAGAGAATTATTCATTTCCCCAAGGGCTTCTTTGTAAAAGTTTTCTAAATATCTCCTAGACAGTGGTGAGTTCACTTTTGAACCACCTCTGGGAGATGAGTGTCATTATTCCCATTTTACAGTTGGGAATAATGGCACAAATATTGTGGGTCCCAAAGTATTCACTAGTATGGGCTGTTCAGTTTAAGAACAACACGACCAAGTATTTATGAGCATGTAGCATTCTACAACAAAATTACAATTTACTTCAATTTCAGTTGTGAGTGCTTATTGCTTCTGTAAATCAGGCTCCAGACACCCATAACACAAGAAACACACAATTATTGGCCACCTGTTCAGTGACTTACCAAGCATCCCACAGGAATTCCCTGACAGATGCAGAGATAGAGTAAAATTCCCTGTGGTTGCATTCAGCTCCCTTAACCATGACACCTTCTTTTCTCATTTTTTTTCTTCTTTTTTCAGTCTCTTATCTTGACCACTATAAATGGGATTATTTCATCAAGCTTGAACCACCTAGAAGTTAGCCCTGAGCTGGTTGTCATGCCTCTCTGCTGACAATAGAGAGATTGGCTGAATCATTAAACCTCTGTAAAGCTAAATGGAATGGGAGAGTAGGTGCCCATCTTTTCCCACTGATTACAGAGAGATCCTAGATTAGTTTAAAATAAACACCCAGCATTTAAAAGGCTAATTTACAGCAAGATAAATACTCCCCATTATCCCATTATAACTTTTTCTGTAAGAAAATAAATAGACAGCAATATCCTTCACTAAAATTCTGATAAACACACAGTGTCCAAATTCCCTCTCTTACCTAAAATGAGCAAAAGTTACGTATGTGGAGAATGTAAATAAAAATAGTGTCACAAGGCATATGTGCAGCAGGGGAAAATTAAGCCATAATCCCAGCCTTATATCAGTGTACATAGCTTCTGAAAGTAGTTTAGTCACACCCTTCCAACGTTGGTTTTGCAAGTAAAACCCTGCTTAACTCAGGCAGGGCATGTCCTTGTCTCAGTTCTCCTTGTCATCTCTTATGGACATTACTGCCTGTATTGTCACATTTAGTGACAACAATAAAGAAGCCCATGCTCCGTATCATAACAGAGGGTGGAATTTTTAATCCACAGAGAAACACTTCAAAGTTCAGGTCAAACTCTTTGCTAAAGGCTATATGATCAGTAATCCTTAGATAAGAAAGTCTACAACATGGCTGGATCACCAAGCTTGAAGCTGAACATGAGCCAGCAGTGTGCCCAGGTGGCCAAGAAGGCCAATGGCATCCTGGCCTGTATCAGAAACAGTGTCACCAGCAGGTCCAAGGAGGTGATTCTGCCCCTGTACTCAGCCCTGGTGAGGCCACACCTCGAGTACTGTGTTCAGTTCTGGGCCCCTCAGTTCAAGAAGGATATTGAGGTCCTCGAACAGGTCCAGAGGAGGGCAACCAAGCTGGTGAAGGGACTCGAACACAGATCCTACGAGGAGAGGCTGAGGGAGCTGGGGGTGTTCAGCCTGGAGAAGAGGAGGCTCAGGGGAGACCTCATTGCCCTCTACAACTACCTGAAAGGAGGATGGAGCCAGGGGGGGTTGGGCTCTTTTCCCAGGCAACTCTCAGTAAGACAAGAGGGCATGGTCTTAAATTGTGCCGGGGTAAGTTCAGACTGGATATTAGAAAGAATTTTTTCACAGAAAGGGTGATCAGACATTGGAACGGGCTGCCTGGGGAGGTGGTGGACTCTTCGTCCCTGGAGATATTTAAAAAGAGACTCGATATGGCACTCAGTGCCGTGGTCTAGTGACTGTGGTGGTAATTGATCAAGGGTTGGACTCGATGATCTCTGAGGTCCCTTCCAACCCAGCCTATTCTATGATTCTATGATTCTATGATTCTGTCATAAATGCCTACATTCTCTGTCTAACTAATGGAGAGAAATAGACACTTTTAAAGAGTTCCAGAAAGTAACTCTAACCTGGGAGTCTGGATATCACTCTACACCTGGCATCTGACCCTTAGAATATGAAAAAAGAAAAGTGCTTGAACCAGCCTTCTCCAGCTGAAAATCAAGTTGAGCGTATGAACTCAACACAACACTGAAATCAGTCAATAAATTCTGAAGCTTTTGGAAAGGCTGTCTCAAGATGCCATAAATGCCAATAAGGCCACAAAACCAGTAGGAAAGCCAGCACAGCCCTGAGAATGCATTACACCTGAATGCTTGGAATGAAAGAGCTATCCAGCTTCAAACAACAGTAAATGTGTACTGCTTATTTATCATTACCTTTCTTCGACATGGATTTAGCAGCTTGGACAACTTACAGTTGCTGTATCAAGCGTCCTAGTCAATTCCATATGTTCCCTTTGTACTTTTACTGATATATAAATGATAGGGTGCTCTCCAACAGCAAGATCTTAGAGCACTGGCACAGCTGTAGTGTAAAAACAAGCTTGGTTATGCTGGTCTCAACACCTGGTTCATCTCCTGATACCCACAACTGACTGCATAACAACCAGGTGTGCAATATCAGCTACACACCTGAGGTGTACCAGCCATAGAAAGTGTTAGACTGCAGCTGCTGTTATCTCCTGTGGCAAAGAATGCATATTCATACCGCTGAAAACAGGATATTAGAGCAGGGCACAAAGGGTGGGAATGATGGTATAGTGTTCAGAGTGGCTGCCAGCTGAGTATGTGCAAACACAATGCACAGAAAAATTCATCAATTTCTCACTGATGAAATCCTCCAGGCTGACTCTTCATATATCAGATCAGTGGAAAACTTCATCAAACACAAGAACAGAGACAGGTAGGTCTTGTCAGGATTTACAGAAGACACAGGAGTACAGCTCTTATCCAATACAGCATTGCCACTGTGCTCTCCATTTATTTTTCTTAAATTTTTTACAGAAAAGATGCAGCCAGAGTAATCCATTTAGTGGGTTAAAAAAGTGAATCTTTTCCAGCTTACAATATTTTTTGTTTCACATTGTCTTCAATCTCCAGGTCTTCAATGTGCAGGGATAGTTTTCTGCCTTAAATCTCAAGTACGTATGCATCATGACTTCTTCATAAAAGGACTGTAGAATGTTGAATAATATGTAAATTTTATGTTGTAATGAATTGGGTCCTAAGATCTTTAAAGGTCAGACACCTGATATAATACATCATGTCCTTTAATATCAACTACAAAATAACTGTAATAAATTTAGCCACTACCATATCCTCACACACTGTTACCCACAAAGCAGCACCAGAGGAAATGTATCATTTGTCAAAACATGTAGGGAAAGCTGACGTGTGTACAAGTAATTTTGAAAGTATTGCTAAGGTTAGGAATAGTTACACAAGTTACAAGGTTGACTTTTGAGGGAAGTAACACATTACAAACCAGCCTGTTGCTTAAATTCCCGAGAAGATTCATAAAGGCCTGTGAATTAAAACTAGCTAGCAGAAGCTAGACATGTGGTAAATTGACATTATTGCTGTTGATGTGCAGTAAACAAAACAAGAAACTGTAACTAGCAAAACAGTTCATTTTGGCACAAATTCTGTAAAGGCTTTAAGAGCACTCTTTAGGCCTGAAAATTATATGTGTTTAAATACCTTGCTGAACAGGAAAGTCATAGACATATGTTTGATTTTAATCACATGCTTAGATGCTTAATAAGAGTGGTACTGAGCAGCTAAGTTCAACAGGAATTTCCTTTACAGAAATAATTCCTAGCAATGTTAATGGAAACAGAGGAAGCAGACAAAAATGTGAAATATCGACTAGAGTTTGCTGGCTGTGATGACTGGACTTGAGATTCCTTGGGCATACCTTAGGATTAAAAAGGATAGGGCAAGCTCAGAAAAAGCATGTGGCTCCCTGCCAAACTTCAGCAAAGATTACATGTGAGGTACTTTACTGCCCCTTCACCAACTGCAACAGGTAGACAGCAAAGCCAAGGGTATAGAGTATGTAGACTCACTGCTTTCTTGCCTCTACCAACTTGTGCCTGCCCTTTCTGTCTTCAGAATATGAAGGCAGTGAACCAATTACAAGCTCTGTGAGAGGCAAAATCACCAAACTGTACGTTATAGAAAGAATAAAAAATAGTAAGTATCCCTGACTTTCTCAAAGATCGCAAAAGGAAATTCAGGAGCGGGGCAGATCATGTCAGCACAAGAAAAGATGTGTCCAGCCACTGGTAGCACCACTGATAAGGTTTTGACACTTAAGGGAAGGCAAATTCTTATAAAGAAAATATATGATATGTTGTTGATCACCATCGTGCAATGCTAACAATATGGCACATATTCCTGGTCTTCTGGTATGGCTGATCTTCCTCCCACTGACAGAGGGTAGGTTTGAATAGGGTTTTGTTTCAGATTCACCCATTTAAATTTATCCAAATCCAATGTAGGTATCTGTGTGAGAGTTAGGTGTTCAAATTTTAATTACGGAGAAAGATCCTAGGCTTGACTTGGTTGCATATGTGGCAGCTCCCAGTGCCACGTGAGTCACCCTTGAGCATCCCAGTGAATGTCATGCTGCTACTTCAGAAGCTCTCACCTGAAACAGAGCTGGGATCATATGCCTGGGACATGAATGGGGCAATTGACTATACTGTAACCTTAAACACCTAGCTCATGTATGGATGTCCTCAGTGTAGACATATGCATTCAGATAACAGTGTCTCAAGGTGACTCCCACATTTCCTATTGCTTTGGTATGGCCTAGTAAGACAAGACCAAACTGTTCAACACTTACAAATAATGGCCTCCAAATAGACTATATGCTGCTGGGAATATCCAGAACTCCAGACCCTAGGCAGGAATAGTAAATGAACAGGCTCAACTTCGGTCCCAATGAAGCACCACTTCCTCACTAACCACAAACAAAGCCCCAGTGACTATCTGTTGAACAGCTAAATCTAGGAGGAATGAATGTGATGTTTAAAGTTATTGAATTCTTTGGTGTCACTCATAATGTATTCTTACAGTTAAGATCATTGGTCTTGTTCTATGGTGTTACAATAATAGGTGATGGCAGAAAAATAGTTCCAGAAGATGAAGCTCCTCTGGAACAGAAAATGTAGCAGAGAGGTCCCCTTTGGCCCTCTTGCATCAGGAACAGATAGGCCTGAACAGAAACAGCATGAGAAACAGGGAAAATCAATTAAATTTCTCAGTTTGTATATTGGGCTGATTATACTTACCTACCTTGCAAAAATCTTTGGAAAATTACTGCTTAAGTCCGGACAGCATTTTACAGGAGATGAATTGTGCAGATTTTTACTGTTATACATATTTGCAACAGTATCTTCCTCCTTTGATAATGGCATAAAACGATCATGTATTAAAAGAAAGAAGAGATTCCCCACTAGCGTAAAAAAGATGTACAATATAGGGTTAGCACCTGAAGAATGTAATTTTAATTTTGCCATTCCCTGAAGAAGCCTTAATTCATAAATATTAATGGCACTGGGGAATAACAGTCTTTTCCCTGGAGAAAGATTAGACCTTATACCATATTGTGTATTCTTGGACACATTTTCATCCTGGTTTTTATTATCATGCACATATGATGATTTTTTAAAAGTTTATTCCATTCCACTCATGATAAACATTTTCATTTTCATGAAAAGTTGTGATTTTAATGTACCTGATAAACCCATATTTTTTTAGCCATTAACATTTGTGTTATTTTAAGTCATTGCTGTTCATTGTAGTACATATAACAATTTTTTTATTCACTAGGGTTGTTTACCACAATGTATGATGCAAAATTTTCTAAAACACTTTCCAACATTTTAAATTAATTCTAATATAGGTTTATCAGTTCCTTGTTATGGTGCAGAACTTATATTAAATTCTGTGATCCATAAAACCTTTTTTTGAATGACACATAGTTTAGTTTTTCATTTAGAGGCTATAAAAGTGTTCACAAAAGTTATGTAGGAAAAAAAATGATTGAAAGTGCTAAAACACTGTACAGAATATAAAATCCTTTCATAGACTTTTTATGACACATGAAACATGAGTCTTAAAGGTTTAATGTTACTGACTTTTATACAAGGCTTTTTAATTCTTGATTCCAGTTATGGTTCTGCAAATGAACTGTGACATTAAAAAGAATCAGGCTGGAACTGCCTTGGCTCTCTGTCTAGATGAGTTTCTTCTGGCCATGAAGGGTTCACATAATCTGCCCCACCCTGCTCAAGTCTGGTTAGCACTAACTTGCTTTAGCAGCAGCCAAGTGTAAATCCTGCACTGCATTAAATCTGCCTAACACATCACATCCTACTCAAATTTGTCATTAAGGTTAGGTGTTCTTATAAATTATTAAGAAGGGTGCAGTGTTACTTAGTTTCCCTTTCTCTTAGTATTCAATAATGTGCTACAGCAATTGGGCACATTTTAATTGACTGAATATAGCAGCAACACTGATACATACTCCAAATAAAGAGAGATTAAACCAGTTATTCCAATATTTACGCAGGGGTGAAGAAGCTCGTGCTGTTGGGACTGGTGGAGGAACAGGTTCTTACACCTACACAGCAGCTAAAGGAAGCCAATATTCACACACATGGACCACTTTCCCAGCATAGCAGATTTTCTGAACTCTCCAAAGGAATGCTGTCAGACATTTGCCGTGCCCTTCTGTGAGTGCAGCTGTCACTAGATGACAATTTTAGGTGATATGCTCCCAGCCAAATGCAGTCATGACCAGGTTAGAGAGGGTTCTCCAGCACGCCAAGTGACCTGTGCTATGGATACCACCCTAGGGACTTGTAGTGAGTGAAGGAACTGCAGTCTGAGCCTCCTTGAATCTCTCTCTCCACAGCTACTTTGGAGAGTCACGTTTTTCCTGAAAAGCAGTTCATCTCCATTGGCCCAAAGACTCAGGGGAGGATGAGAGCAACAGAACCTGGGTTTCATTTAACTTGGACTTCTGCAGTTGCCTTTATCTGAGCAAATTCTCTATACAATCAACAGAAAGAAAAAGGGTCTGATTAGTCCCATCCTGAAATAACTTACATAATAAATTATACCATTAGAAATGCCTGTTTCTCTCCACTAAATACAGAAGCAGCTGGGACAACTAGGTTGGATGTGTATATATGTATATATGTTGGTACATAATCGGGATCTTGGACTTTGAGTCAGTTTAACCTTACAGCAGCCAGTCAAAGATCAGTAGCAGGCTGTGCCCATGCAAAAGATGTGTCTTGCAATAATTCCCCTTCTGCTACCATCAGTCAAGAGACATACTCATAATTACATCCATAAAAGTAAATAACATGGGATTGGGCCTATTAATTGGCCCTGTATGCAAGAGGTGTGCTGCTGTTTGCATCTGTACAGCTAAAATACTTTTGCCTCCAAACAAAATAGCTTTGTCTCTGCTTCTTAATGAGAAGAGCCCTTGGCTCATGAAGAAATCTGCTCAGATACCATTAGAGACAGAGAGTTTGTTGGTATGGTTTCTTGTTTGCACAAGTGAACAAGGTGAGTGACTCTGGACTATGATTAAGCCCAGTCCCCAAACCTTCTTAGTTTACTTGTGCATATTGCAGATGAAGAGAGAAAAGAATATTCTAGGCTTTATCTTCATTAATATGTATTTATTTCTCAACAAACTTCCACACAACAGATATGATTTATTAAGATTGAATTTTTAAGGATAGGAAGAGCTTTTCACTTGCTCACTTTGTTAAGTGATGCTACATACCTAGACAACTGGCTATCACTAAATTGTTATAATTTCTATTACTTGAATACATATAAATTTTGTTCATAACCTAGGTTTGTATAGGTGTTGTACTTGGCTATTTATGAAAAAGAATGAAAAACGGAGATTTTTATTCAGATAAAGACCTGTTACACAATACCTTTTACAAGCTTACATTCAAAACTCTGTTGTCTGGTTTACCAAATTTTTAGTTTTTTCATATTTTTTTTCATATATTTATCAGAAACTAAACCTCAACTGCTGTTACTCAGTAGGAAACCTGGATTAAAATGAAGGTCCTTCTGGCATTTTAACCGAGTAATGAAGCCACTACTGTGTATTGCCTTTCCCATTTTTAAAAAGCCTAGTAAAAAGGCAAAAATAGGAAATGTCCTGAATAGTTCACTGAAATATTTTTTTTTTTTATAAGATGCCTTTTTGTCTATGTTCCTATTCCTGCTGTCCATGATTGCACAGCAAAATCTCTTTCAATATCTTCTGAATAAAAAAATAATTGTCATATATTTTTACAATATTATGGCTTCTTTTAAATATATATCATGCTACCTATCTCACAATAGAACAAAATGTATACACATAAAAGTGCAGAAATTACCAACATCCTGCTGGTCCTTTGCCATGTAGTGTGCCTTGAGCTTGCTAGTTGGTGCAATAGTAATCTTATCAGTAGATGTCAGGACTAGCTGGGACTCCATCCCAGTTTACTCTGGGGCATGAAGGAATTAAAATATCTGTTGTAGATTCTCATGTTTGCTTTATACTTCATTAAAAATTAATATAATTGTAACTATTCACACTTAATTGATTTCAGCGTATGCCATACTACAATGCAGTAGAGGAATCTCACTATTTTCTACAGGGTTCAAAAACCTTCATAAAGGTTTGCCAGCTTTTTTTTTTTTTTTTAATCAATTTACCAAGAGACAAAACCACATTTACTGAAAAAGTTAATAGTGCCTGATTGTGAAGCAGCAACCTAGCTCATGAGTACTGTGTCCAGCAAATGCTACAGGCAGTGTGATTCAGCTGCTGATGAAGAGAAATCCACTGCCATTACCAGAGTACTCTGGTCTATTACAAGCTAATTTCTTAATTCCAAAGTTTGCACTGGTTGCCTGTGAAGCTTAGGCAAGGCCAATAAGGGCAGTTAGAAACAATTTTTACGTTGCATATCAACATTAGCAAGAAAACTTTATTCTCATTTTGTTTCTCATTCAGGGTTTATAATTTAGCTTTTGTCTAGAGAAAATTATTCAGTGGTGAGGGAAGAAATATTTTTTTACAGTGTGAAGAAGAAAAGAAAAATAAAGCTGTAAAGTGCTGTTTGCTACAATGGCAATATTTTTCTCCTGACAGAAAAGCTCCATGTTCTTTTCCAAAGCCTCTCACTAAACTCAGAAACATTGATCCACATTTCTATCGCTTCCTTGCTCCACAGGTTGATTACATACTATATGAAAACTCAGGGCTGTTGTAAATTTTCAAACAAAAGACAGTATACAGCTTATCTGGACTGCAGCAGAATGGCATTTCAACCTGCTTTATAGCTTTCCCACCCACTGTTTCTATTCATAATCCCAGGACAGATTAAAATATTAAGTAGCATCAAGCTGCAATGTCATGTAGATAAAAATTAAAAGAAATGCCTTGGTCTCAAAATGTCTGTAAAAACAACCTATTATGGTAATACTTAGAAGAGCCCTTTTTCACAGAGTGTCACAAAAAGTGACAAAATATGCTGAAAGAACCAAGGTCAAAATCTGGATATTTTTTTTGTTGCTGTTTGAATATCAGTTCCCCTTAAAAAGCATCAGGCTAGTTTTAGCACCTGGTGTAACTCTTGCACCTCATCACCTCCAGCTGCCCACTGTGAATTGCAGGTAGACCAGGGAGGGAGGAAGGGAGGGATGGTGGGATCTTCTTACAGCAGATCATCTCACCATCTCAGGCCTTCCCTTTCTCCTTGTTCTTTCCTTCTGATTTCTCCACTTCAACACAGACTTTCAGAGCATGAATTCACCGTAGCTAAAAACTGTCTTTATCTTTTCCTTTTTTTTTTTTTTTTTAATGCTCTCTTGAGAGATGACTGCTCAAGTGGCAAAATTATATTTTCTCAAGTCGTTTCACAGAATCATTCTGTTTGCAAAAGTGATTTAAGATCATTGAGTCCAATTATTAATCTAGCTCCTCGAGTCCACTTCTAAACCATATTCCTAACCACCCCATCTACATGTCTTTTAATACCTGCAGGGGTGGGGATTCAACCTCCTCCCTAGGCAGCCTGTTCCAGCCTTTGGTAATCCTGTCAGTGAAGTTTCTTCTAATACATAATGTAAACCTCCCTGAGCACAATTTGAGGCCATTTCCTCTTGTCCTATGACTTGTTTGTTACACAGGAGAAAAGATCACCCCCCACCACACTACAACCTCCTTTCAGGTAGTTGTAAAAGAGTGATAAGGTCTCCCCACAGCCTCCTTTTCAGGAGGCCAAAAACTTCCTTCAGATGCTCCTCATAAGACTTGTTCTCCAGGCCCTTCAACAGCAATTGCCCTTCTCTGAACACACTCCAGCACCTCAATGTCCTTCTTGTAGTGGAGGGCACAAAATTGAACACAATATTTGAGGTGCAGCCTCACCAGTGCCAAGTACAGGGGCACCTTTGAGGAACAGAAGGTTAGAAATGAAAACAGCATTTAGAGAGCACCATCTTCTGGGCAAATGGGCTTTCAAAAAAACATAAACAAAAATAACCAAATAAAATGAAACCCAAAACCATAAAGAACAAATGTTATAACAACAATAAAACATGGAAGACCATTATAACCAACAGGACTACATGAGAGACTGAAGTGGGACAACAGAAGGGGACGTTTTCTTAAACCACTGAATTAAGATAGTGACACATGATAGCAGGAGGAATGACAAGACCCAAAACTACATGGTAGCAAAGAAATTATTTTGGATTGAAAGAAGAAAATTAACTCTTTGCCAAAATTCGGTAGTGGTGCCTAACCTGAGTGATTGTTGAAAATAAACTGCACAGAAAGAGTGCAACGGCGATGTAAAGCAGTACAGGAGACAAACAGCTTTAGAGAAAATTAGGACAACACAAGTAAGGAAAGCAGAACTAGAAGGAATGACCTGAGTTGTTAAGTCCAGCTTTCTGCTCTCTCAAGTGTAGGCATTTGCTACTGGAAATATGGTTCAGGACCTTTAAGAATTCACTTTCATTCTGTGCTTCTTTCCTTGAAAATCTCTTTACCTCTCACTTACATTTTGAGTTTGCCCATGAAATTCTTTCAAGATGTCTATTTTTTCCTGTCAGAATGGGATATTTCCCTACATGTGTCTCCATATTCTTAGCATTAAAATTTTGATATCTGTATCTTTAACTAAAGAAAATTCCAGGCCTCCCATGAATTTGTCTGCCTGAATACATGTTTAGCTGACTTCATTATCCTACCTGAAATTATTAAAGTTTGTCTTTTTAAAAATTAAGATATTTACATAAAGATATGCTTCATCTTTTCCTTCCATTAACTTCCACTTGTATCAAACTGTGACTTCTTGATCCAAGACCAACTCATCTGTATTTTTTTCAGTTTTTTCTCCACTGAAACAAAGTCTGAACTAGTACTATCCATTCAGGAACAGTTGGTGAAAAAATCTGTTAGCATAGCAGTAAGTATCTAAATCCCATATTACAGATATGAAAAACTCATCTCATGCTCAAATATATTTTAGACATAACTAATAGTACTCTTGTGGTCATGATCTGCTTTAGTATGCAGAAGTAATAAAATTATTAGCATCTAGTACAGCTGTAAAACATGGATAAGCTTCTGGATTTACAAGTTGTAGAATGGAAAGAACAAAGTTGAAACGTTGCTAAGACACTGATGGATGCATATCCCAAATAGTACATGTAGTTCTGGAATCCAGTGTCAAAAAGGATACAGTAACACTAAAAAAAACAGAGAAGAATGACAAAGAGCAAAAGGTATAGAATTGTACCCATGCACAGAACAGCTAAATAAATTCAGATTCTTCAGCTCTGAAAAGATATATAACACCTATAAATTCCAGGTAGCATGGGGAAACAAAGCAGTCCCACATTATTTTTCTTATTAAAAGGTGAAAAGAACCTTACATGAAATTAGCAGATGACACTATCAAACAAAAGACATTTTTTCTCATAAGTCACAGTTAAACTGCAGAACACTTAACCACAAGAATTTTGTAGATGCTTGATATTTACATGGGTTCAGAAGCAAATCAACAAACTAATGAAGAAAAAATCAGTCTAGCAAGTACAGAAATATGACCAATATGTCACTATATGCAAATGTCCAAGAGCTGCAAATCAGTGAAAAGGTTGGGTGGGCCCATATGACCACATGGACTTCCTTAGGAACTTACTGGCTGTTCTGAAGCTGGGCTAATGGGTTTTCTGCTTCAGTGTGATACAGCCATTCATATATTGCTATTAGCACCGCTTAATTTTAGTACAACTTGGCTTCGGTGTACATTGGAAAACAAAAGTAACTCATAATGACTGAATATCTAATAGTTTCCATCTCTCTTACTGCAATAGAGAGTTGCCCACAATTCCAAATGGAAGGAATGTGTTTACAGCTGATGCCTAGCCCTATACCAGAATTTGCCTTATCTTCCAAATTTATGATTCTGGATCACATTCTCTCTTTTTCCTGGAAGCCCTCTCTCCATGCATCTACGAAGACACAAGTCTCCTGTGGGAGTATGACCCAGAAGGGTCACATCTGTGAGCTAGCTAAAAGAGGCAAAAAATCTCTTTCCCTTGACTCTGCAACCTTTATTATGTCTCCTTGATATTAGTCTTTTTCTAGATGGTATTTTAACCTACGTGTATCCTTTTAAATGCTGAAAAAAACATTCAACAAAAATACCATTAAATATGGGACCTGTGAAAAGCTGCTAGGGGGATTTGAATCTTGTCCATGGTGTTGATCTATTCTGTCTGCCAAGGGGATTAAATTAATGTCAAAATCTCCTGGACATTACATATCTACATCCGCAAACTGGAAAGCATCTCGATTCTTGCAATAGTGGCAACGAGCTGACTGAAATAATATCCTTTTCACTGCCATTATACTAACACAATATAATTGGGGAATTGCTACAGTCCCTATATTTAATTTTAGTGCCTCAGCAAATGATCCTAATAGCCTAATGGCTAGATGCTGCTGTTGCTAATGCTGTTCAATTGACTGGGTTTCAAAGTGTATCAATGAGTCTTTTAAGTATCCACTAGAGCTGTGAGGTTTCAGATTACAGCTCTTAAACTATATGTAATCTCTAATGAAAAAAGGGGGAAAAAAAGGAATTGATAAAGCAAGCTAAAGCAGCATAGTCAGCAAAAATTGCACAGGCAATCTAACTACACTCTGTAACAGGGTGAGCACATAAATTGCATTCGGTCAGTAAATAACACACTCGGGAAAGTAAGCAATAATGCAAAATAATAATCCGGTTTTTTCATAATTAAATCTTAGCTAGGTCCACATTTAGTCACAATGATAATTTTTGTTTAGAACTGCAAGTATAATCATGGGGCTGGTAAAAAAATATATTGCCTTGTAGCTTTTTATGAAAATTAACACATACCCAGTATTGATCCTGATTTGTGCACGTTAAAACAAGTCTCCTTGGGTAAAATGTTCTTAAAGTCAATAATATGCTGTAATCTCATGTGACATTAATAATATAACACAAATGACAATTCATTTTCGTTTACTTGTCTCCTCTTTAATGGATTGATAAATTTTGTTAAAAAAAGGAAATCAGATCTTGGTGCATAGTAGGCATATTTCTAAAACAGTTCTGATTGATTTTTTAAGTAATTTTTGAAGAAACAATCAATCTCAAGATTTCTTTCCTGAAATATATTTTAATAGCTGTTGATGTATGTCGTGCATATCACAAACACCCAAAACACAGTGCTGTAGGTCTTAATCCAGCAAACACTTTACACTTCCTTCCCCAAGAATTTTATTCCTCCAAATATAGAAGTTCCAGCGAGGAGCAGCTGATTTCACATATTTTTTGTTAAGCGTATGTCTTTGCACATTCTAGCCTAAAAGAAGCTGAGGTGTCAGAGAAAACAACTGTCATAATCAGAGTTTATCTCTGTGCAATGACAGCTGTATTTATTTCCAATTGCCCCAAATTAAGATCACAGTTATTACCCTTCCCCAAGTAGCTGTGTTTTGCAACATCTTGGAAAGAGAGTAGGAAATGGTGGACGTGCTGTCACCATAGTGCTAAGAACTACTTATATTTACTAAGACAAACAACCTTGAAACTATACTGCCTAAGACAATATTGCATCTCAGTTATGAGAGAAGGACAGAGAAAAATAAGCTAGTTTACTCTATTTGTGGAAACTGCTAAGAGGAAGTAGGATTTCTAGGTGTTGAATTTTGTTGGTCAAGTATTTTCACAAGAAAAATCTCAGTGATCTCAGTTGCTATTTTGCTGTCCACATAATGGAGTTAAGAGATCAGTAAACGGTACTAAAAATAAAGTCCAAAGGGGGAAATTCAACCTATCTTTTCAGAGCAGAGTTGGATTTGGAGCTGCATTCTCCAGCTGTGAAAACATTTTGCTACCAGCAGAACAAAAATTCTCAATTTGGGCTAAAAGGTAGAGCTCCCATAGCAGCAGTCAGATTTCTAATAGGAAAAAATCTTCCTGAAACTGAAACATTCAGCTTCTCACAGTGGGAACACACTCTCCCTCATCTGGTTTTGTTTTTGGAACAGGGGAAGAAGGGTCTCTATCTGTGACCAAGAGGGTGCAATTCTGATTTCTTCAGATAAAATTAACTAAAAAAGGATTTACTGTACCGGATTGTGAAGCACCATTGAGTTCATAAGAAATGTTCACTGCCCCAATGTGTGGATAAACTTGCTACCTTTTTCCACTGACTACTGTCCAGACATCCACTTTCCTATGAGTTTATTCCACAGTTCCTGAGATTTAGAAGTGAACAAGAACTACTAAAAAGAAAACAAATTAAAAAAAGCAAAGCTATTTACTCTTCTAAAAAGAGCTCCCCTCCCCCTTTTTTTTTCTTTTTTCCCCAATATTATTTTTCTTTTTGGCTACGCATTCGATTTCCAAGAAAAATCCCCACCTTCATAGATTTTCTACATCAGGAAAAATATTGTTAATGTTTGGCAACTAAATAGAAAGTAGTGGTTGTGGCAAATAAACAAATTCATAACAAATTAATCGTGCTTGAATGTTTTTTAGTTTACTGCTTCTGAAATAAAGTAAGAAACTATTTTTAAGTAACAAAAGCAAACGCAAATGTTCTAAATGTGAACTATATGAATTTAACATGTTACACTTCCTCAAAATTCCAGTTTTAAACCAACTAAATTCTCTGGCTAAACAAGTTTTCAGGGTTGCTTTTCTGTTGTGAAAAGATCTATTCCACAGACATATTAGCCTATGTGCTTTCTGATATCTGTAGGTATGCAGCAGCTGAAATACCTTCCTACCTCTTCCTGATTCAATTTAAGGAAACAGGTTACTTGAATTAACATTGCCTATTAAGTCCTTCACTTTGTTTTTGCCTTAAACAGCCCCAATTCTAGTCTTAAGCTCCTAGAAATTCCATCCGGCCCTTCACCATTCATTAAAACAAACACTACCTATTTTATTATTTGCAGCCCTGCCATCTCTCCCCTGAAACAAAAGGGGAGATTGTCTGCTGCAGGAGACACCTGGAAGGTACACAAAGTACAAAGGCCAGAATTCAAAGGAGTTCCCAGTGTATTCAACAAGCAATTACTCCTGCTTGTGATGGGAGACTGTCAGCTTCAAACACGAGGCATTCTTTGCCAAGATTAGTCCAAATTGCATTTTATTACACTGGCCTTCTTGGACAGCCTAAACTTCATCTCGTTCTTATTCTAATGGAATTCAATCAAGGGTATTAATATATTGTTTATGACATGTTTGGAGTTCTTGTGTTATCAGCACACATTCATGAGAGGAGCTTCAAACAGTATCAGATAACAGTGAGCTGGATGTTGGATGTTGTACAGCACAGGGGATTTTATCATCTTGTTGAACCAGTGGCAGTGATTAAATTAAACTGTCTGAACAAAGCTTTTGCATGTCATGCTGTTGAATGGCAAAATGAAAGAGTGACACACTTCAAAGATCAAGGAGAGAGAGAGCTGGAAAACCATACTTATGTAACCTCTTTTTTTAATATATTGAATAACAGAACCACTGGCTGCCAAGACTTTTCGTAGAAAATAATCAGAACAAAAAGTTTTATGTGTTCTAGCATTAATTTACTATATGTGAATGCCAAAGTGCATACAAAGTTCTCATATCATTGTTACTTCTCTTATCTCAGTGAGCATCACACTGAATCTTGCTCATTTTTCTGTCATATTTTTGAAAAACTTCTATAAAATCTGATTTCTACCCATTTCCCTCACAGCTGAGTTTTCACAGTTGTGAGATCCGAAGGTACAGTTCTTACATCTTTTCTAAAATGAGCAACACCAACATTCATAATTTTATTGACAGCAGTAGGCCTGTTTGTGGGAATAAAAAGTGTTCATAAAAGGGCTAAAATATCCAAACCTCAAACTCTTGAAGTGCAAGGTGGTTACTTGTAATGGAAAATTAAAATGAAAAAAAAAAATTAAAAAAAAAAAAATTAATTACCTTAATGCTATCTTCCCAGAGTGTTTCTTTTCTGAAAATGATTACTTTAGGCAAATTTCATTTGGATATATGAGAGCTTTTAATGTGTACAACACAATTTACAGTATAGCATAGAACTTGGCAATATTTTTGGTATGGATTCAGATATATACTATCTACCAAATCTTATGTAAACAAATATTGCTACTATTTCATCCAATACACTGCAATTTCCATTAAAAAGTGCTGTATTCTAGAATCCCAAATAAGAGGGTCCTAGATTAAAAAAAAATAGACCAAACTAAAAAGCAATTTCTAATACAAGGTTTAGCTGATTCTTCATTGAGGATAGATTATTGGTTAGGTATTAATTTTTAAAGTATTAAATACTAGCATAAATCACATTTTAAGAAACACCAGAATGATTTTCTTTCATTTTATGCAGAACCCAGAACAGGTCCTGATTTTGTTCAAGGTGTAAACATGATATGACTTATCATTTCTTATCACTAATAATTTGATCCCATTACTTTATTTAGCATATTTAAAGAAGCTTTAGTATCTTTTCTGCATAATAAATAATTTTCCTTTATTTCTATGGCAAGATTAATTTGTTTTCATGTGCAAAAATGAAAGAATCCTAATTTTTATCCAAACCGTGACTTAAAAAACATCTTCCTCAAAACTTCTAGAGCTTTTATTTGATAGTAATATTCTTCCTTCTTGTAGAGCCATAGTGCAATGACATCTATAAACATTCAAAACTGGAGAATTCTTTCAAATTCAAATCTACTTTAGATGGTACAGTAGCAGAAACGGAGCCTGAGGGGAAAAGTTTTGAGAATAAACAGAGGACCAACACATTAGAATATTCCACTGTGTGTATCATTTTTTATAACTGGTGGTACATAAGTGTGCATCTATGTTTGTATCTCATTGCAGTTCTATGAATAAATGGAGATTTAGTATTTATGGCAGACAGGCTAAATAATAGGTGTTTCAGTGCATTATAGTCCTCATGCAGTAGTGCAAAGATGTCTAACTATCTGGTGTATATTTCAATATATATATCTGTGTGTTTGTTTAAGAAAAAATGCAGATTAACTTGCCAGAGACACTTGTTTATGTTAGAATTTTAACTTGTGATTTATTATATGTATAATTCTTATTTTTTTGGTCTGTCTCTCTTTTAATATTAAATAGCACTGTATATGGGAAAACTTAATAGCCAAGTAACATGAAATGTTGTACTTGCTTAGAAAATGTAACAGTTTAATTATCTTTGCAAAACAGAAATACTACATCTTCACTACTTATGAAGCATGGGAAATAAAAAAAAAGATAATGTAAGTAATTTTCTAAATAAAATGTCTTTTTTACTATTTTTCAAATATTTTTTATAAAATACTGTTAATTTTTCAAACAATTATATCTAAAATAAATAGAAAAATACTGGCTTTAGTATCATGCAAGTCTCTAAAGTTTGTAAGATGAAAAGCATAATAATGGAAGGAATTCAAGAAGCTCTTCTCTTTAATTATGCACATATTCACGTAAGACAAGGATAAAGGATAATGTCATCCAGGTTGTATACCAAGTTACTACATCCTTCTATGTTGCCTTTTTTTGGGTTTTTTTGGTTTTTTTTTTTTAATAGAATAAAAAATAATAAAAGAAATAATAGAATGAAAAATAATAGAATAAAAAATGCATCATATTACATACAAGTTAACATGTATTTTTTGTGTGCATAAGCACAAGCATGCATGCACTGTCCTTTTGGGCTTTATTCTTTTGCTTGCTTAATGTAAGTGTAATTCACTATTAAGTAGGGTGAAAGCACTGAATCACAATCATCTTAGAGTAATAGTTGAGAATTTCTTCTGGTGTCTTTTGTTTACTGTGTGATTTACAGACACCAAATCAGAAAACTTTCAGATATTTGTTGTATAAGGTACTCAGCCTGTGAACATTTATACATACAACCAGTGCCATCACAGTCAGCAAAAATACTGCAAGAATAATGGTAGTCATGTCTCTGAGAATGGACCTAACCTGATCCATAAAAATGGATGTGTCTAATTTAACCTAGATGATTGGTAGATTAATATAATTTAATTTATCCATAACAGTAGTCTAAAACAATTCAGACTGTGCCCCAAAATTGTGTCTTTCCAACAACAAACATCCATGCCAAAGTAAACTACCTCAGTAGTAAGCCTTATTGTGGCAAATGTGAAATTAGACAGGGTGAATCTCCAGGCTAAATATCTGCAAATTCAGGTTCTAGCAGAAAGGTAACAAACCCCATCCTGAACTACAAGGGAATTCTTCTATAACTCAATCAATGGGATTGTAAGCCAAAGCAGGAACAAGATAACACTTTCATGGGCTATATAGGTATGAAAGAATCCAACAACAACACACTTAGAACTATTTCTTCCTTACCATAAACCTTTCTTAAATAGGTTCACTTAATAGTAGTTTATTAATTATATTCTCATTATCAAAAGTGATATTGTTTTCCTGTAGATTTAAAATAAAATAAAAAGTTGTGCTTCTGTGGCACTATTCAACATGGAAATGTTTCAGTTTCAGGAAAAATGACATGTAGGCTCCATTCCCTATATTGCTAAAGACTTCCATTGCTAAAGAGTCTGGGGAAAGCTGCCTGTCAATTCCTTTCCTTACCATTCTATTCCATACAGAGCCATGTAGACAGAGGCTTAAGTAGTTCCATATTCCACGTTGGAAGTGGAAACAACAGAGTCCTGTCTGCCTTGTGAAAGCCTCATTAAAAGCTCACGTTATAACATGGCTTTCTGCAGCTAGAGGACACATTACTTCAACTAGAATGCCTGAGGAGTCGATTCCCATTCTTAATATCTAGGAATGCATTAATTATTCTTAAGCGTGCCTATTAGAAGTGTTAACACATCAATATAAAGCAAAGAAAAAGTCAATTGAAAGTGTGCAAAAAAAGCAAGGCAATATTTTACCGTCTAAAGTAGATGCTTGTGTTAATACTTGTGGCTGGAATCCATCATCATGCATCAGTGCATGCCAGGTTGCAGATGAAGGAAGCACTTCTCTAACTGGCAGCCATAGCATGGATCAAAAGACCAGAGTTTTATGCTAATTTAGTTTAAGATGAATAAGCATGTCAGCCACAGCATTTTATGTAAAACAGGACTCGTGAAGTTTTACAATCAGGTAGACACCAGAAAGGAATTACAGTAATCCACCTTGGATGTGACAGAAGTACTATGTGGATTAGCATTCCAGCTGTGGCCTGAGAAAATATTATCCTCAACTCAGCAACAGCAAGCAGATAAGTGAGTAAAAAGTGTAGTGAGGATGGCATGTAAACGACCACTAAAGAGCACAAAGAGCAAGATGGCTATGATTATCTCTGGCAAGGGTTACAGGGAAAAATGCAGCTACAGACAAACAACACAAGGAACCCATTGAAGTACTTATATGTGGCTTTTATCTCCATAGTCACTGAAACACCTTTGTACCTGTATCTGAAGACCCTTATTCACCAATGCATTTAAACTAGCAACTTGAGATACATTCATGAGAGCTAAAAACCCCTAGCCAGTGCCTTGTACTAGAGAGGGTGACTCCTGCTACTTGAGTGATGTTAGATCCTGAAATGCTCCTCAGTGTGTAGGTAGCTGCTGTGGCCCCAGAAGGAGTTATTCCCCCTACCTTTGCACCTGACATGAATAGTGAAGGATTATTCTTCCTCATATATAGTTCAGCTCTATGTTCCAATAACAGTTCTCACTTCTTTGCATAAAAATTACCATCTACAAAAGGAGATGTAGCAAAATCACTGGTGTATAACATGGGTACCTACTTAAAAATGGAAAGTCACACCGAGAGTATAGCAAGCCAGTGAACCTGGATTTGAAGTGGCTATGGATAAGCTTACAGAAGCAATTAAAATATTTGTTTAACATTCCACCTTAAACATTTGCACTCTAGGACACACTTGTACAAGCCTGGCAGCATTGGTTTGGCTTCCATCTTCCAGTGAGAAAAATGGTACACTATGCTACTTACAGGGCAGTCATTCTGGACATGACTTTAAAACCCCAAGCTTATGTGTATATAGCTTAAATGTATATACCAACATTCCTATGCTTGGCTTTGTATGAACAAGGATTTGCTGTGTGCTGATGTACCAAATAATATTTCCTCCGGGAATTATGCTGGACCTGGTGTGAATCTAATTTAAACCACTACAGGAGTATAACATATAAAATACAAAGATTATGCATTTTGGTAAATATGGATATGATTCCTTTTTTTTTTTTGCTTCACTGGGGTAGCTTGCACTTGGACAGGGGCTTTATGGGGACATTCCCCATGAAACTGATTATTCTATTGAATGACAACATACATTTTAATTTAGAAAATATTCTCACACATGCAGTGTCAAGTAGTTCAATGGTGTTTATCTAGATGCTAAATAAGTGTCAAATGCTAAGCTCTACACTTCTAATAGGTACACTTCTAATAAAAATAAGAAAGTCTATTCCACATATACATAACCAGGCATAGTTCCTGTACTGATAAGCAAATAGATAAATTAATAAGGCTTAGGTGTACAGGATTAAAACAAGTGGAGCTTGATTCACTGTTTTACTAACACATGAAAATATTTTTTTAGAACATGAGCAACACAAACCCCACCAAAGTAAGATGTTGCAATGGTATTTCATATATTCCTGGAAACTTTATGTTTTATATTAATTTACAACAATGAGCAGTTTGGTAAGTAAATCTGTTTAAGAGCTGTATAAGCTGCATTACTCAGCCACACATTTTTACTGTTACTGTATTTGTCCGTTCTCTGTCTTGCTACTCTTCACTGTGTGTCAGATTAAAAATTGACTTGTGAACTTTCTCAAAAGTTCATCAGGTGCTTATCCCTCCCCCTTTTTTCTTCCAAGTTAAGGTAAAAAAATGTTATAAATGTCCCTGCCTATCTTTCTGACTCAGAAAAGTACATAATAGCACGTTTTCCCTCATACTTTTGTAGTTCAGGATGCTTTAAATGTCGCTAAGCTGTGTAGGAGCTTTTTTAACTTTTTGCCCTCCAAATAATGACTCTTACTTTCCAAAAACATTTTGGACAATTGAAGAACGTCATAGTTCTGGCGACCACTTAGGCCTCCTGGTTCTTGCAGGGTCTGAGCATGTTTAGCTTGCCTGAAGACAAAAGGTTTGGACTACTACAATGCCAGTGAGAAAATATTTAGCTTGTGATGGATTCAGGCTACGCAACTGTAAAGGAAAAATATACAAATAACAATTAAGTATATCTTTCAAGGCCTATTTTTATATAGAATCCCTCTAGACAAAAGATTCAACAAGACACTTGCAACAGTGCCATCTGGTGACTCCTGGAAAGTCAGCCCTAGGAATAGGTTTAATTTTCAACAGTTCTAAGTTAGTGGCACAAATACGGCCACAGTAATTAGGAATGTCTTAGTTATAATTTTTATCCAGTAAAAGTAAATGGATTTACATACCTAGATACCATCTGGGGTCAGAGAAGTGCTCTGATTAATATCTAGATTTATGATCAGAAGTCAAAAGAGTAAAACATAAAATTATAGAAAATAAAAATATTAAAATATTACATCATGTTAATATACAAATACTCAAAAGTACAAAGAAGCTAGTTATGTACAATTAAGGCGAACAGTGGGATAAAGGACAAATTAAGAAAAACTTTAGTTCCATATTTGTAAAAATCTGGAGAAATAAGTCTTATCTTGAACTAGAACTTATACCGGAAGGTGTCATGGTTTAACAATATAAGTTCTAATTGTTACTGATATGGTTTGTGCATTACAGAAAAGTAGGCAGTGTTACAGTCAGAACAAGGGATTTAAAACTGCTCAGTAAGGTGGACCAATTCAAATTAAATCAATTTTAACCCATGGACACATGAAAACCTAAACAACTGGGAACAAATTGCACCAAACATAAAACTGTAGGACCATGGTCTGCAAAACAGTAACTTCAGAAAGGACTTAAGGCATCACTGAGAAAGGATAATTCAAAGGGAAGTGGGAGTGTGATACTGGAGCAAAACAGTGCAGAGAGTAGACTGACCTTATCTCCACACACAGCACAGGTGAGATTGCTATCAAATAGAAGGGAAGGCAAAAAACCTCACAAGCTGCAGAGAAGGCCAGAATGAGCACTGGAAAGAAGAAAAATGTTTTAAAGAGAGGAAAATCCTTTCAGTGTATGAAAAAGAAGGTAAAAGTGGTGACTTGATTATAATAGCTCCCCCAGGAGAAAATTCCACAGACTAAAGGGTACTTTGGTTAAGAAGGAAAAAGCTAACATGCAACTGCATATTGAGCTCAAGCCAGATGAATTAAAACAAGAAATAAGGCACACAAAGTTTAATAGTGGAGAAGATTAGCTGTGGAACAAGCCAACAGAGGAAGTAGTGGATACACTATCTCTATTAATGTCTCCAGCTCAAGAATAAATGTCTTTTTGGTTATGCTTTATCTAAACACAAGTTACTGAACTCAGTAGAGAGGCTTTTGGGTGAAATGCAAAGGCTTGTGAAATAAAGGAAGTCAGAATAGATGATCTAATGGGAATATTTGCAGAGACTAATCTTAGCCTCAGGATACTAGTCTCCTTGGGTTACCTCTTCAGTCAATAGTTTCCTTTAGAGAGCAATTCAGAGATAAAGAATAACTTCACTGCTCCTCTTTGCCCCTCTACACCAAGAGCTTGCCTCTCTCCACTGACTGCAGAGAAAAACAGAGGCTGAAGGGTAGTTGAAACCATTTGGGGTTTTCGCTAAATCACCACCATTCTTAAGTGTAAAATTACAAAATTAAATAGTTGGGGAAGGATTTAGTGGGTAAATGAACTGTAAGGAAGATGGTTTGTCCCTGACAGATTATCACCCACTGCGAGAGGCTGAAGAGGCTGATATGAAAATTCTATCCTACTTAAGGAAATCTCCATCATTCTTCCTCCATTTCTGTCTCATTTTGGAGACCACAGACAAGCAAAAGATCCAGAAATGTATTTGGTAGACAGAAGTGATCTTGAGGCCAGAGGTCAGATTGGAGAATTTGTCCTGCCTCTACTTTCTTTTGTTTCACTACTGGAAATGGAAGGAATTGTCTTAATTCTTACCTGATCTACGGCATCTAATAAATGTGTCTATTTATTTGATATTTATTTTAAACTGTGTTGCTACCATGGTATTGGTACATCCATTGGTATGTCATCACCAGGGGAGGCAACTTCATACACTACAGCTGGCTTATGTGCCATCCTTATCTTGATTGTTCCTTCTTGTCTTTAACATCATGGATTTCCAATGAACTGTCACAAAATCCATAAACACCCAAAGGGAAAAAATGGAGTGTCTATAAACCACAGAGGATTGCAGAACTTCTTTCAGTACAGTTTCTAACGTAGTTTGTGTCAATTTTATTATTCTAAATAAAAGGAAAAGATGCCACTACAGATTTGCTATGCTCTCTCTGTTGTGACCATTTTAACCACTGGTATATACCATTTGAGTTAAAGTTAAATTCATAAAACATAAAAGATTAAATTCTTAAACCCCAGTTCTCTCTTTTGTGCATCAAAGCAGTGTAATCAACAGAAGACTTTTTTCATCCTTTCTTATGGTTTTAAATTTTTTTCAAAAATAAGTGAAAAGGTTAAATTGCACCAGTCTTTCATTAAACTGGAAATTGATCCTAAAATACTATCTATTAGAATCCATGCAAAACTAACAGAGGGGTATTTTACAAAGCTGCAGCAGTGGTTGCAAATGTTTGTCTGCCATCTAGTGGAATATGCCACTGTTGTCAGTAATATTTATCCTATTTTGTGTATTAAAAATATTGGAAGTTCTTAAAAAATAATTACAGAAGTAGACACTAAAAGAATGAAAGTATTCCCCTTATAATATTTTTAAACAACAAACTTCACCTGCTGCAAAGACAAAATAGTCACCTTTGTTGGTATAAAGTTCTGTAACTCAAATCCTATTGTCTCAGCTGACTATCGCAGAAGCTAGGATGCAAAAAGAAGAATATGTTTAAAACAGGACAAGGTTCTGTTTTTCCTTCTGCCTGAGATTTTTTCCTAGACATTTTTCTGCCAAATCTAAACCTATAAACAGACACCAAATGGGACTTGGATACCTAGTATTTTACAGTACATAGGACAGTAATGAAAAGCAAGTAAAATTGGTTTTAGAAGAAAGCAGGCTGTCCCTGATATCCTCTACACACAAGATTGGCATACATATGTCAAGGGATTGGATACCTAAACTGCACACTGTAAAACTCTAGAGGTATTTTAGAGGTACATAACTATAGAAGTTTGTGCACTAGAACACTGAACAGATTTTGCCATGCAGAATATTGTGAGATTACACTTTCTCTGATAGCTAGGACCAATTGAAATAATTATTTATCAAAACTTTTTCCAGGACAAAAATGATTCACCAAGAAAACTCTTTATTGAATAGTGCCTGATTATCTTGGGGAAATATTGTAGAAACTACTGTGAAAAAATGGAAAACATTGAAGACTGACCCTTTCTAACGACAGAGTTAAAATTGGAGAGAGGAGAATGGTGAATTGTAGCAGATGTAGCTGGCAAAAGCCCAGCTTATATAAAACCCAGTTTACAGAAGAGAAATGGGAGCACAAGATACAGACCGACAAACTATAGCACTGTACTGAATGAAAATCTCTGAAGCCTTAGTAAAATTGTTTTCATTTTTTAATTTTCACTATTATTTTTCAATATTTCAAAAAGGAAAACAACTTATTTTAACTGGAGTGCCCTACCACAGGAAGGCTGTTGGTTCACGTCCTGTAATGCTATTTCACTAAGTTCAGTAAGACTTCACAGGGTGCAAGTGAATGGTGAATTTGGTCCAGCATATCTCAAAACAGGATGGCTGCTGCAAAGCATCTGACTTGAGGGGACAGGCAGCCACTGATCGACAAAGACTGTCACCTTCATTACTGATGGCATTCTTAACAGTGAAATGAATAGCCTGAGATATAGGCCAGATCATCAGTCTGTGTATATGTCATAGACATTTTTCTGCCTTCAGTGTGAATGTAATCATCACAGCATAAAGGAATGAATAGCTGTGCATGTACATTGCTGAGTTCTTCCTATGCCTGAGGTTGGTTTTACCTGAACAACGGAGTGAATCAAAACATGCTTTTTTTTTTCATTAGAACAGCACTGATTTGAAAAGAGTCTGAGTTTTACTTTAGCCTGTATCCCTGTATATTCACTATCTTGAATAATTCAGACTGTATCCTGAACTGTCCCTAAGAGATTAGTAATGCTTCTTTTTATATGACCTAGGAAATATTTGTCCAGAGATTTCTGTTTGTATCTTTACTTCAAAATATGTAAGATCAGCATATGATTCTACTTTAAATCCCTCGTTAAGTCTTACATATGGCAGAGTACTGTATTTGTGAGTGATTAATGTTTTTTTTAACATTGCTCTTGCAGACTTAGGTCTTGTAAGTCTTGAACTTTACATGTAAGGTGCATACTAATGTGGCATCCTGGAGTTAAACTTCTGTAAATCACAAATAATAAATAAGCGATTGCTGCTCACAATATACACTGAGTTCAACACGAATTTGCTGGTCAAAGTAATGAGACTATTTCATTGACATTGATTAGTTGTCCCCTCCCAAATTTTTAGTTCATCCAGTTCACAATCATCTATAACCTGACCTGGGAACACCACCAGGAAGCGTACCAACCATCTTTCTGAGAAGACAGAAAGAAATGTCATGAGCTTTCCTGGGAGCCTAGGACAGTAGGATGGAGCAATAGTTGATGAGATGACTCCTTCAAGTACCATCCTCACAAGCTGAGCCAACAGGCGGTGATGGCACCAGGGAGAGTTGGTAGACACATTTCACCATTGCTGTCTTCAAGGCAAAAAACCCCACTGGAACAGTCCTAAATGTTTTAGCATGGCCATCCAGGGCCTGCATCCCACCATGGTTCCCCTCACTGGCACCAGCCATGGCTGTGTCTGAGGTGATGGGACAGGCCCATGCTGCCAGGCTTTGCCTTGATGGATACCAGGGTGCCCCTCAACCCTCAGGGAGCTCCTAGACAGTGCTCTGGCACAGCTTCAGCATTGCCAAGAGTGTCTAATAAACAATCCCACCTAATTAAAAAAAAAATGTTACAGGGACTGAACCTGTGGATAGGGAGTAGGGTGATATGACCACATATTTTCCACCATTTATGAGCAGTCTTATCTAACCAGGGAGGTCCTAGTTGCCTGGAGATTGGTAAATACAACCACCATCTACATGAAGGGCCAGAAGGAGGACCCAGGAAACTACAGGCCTGTCATCCTGACCTTCATAATCAAATATTACGGAGGAGTAGAACATCTGGAGTGCCATTATGTAGCACCAGGTGATCAGGCCCAGTCAACATGGGTTTATGTGAGGCAGGTCCTGCTTGACTAACCGCATCTCCTTCTATGACAAGGTGACCTACATAGTGATTGAGGGAAAGGCTGTGGCTGTCATTCACCTGGACATTAGTAAAGCCTTTGACACCCTTGCATACAACATTCTCTGTGAGAAACTGGCTGCTCATGGTTTGGGCTGGTGTACACTTTGCAGGGTAAAAACTGTCTGGATAGATGAGCTCAAAGAGCCCAAAGAGTACATTGATCACGTGGTGAACGGAGTTAAATCAAACCAGTCCCAAATGCTGTTGAAGGGTCAGTACTGGGGCTTGTATTCTCCAATATCTCTATCAGTGATCTGGACAAGAAGATCAAATGCACCCTCAGTATATCTGCAGATTAAAGTTCAGAAGGGAGTGTTGATTTGCATGAGGGTAGAAAGGCTCTACAGAGGGATAAGGACATGCTGGGTCATTGCACCAAAGACAGTTGTATGAGGTTCAACAAGGCCAAGGGTCAGGTCCTGCACTTTGGTCACAATCACCCCATACAACTATACAGGCTTGTGGAAGAGTGTCTAGAAAGCTGCCCAGAGGAAGAGGACATCAAAGTATTGGTCAACAGGCACCTGCATATGAGCCAGCAGTGTGCCTAGGTGGCCACAAGGGACAACAGGATCCTGGCTCATACCAGAAATAGTGTGGTCATCAGGACAAGGATTGTCCCCCTGCACTTTGCACTGGTGAGGTAGCATCTCAAATGCTGTGTTCAGGTTTAGGCCCTCCACTACAAGAAGGATGTTGAGGTTCGTGGAGCATGCACAGAGAAGAGCAATGAACCTGGTGAAGGGTCTGGAGAACAAGACTTATGAGGAGCACTCAAAGGAACTAGGGTTGCTTAGCCTGCTGAAAAAGGAGGCTGAGGGAAGACCTTCTCACTCTCTACAACTACCTGAAAGGAGGTTGTAGTGAGGTGGGTGTAGGTCTCTTCTCCCTAGTAACAAGCAACAGGGCAAGAGGAAATGGTCTTAAGTTGAGCCAGGGGAGGTTTAGTTTAGATCCTAGAAGAAACTTCTTCACTGAAAGGGTTACCAAATACTGCAACAGGCTGTCCAGGGAAGTGGTTGAATCACCATCCCTGTAAGTGTTTTAAAAGACACATGCTTAGGAACATGGTTGTAAGTTAGGCTAATGGTTGGACTCAATGATCTTAAAGGCCTTTTCCTACAAGAATGATCCTGTGATTGTATTAACCCTATTATCTCTTTACATTATCTCCCTTCTATTAAATAAGGAGACCCATCACTATCTTCAAGCATACTAATTTTGGACCTGGTGCATAGATAAAATAAGCAAGTAAAATCAAGCTGGGATGTCCCTCAGGTTCTTCATCCTCCCATGGCCTTCTTCCACTTCCAGGGTCCTCCTGGCTGCTCACTTGGGGAACCACAGCACAGTCAAGTGTCACTGCCTCTGCTCCCATATTTATTTTCCATCTCCTTCACTGAATGTTACATCCCAGCGTTAAACTCCCAATCACCCACGTAAAAACAACACTGAGCTCTTTCAGAGATCCATTTCCATGAGCAGGTCTTATATGTAAGAATTGGAGGTGAGAAAATAGGAATATTTATGAAGGGATAATAAAAGTGCTCAGACTCAATATATTCCAGATTGCGGGTTCAGATAATTAATAGTTGCGTTGTTTGGGGTTTTTTATCAGCTAATACTTAAATGTCTGGGAAACCAGGCTTCCATTTATCTTACTGACAGAAACATCACCGATAGTCATCCTTAACATTCCTAATTTTCTTCATGTTACTTTTACTTAAGAACTGTGTTACACTGCCCTTCATGGACTTTGCAGTCAGAAGGAACTGTTCCAGCCAGCATGCCTGACACCCTGCGGAGAATATTGTAGACGTTTCCCTAGACACTTCTTTTAGAAGTATTCTTAATTTCATTTTAACATCACACAGTAGACAGTTTGCCATTTCCCCAAAATGCCATGTCAAAATTTACTTACCTGGAAAACTGAGCATTATTTTTAAGGTACGATTTGCCTAGTATCAGCCACTGGATCTAATATTGTTTTCTCAGTCAGGTTAACAAGATGTAGCCACAAGACTTCCTTCAGTGTCCAGTGGTGTACCCAAGGTCATTATTTGTCTTCTCGACTTCTCTTTGAGAACCTGTGTACTCCTACTTTGAGACCTCATCAGGCTTGTTCTCTGGTCCCAAAACAGTTCTATAGCTTTCATTTAAATTACTCTTGTGCCTCTGCAACTCTCAAAGCATAAATACTGGGCCTGGAAGCAGTAATCAGGCAGCACTATAGTTTGCCTTCATTATTTCTACTTGATAAACTTATGTTCTGTATCTAACAGGAACTCTGCCACTGATTTCAAAAAACCTTCACACTGAAGCTGTTCATAGTGCTTCAAAAATCCCTCTCAACTTAGCATTTTTCAAGAGAAGAGATTTTGTTTTTTACATTTTTTGATTTTTTAATTTTATTTTCCCAGCTCTCACTCCCAAGGTAGCAAGACAGCTGGACAGGTAACAATACAGTATATTTGTGTTTTTATAGAAACAATGGGATGCTTCAAGTGAAAATTGTACTGCATGAATTGAAGCATACTACATCAGCGTAGCACTTAGAAACCCATAAATAAAAACTTACCTCACTAGAATCTCCACTTAACAATGTTAAGGCAGAATTCAGTAATTTTTTTTTTGTCTTTCATTCTTTGTTGGTAGAATCTTGAGTTGACCAATTCTCTGTTTTGTAGTACTAACTGACTGGTCTTCAGTACTCTGTTATAACCCTTGCTCTTTTAAAGGCTGAAATTACTTTGGCACGTTTCATTCTTTGGAATTCTCTTTTCCAAACTTCAATTAAAAGTAATGTTTGTGGTTCAAAGATTTGAATCTTCACTACCAAAGGCATGCCTAAGTCCCTAGCTCAGATCACGCATCTTGGCTGCAGACCAGCAGGTAGGAAAAGAACATTGGTTGACAAATACACAGGTGCTTTTTACAGATACAGTTCTATAAGGTCAAGTTTCTTAATTTAATTACTATCTAGCATTTGTTTGGGGGGTCTTTTTGTTGGTTTTTTTTTTTTTCTTTTTTTTCTTCGCATTAACAGGCTTTCTGTTTAACTTAATTGCCTAAGAAACAAAAACTCCTTGGTATGAACATGGCAACTTCAGGATCACGTTTGCCTTTTTGTTCCAGTACTTTACAATCACCTGTGAAGTTATTTTGTAAAGTTCATATTTTCTAAAATGTAATCACCATTACAAGTATCAGTGATCCTGAAAGTTGTCTAGAATGCCATGCTCTCTGCAGAACTAGATTAGCAACTGTAGATGCGGTGCTTCAGGAGATGATTTAATGGTTAAGGTGATGTAGGACTGATGGTTGAACACCATAACCTTGAAGGTCCTTTCCAATCATGATGATTCTATGATTGTCCTTAAACTCTCATACCTCTGCTATATGCAAATAATTCTTGGCATAAGAATGAGAAACTAACTGGTAGGCAGGACTGCATTTTATTCACAGTCACTGAAAAGGAATGGAATAAAGGTAAAGAAAGTAAACAAATAGGCCAGTACTTAACCACATGGCTAATGTTGCATGCAGTTTTGGTTCCCTTCTCAAAAAAATACTGAGGCACAGAAAAATTTCAAAGGACAACAAATACAGAAGCTATTCTATGTCTTCAGTCACCCAAGGAATACGTTAACATATTTCAGTTTAGCAAAGAGTAACTTTAAAGGTGAGTATGTTATACACCTGCAGAATCATGACTGGCACAAGTATGATTGGCAAAAACTTACTGTGCAAAGAACATTAAGTTAGTAAAAATCAGGTCCAAAATAAACAAGAAGTAGCAATTCTTCATGCAGACATCAATTGACAAAAGCTGCTGTTATTCAGGAAGCATAGAGTCCAAGGGAAACTAGACAAGTACTGGAAAAAGAAGCATTGGGGATTGCTAAATAGACAAACCATGATATTCAGGAAAGCCTGGAACAGAAGACACTTGGAAGCTAGGAGAACACAGATGGAAAAGAACCAAATGTGCTGGCATTTTTCTTACCCTTCCTCAGTCATCTGCTTTTGTCTACAAGAGGCTATGGTGTTAGAAAAAACCTGTGGTCAGGACCTGTTTAGCTATTCCTATGCTTATCTTTTCAGGAGTTCCAAGAGCATGTAAGTAAGGAGCACACAGAAAAAGCACCTGATGTTTGCTTTATTTCTTATAGTTAGGTAAATGTAGCAGAAGATGCTGTTTCAAATGCAGCCAAAGCTTCTCAGCCATCAGTGCCAAGTCTGAGCATTCTGTTCACAAAGTGGGGATCCTAATAAAGTGACTTTTATTTTACAGTGCAGAAACATTTCAAGTGTGAAAGTTCCTACTAGAGAGATTTTCTCTATTTTATCATGTGAAAGAAAAAAAAAGTTTGTTTTATTCAAATAAAAGGTGATCAGGAGTTCTGTTACACCAATTCCTAAGCACACTTGTTCTGCACAGCATTTTCAAAGAAACTTTGCCATGAATGCTGCTGAAATGTATGCAGACTTTCCAAATAACCACAGATCTGTCAACTTTAAGAAACACCTCTTCCCTGCTTTCATCCCAAAACATATTTAATATCATATACTCAATTTTTTGCATTTAACTTTGTAAATATGAACTATTAAGTATAACCAATGTTACCATTTAGTTCCATGTAATAATGAAAATGACCCCTTTTATATTTGGGTCAACTTATGTTTTTGAATGCCAAAGCCAGGACATGTTCCTGCAATTCTGCATGACAAACAGTCTACCAGGAAATGCCCAAGTGTATAAACCCAGTAAACTTATTGATGGTAAAATTCTGGTGCAGCTTACTCAAATCAAAAATTACATAGAAATTGCGCTCATATTGCATTTGTAAGCGGTTTTTAAGCATTTCTAGGACACAGAACCAAAACTAAAATAAAACTAATGAGTTAGAAATACATTACACAGTAATGACATTCAAGGGAAGGCTTCAGAATTCCTGGATTGTGCAAAGATCTGGTATCAGAGGAAAAAGCAAAGCACTTGCAGAAACATGCATTCTAATAGGATTTCATATTTTGGGCAAATTTGCTATAGTTTACACAAAACATTCAGAGTTTAGTGTTTCACAAGTCAGAACTCACAAACTTAGATGTGGCTCCTGAAAACAAGAACGCTTCCCAATCTTCTCGTTTTTGAGATGTATCAGAGTCCAAATAAAATTAAGTAAAAGAGCAAATTGCTAATTTGTTGACCTGACCTGGTGTTTACATGATGTTTAAATGACTTTGCATTTTGCAAAATAAATGTCATAGTTGGTATCTTTTCAGACTAAGGATACCTGAATTTTTTCAAAAAGCATTACACACACAGCATGGTTATCCAGAAGTTCAAAGTATCCTCCTGCGATTATTTTTTTTTGGACAGGCTAACTAGAAATAGGGAAAAGTGATTCAGAATAATACATCTTTTCTAGTCTCCACCAGCAATACAAAGTATTTAGCATCCTTGATCACTTGTTGTAGAGCTATGACCTAGAGAGCATATGATGTAAACTTGCAGTAGAAAGAATTTTTTCTCACTGCACAAATACAGTTTGGCTTAAGCAAGATTCCAGGTAAATTTCCAAATGTGCTCCACTTCTTTAACTTTGGAGGTTAATTTAGGCCCCAGTAACACTATACCTTGAAACCATGCTAACAAAAAAATTGAAAAAGTTTAAACAATGGCAAATGAGAAATACACAAAAAAACATTTTCTTAGGAAATAGAATTCCTGGATGTTAAGGATATTTACTGGAAAGTATCACAATAGAGTTTACTGTTTATACAGTAAACATTTGTTTTGGCATCAGTGAAGATTCCTAGTGCTGAACGGGACATTCCTATACCAACTTACTTTTAAAAAGCCATTGATTCCCATCAACAAAATCCAATGCTTCTCATTCGTGCTTTTCACTAGATTTAACAATATAGCCTTTATTTTTAGATATAGTAGTCATAAAAATTACAACAAATGTAGCATCTGAACTACATAAAATATTCCACATAATCTAGAATCTAAATTTACATACATTTCTGCACAGATAGCTGAAGTCCTTTTGTTATCCAAGTTAAAGATGCTTTTTCCAGCATGCTGAATCAAAAGGACAATTCATTGCCTACGTTATCAAAAGTGCTTTACTTCTTACTTTCAGGGTGAGACTTCAGTCACAACCCCTATTCTAATTAAGATAAAGTCAGGAGGGGCTTCATTCCTATCTGGTGCACGAAGCAAAACTAAAATTGTATATGCATTTTTTCAAAGCAAGAGACAAAACCCATGATATATGAACAGTTCCAAAGGATAAATTAACAAGCTGCACTCATAACAATACTCATTGCTACACACTAGTAAATTTAGCAAGTACGCAGCATCTGAGACAATTTAAAAAATACTGGTTGTCAAGAGCAAATGCACAAAAAATACCAAGTACTGTGATTACTACTGAACTTATCTTACTAAACAAACTTTTCAAAGCTGTTCTGCACCTCATCCTTTTCAATAAGATTACAGAAATATTCTGAAACCTTTCTACACTCTTATTTTGCTTTTTCTTTTTAAGAACAGCAATCTTCACAGTCTCTGTTAAATTTAACTTGGCATTCTTCTCATGCAGAAATTGTCTCCCATGTCAGCTCGTCATATTTTCAGCGGCCTAGAAACAGAAAAAACATTTACTGAAGGTCACCAAAAGTAGATCGACTTTCATCTTTTCTTGTAACTACTTTATATGAACAACTTTAAATTCTATAAATAGTGAAAATTGTGGGGTCTCTAAAGGGCATTTCTGTTTTTTTAATAAATAATGCTGTCAATTGCCATTAGCTTTTATTTACATAGCCATTACTGTTTGATCCTATGTTAAAATGTATATCCTATATCTAAGAAGCTTCTATCCTGCACATTTTACCCCAATGCCTTCAAGAAGTGCTAAATGTATGATTTTTATTTTCCTGTTAGTTTACTTTATATGATTTACATATACAGTAATTATTACTCCTGCTTACAAATTATTGATGTAAAACACCACACTGGCACTACACTGAAATCCCTACACTGAAAACCCCGAAGTTGTAAAACCACTGACTGAATCTGGGACTAAGAATGAGTTCAGCTGCACTTAAGACTCCACTCTGAGAAGTTCAGAAATCAAAGGGGTCCACTCTGAACCTTCTGACTCAATGGGAAGGTCTTACTCATTCTTTTGCCTGATTCCTGTGCAAACCACTCCAGTTGGTTCCCCAAATTCTCTCCTATCCCTGTATTAATTATTTCCCTTGACCCCTGTATGCCATTCCCATCTCTTCCCAACCCCTACCTGCCCTTTCCACATAGTGAGCAAACCCTGCCATCAAGTTCTGTTAGTTGCACTTCTATAAATATGAATTTAAAAATTCACCTTTTCCTGCTATCTTTATCTGAGACTCTTTAAGCAACCTTAAGACTTCCACTCTTGTCTGTGAGATACATACATTGTAAAATCCCCTCATTTGTTTTTAGAGAGATTCAAACACAGGTTGATGTGGTAAAAACAATAGTTAAAGATTACATTTATCAAGCTGCATGCACCTCTTTGCAAGTAGTTCTGCATACTATTAGCCCTGAGGTTGTAAAAATGAGGTAATAAGGGTTAATAGAGAAAAAAAGCAGTCTACTTGTGATGTGGTGCAGATAGGGAGGCAAATGATGAATATAATAACGCAGAGTAAAAACATTTACCTTTTTTGAAGGAAGAAGAACAACTAAAACTCAACCTTATTATTTCCAAGGAGTTTTTATTCATAGCATTGTTTGCTTCATGTTCCATTCAGTTGTATCCACTGCCTTTTCTGTGTTAAAAAGTTAATTTCCTATTTTTGAAGAGTCATATCTTGAAGTATGATTTACAAATCGAAGTACATCAGGTTGAACATACATCTGAATCTTAAAACAAATTTATAAGATTTTAAGTAAAAGCATTACCTTTAGAGCTTCTGTAGCCTTACGCAATTCTTTAATAACAGATGATAATGCTTCTGGATTTATCCCCTGTTCACAAAGCCGCACACAAATAGACAATGTCTCCATATCCAGGCCAGTGTTTAATATTCTTGAAATCTCAAAAAGAACTACATCAGAAAAAATGAAAGCACTTTAGTCCCTACAGACTATGAAATTTCCATGATGGAAAGTGTTATTCATCAACATTTGATTTCTACAGTGAAGTCTGTGAACAGAGCAATTGGGAAAGCTCGTGGCAGTCTGAACCTCAACAGCAGCATTCATGTTCAGCTTTGTAGCATAACCTGGAAGCCACAGTTTCTAACATAAATACCAGGCTCTTCTGCTGGAAAACGGGTTTTCAAAATAAAACATGCAATTCAATAATTCCATAATTAACATGCTTTCCAATTATGTAAAAGGTAGGCTGTGAGGATAATCCATGTTTTTGAACTCTAGATACTGAGGAAGTCCAACTAAAATGGATTGGAAGCACATTCTAAAAGCTTTTAGAGAGAACATCAGGAATTTCCTAGTCATCTCCTTCCATAGCTAAATCTGTCTTCAGGTCTGACATTAATACTGGTTTAAGGATAAGCAATACTATTTGATTGTTAAGTGACCTAAACAAAGAGCAGTGCCAGTGCCACACGCCAATCACCTCTGTGCAGAAACAAAGCTCCCACTCCCTTCCAGATCTTCCCTGGAAGGTCCCGTGTCTTTGATTCTTAAATACAGGCTGTTATATATGTAACAGAACAATTCTCTGATTTTATTTCTGACTGCTACAGTAATCTTCATCCTGAGATTATGCCTCTAGCAATACAGGTCGATTATAAACAGATGTCATTAAGACTTCTTCCAAAAACAAACCTCCTCCAAACTGAAAGAAAGTGAAGCAGCAGGTCTGTCTTACCATGGAAAACCAGCAAGGAAAATGACTACTGTCCACTTGACAGCTATGAAAATATTCTACTTTGTTATGCCAAAGTCCTTCTGCAGCAGAACCTCAGCATCACACTTACCCAGGCCAAAAAAAAAAACAACCTCTAAAAAAAAAAACAAACCTCTAAGAGTAAGAATACTCTTGAAGGCCACACAAGTAGGGTGGATTAAGAACATGCACAAATTTAAGACATGAAAGCAGCTTGTTGGACCAAATCCCTAGAGCTACACACAACAAAGGGAGCCTCCTTCTCCACAACAAAGCTTTCTGTTCCCACTGGCATGAAAGCAAACCCTTCCAGATGCATTCCACATGCACACCCTGTCTGCAAGAAAGTGTCTTCAACAACCACATTAAGCAGCAACAAACTGATGCATTTGCAGTAGAATGCCACTGCACATTAAAAGCTACAGACCTAAGACTGACAGCTTCCCAGAAAAAAAACAAGTCTTACTTTATCCATTTAAAGCTTATAATAACATTTACTAAGCATGTAACATATTTGGAGGCATAGCAGTAAATCTAACTAAAGAGAAATTCCAGTTTCCTATGGCAGCAAGAGTTGTGGTCACTAGGTTCTTAAAAAAGTTCTTAAAAACAGTTTTGCAGAAAACAGATGCTAAATATTTGTATCTGAAATTCTAGATTAAGCATTCTACTCATCTAATCTGCAACAGACAATAAAAGAACACTTTTTTTAGTATCAACCTGTTAACTTCTCTTAGGTGCCTTTTTCTTCTGCAGTAAGTTAGGGTGGAATATGGATTCCATGTTCCATTAGAAGAGGTCTAATAGCATTATCCTACGAATAAATTTTCTACCCATTACAGAATCACAGACTGGTTTAGGTTGGAAGGAGCCTTTAAAGGCCATCTATCCCACTCCACATTATGATGAGCACATGGACCTTTCTATCATCATGCTTTATATTTTCAGTTACTTCACCGAAGCATCTTAAATACTATTACAGTGGAAGTTTCAAAGGATTAAAGTTACTTTGAACAATAAAAAAAAAACCCAAAACAATTTATTGAGTGCAGTAAAAGTCCAAACATAAGGGGATTTCTAACAGCCTCCATAAATCCACAAAGATTGGGTGTCTATCAAGGTTCAATTCAGTTCAGGTGCTACCAATTAGAGCACCACAGGGTTGGTCCTTCCTCCCCCTTCCAGGCAGGACATAGTTTAAACCCAAGAAGCACAGAACCAGGTAACACTCACCTCAATTAGCCATTTAAAATAATCAGAAAAACCAGAATCACAGAATAGAATCATAGAATGGGTTGAGTTGGAAGGGACCTTAGAGATCATCCAGTTCCAAGCCCCCTGTATGGGCAGGGACACCTCCCACTAGACCAAGACCCCATCCAGCCTGGCCTTGAACACTTCCAGAGAAGAGGCAGCCACAGCTCCCCTGGGCAACCTGGGCCAGTGTCTCACCACCCTCAAATTAAAGAATCTCTTCCTAATGTCTAACCTAAATCTCTCCTCTTCAAGTTTGAAACAAAACCAAAACCAATTAAAATTATAATAGTAGATATATACATTTACAAACACTGAAAAATAACGTTATTTTAAATTAAACAGCTGGTCCCAAAAGACCCAAAGACATGACCAGTACATGGCTATTAGAAGTGTTTCAGAAGCAGTCACGGAATAATAATGAAACAGCCACACGAAATCCTTCAGCAGCTGCCACCCACCCCACCTCCCACACAGAGACCCTGGGCCGTCATTAACAGCCCGGTACAGGGCCCGCAGCCTGACGAGAGGGGAGAAGGCAGAGGCAAGGACTGCTCGGAGACAGCATGAGCTGGGCAGGGGCTGCCGGAGAGAGGAGCAGGGGTGGGAGGGAGGGAGGGAGGGAGGGAAGGGGGAAAGGGAGGAAGGGGGAAAGGGAGGAAGGGGGAAAGGGAGGAAGGGGAGAAGGTGGGGGGAAGGTGGGAAGGAGGGAAGGGGAGGGAAGGGGAGGGAAGGGGAGGGAAGGGGAGGGAAGGGGAGGGAAGGGGAGGGGGACGGGGGAAGGAGGGAAGGGGAGGGGGACGGGGGAAGGAGGGAAGGGAGGGAGAGAAGGGAGGGAGGGAGAGAAGGGAGGGAGGGAGGGAAGGGAGGGAGGGAAGGGAGGGAGGGAGGGAAGGGAGGGAGGGAAGGGAGGGAGGGAAGGAAGGGAGGGAAGGAAGGGAGGGAAGGAAGGGAGGGAGGGAGGGAAGGAAGGGAGGGAAGGAAGGGAGGGAAGGAAGGGAGGGAAGGAAGGGAGGGAAGGAAGGGAGGGAAGGGAGGGAAGGAAGGGAGGGAAGGAAGGGAGGGAAGGAAGGGAGGGAAGGAAGGGAGGGAAGGGAGGGAAGGAAGGGAGGGAAAGAAGGGAGGGAAAGAAGGGAGGGAGGGGAAGGGAGGGAGGGGAAGGGAGGGAGGGGAAGGGAGGGAGGGGAGGGGAGGAGGGGAGGGGAGGAGGGGAGGGGAGGAAGGGAGGGGAGGAAGGGAGGGGAGGAAGGGAGGGGAGGAAGGGAGGGGAGGAAGGGAGGAAGGGGGGAAGGGGGGAAGGGGAGAGGGAGGGGAGGGAGGGGAGGAGGGGAAGGGGGGGAAGGGGGGGAAGGGGGGGAAGGGGGGGAAGGGGGGAGGGGGGGGAGGAGGGGAAGGGGGGGAAGGAAAGAAGGAGGGGAGGGAGGGGAGGGAGGAGAGGGGGGGAAAGGGGGGAGAGGGGGGAAGGGGGAAAGGAGGGGAAGGAGGGAGGGGAGGGGAAGGAAGGAGGGAAGGAAGGAGGGAGGGAAGGAGGGAGGGAAGGAGGGAGGGACTGCCTCCTCACAGCTGCCGCCCCCCCCAACCCACCGTCCATCGTTTCCCGCACAGCGTTGAGGCTGGCAGCATTGCTCGCCATGGCGACCCCGCCCCGCCCACCCGGAAGCGGAACTGAGCCGCTCCTCTCCCGTAACGTCGTTCAAATCCTCCCGCCCCCGCCGGCCCCACGTGACGCGGAGAGAAGAACCCTCTGATTGGCCAGCCGGAAAAGAAAAGGGCGGGACTTCTTTCGAATTCGTGTGGCGGCGCCCCTGGCGATTGGCCCGTTCGAGAAAGGGGGGACGCCATTGGCTTGGGGGAAGAGGCTGCGCGTCGCGATTGGGCAGAACCCTCGGAGGGAGGGCGGGTGGGGCTAATTAAAGAGCCGCCCGGCGCTGGTGGGGGCGGGCGCAGTCATCTGGGGTGAGCAGGAGCGGGGGTCCCGGTAGCTGGGGAGGAGGGGTCCCGGTAGCTGGGGGGGGGGGGGGGATCCTGGGTCCCGGTAGCTGGGGGGGGGGGGGGGGGGATCCCGGGTCCCGGTAGCTGGGGGGGGGGGGGGGGGGGATCCCGGGTCCCGGTAGCTGGGGGGGGGGGGATCCCGGGTCCCGGTAGCTGGGGGGGGGGGGGATCCCGGTAGCTGGGGGGGGGGATCCCGGTAGCTGGGGGTCCGTACCTATTGCGCGGACTTCGGCTTCGCATCGGGCTGCCGGGGTCCGAGGAGAGCGTGCCGGGGCTCGGCTCGGTGTCACCCTCCTGTGGGGAAGAGGGTGAAGAACCCCTGGGGGAGGGTTGGGGGGGGGGGGGGGGGGCGGCATCTTCCCAGGGCTCCGGTTCCGTTGGACTCCTGAGGAGAGAGCCGCCGGGGCAGGGTCTGGCGGGGGCGGGGGTGGGTGGGGTGTGGGGTTGTGGCACCCGTGGGAGCCCCTGGGGGGGTTGTAGAGGCGGGGGAGGGCGCGGTTTTTAGCGCCCAGGCGGAGCGGGACTGTTCTGGGGAGAGGGGGGGGGGGGGGGGGGATTGTTGCCTCCCCGGGCGTACGGGCAGCACCGGGTGTCTGACCGCCGGCACGGCTGCTTCCCGCTTCCCGCCTCCCGGGCTTGGCTGCTGCTGCCAGAACCTTCTGGGAACGTGGGGGGTGGGGGGATTGCCGGCTGCCTCAGCTCGGCCTTTCTTACCGGGTAACGCAGGGCTGGAGAGCTCTGAGGCTGCCCGGGGACAACACCCCCGAACCCCCCGCTCTTGTTTCAGTTTCCATACGTTAGATATATTTTTACTGCTTCTTATATCAGCTTTACATGCCCAAGGCAAAGCTAACGTCGTTTCAGTTAGTCTTTTCAATGCTTTTGGCGCCTTCCAGGTGATTGATCATCTCTTTCCAAAACTTTCAGGATCACCCTAAAAAGTCAAAATTAATCTTACCTTTTTTTTAATTTTTTTTTTTCCCCCCTTCATTTTTTCTCTTTTTTTTTTTTTTTTCCAGGTATAGCTTAAGTGTTATGGCCGATACAAAAGAAGCGAAAATGCAGATAACACCAGAAACTCCAGGACGAGTCCCAGTCCTGAATCCTTTTGAAAGCCCCAGTGATTATTATACTCTCCAGGAGCAGATAGTCTCCAGTCCTTCAATCTTTAAATCGACAAAATCCTCATCTGTAAGATTTACTCTGTAGTTGTGTAAATATACAAATGCAGTGCTAATATTTTAAAATTCATTAAAAGTGTATCTTACCCAGCATATTTAATGTACACTGTAACCCAAAGAATTCTAGGTAGCATTTGATGTTTGTTCTGATTTTAGGAACATACTGCTCTTAATACTAATGTTGTCACTTAGTCTTCCTACTTTCTTGTGTTGCTTTGTTTTTTTAATTTAGATACTCCCTGTATCAATAGATTAGCATATGTAGAATGGAAAAAAAAACCAGTTCTCAATTACATGCTAAGCAGGCTGGATGCAAATAAAACTTAATTGCACTTCTGTTATTATCTGCATATTCACAGAACCAAGTTAGTGATTTTGTGTACGTATAATGCTTTTTAGTTGAAAATTATGTTCTGATCTGCAGTTGGAATTATTTTTTGATAAATAGGAGAGATGATGCTGTGCAGAAAAGAAGTGCTTGGTAGATTATTTTTCAACTATACTTGACCAGTATTTTCTAACTCAGTGTTAAAGAGGGGGAAGTGCTTTATTTCCAAATTGAGTTTTGTTGTGCACTGTGCATTAGGAGGGAGATTTTTGAGGATGCATATGGAGTTCCAACTCCTAGGTTCTTGAAAATGTGAGGTGAAAGGAAGGCTGCTCTAGTGTTTGGATAACTTGGAGTTGGTATGGACACCGGGTTTTCATGCAACCACTTTTGATCATGGCAGTCTAAAAGCAAATAAATTTTATCCCAAGTTTTGTATCATTAGTAATGGCCTCAAAAACTGAGAAGAAATTAACCCCTCAGTTTCTAAATACTAGCTATAACTTCCCACTAAATATTGTACATTATTTTAATACCACTACCACGATGGAACCTGACTTTTTTTTTTTTTTTTTAAAGAGATATAAATAGAAATCCTTTTTGTTGTCTTTGACAGGAACTCTATGGAAGTTATGATTCTGTTGTTCCAGTGAAATTTGTGTGGTGTTTTTTTTCTTTTTAGACTAGCAAGTGCTAAGATGTCCATTTTTTATTTTTTTTTTTTTTTAGACACCAGGAAAATTTAGATGGTCTATTGATCAGCTTGCTCTAATAAATCCTGTGGAAATCGACTCGGAAGATGTTCGACGCCAAGCAATGTCTTTGAGTCATGCTAGGTAACTTACCATCTGTTTTTATGCAGTTAACTTAGCTTGAATACTAAATACTGGGTTTTTTGCTTTATTGACATTTCGACACAGCATAAAAAACTTTTTATTCAAATATTTTACCACAGATTTTTTGTGTCCCTAATACAGATATAACATTTAGCTGATACTGCCTCTTTGCCACTCTTTTTTAATGTTAAGAACTGCTGCTCCACTCTGAGTGGATCTTGCCAATGGCTGCAAATCTGTCTTGTCAGTGGTTGTTGCCAAGTTACCTCTTCTGCTTCTTGTCACAACATGATGTATCATCTTGGGTGTTCCATACTGAGGCCTGTGAAGTGTACCCTTTTTTGGGCTTTGGGAAAGCTAAGTTAGATAAGCCAGTACCCTTTTTGAAAGGAACAGATTGTGAAGGAGGGAAAACCAGTAAGCTTGCTGTCTTTGAGAAGGCATTTGCTGATTTCTTGAAGTAATGTCAGGATCTTGACTTTTTCATCTCTCAATATAACTTCCATGGGGAAAACAAATGAGTAAAACAGGCTTAGTATTCACAGTTTAACTTGAGGCATAGTATTGCACAGTACTAGTACAGAGTGTGCCAGGAGAAGGTAGTCAAGGAAAGGCCACAATGTTGAATCCTGTAGACACTCCCAAACGTTTCTTGGATATGACCTTTCACAGAGAATTGAACCTCATGGCATGAAGTGCCATAGTAATAGAGTAATGCAATCTTCCATCCTGCTTATGCTTATAAGGGCTTTCAAGTCCTGTTAGGAAAATGAAATTCATATGGAAGGCTGTTAAAGATAAGAATCCTATAAATATTCATAAAATCACAGAATGGTTTGGGTCAGAAAGGACCTTTTAAAGGTCATCCAGTCCAACCCCCTGCAATGAGCAGGGATATCAACTAGATCAGATTGTTCACAGCCCCACCCAACTTGTGCTTGAATGCTCCCAGGGACTGGGCATCTACTACCCCTCTGTGCAACCTGTCCCACTGTTTTACCACCCTCATACTAAAGAACTGAATTTGACCCATTTTTCTGTATATACTTCTCCCTTTTTAAGCAAAAACAGAAGAAGGAATATCAATTTCTTTCTACAGTAATACACAGAAAGACTATGACTGTCCTCTCCAGTATCTGAATCACCATGTCTTAATGTCAGCATTTTTCTTAACATTTGTTTCCCGTCCTTCCTGTAATAGTGAGTTTCAGACTCTGATGCTTGTTCTGTTAGAAAGTTTTAAGCCTTATGTTTTTAGAGTTTTGATTACATTGTTTCAGGTAGGCTGTTAGGGTACAGACCAAGTAGCTTTAATTTAGGTGGCTTGGGTTACAATTCCAATAATAATTAGTGTCATGGCCCATAGGTATAGACGTACATTGTCTTTGTGGGTCCTTTCAGTCTGTCCCACTGTTTCATACTTGTTGTGGTTTGTTTTTTTTTAATCATCTGAGTACAAGGAGACTAGTTTGTAGATTTGCTATGTCCATGCTTGTATGTTTCAATGTAGTACAGACTGAGGTGATTATTTTTGGTGAATGCAAACTACATTATTTAATGCATATACATATATGTGTGTCCATGTGTGTAAAGTTTTGTAAGGCAGCTGATTTTAATTTACACTTCATAAATGCTGCTCTGTGGAAACTAGAGTGTCAAAAACAACTCTTTGATCTTAAAAGTTTCTGATAAGAGAGTTGAGTTTTTGAAGCCAATAGACAGTGTTATGTAAACTATATACTCAAGCTCTGTGGCTTGATGTTGCAAACAAGACTGGCTTGGTTTTTTATTTTTCCTGGAGTTAAAGTGCTAAAGAAACAATGTCCTCCTCTGCAAGTAAGCCTGCACTTGAAGTGGGATTTGTTTTCCTGGTTCCTCTGTTTCTCCTATGAAATCTAGTTTGTAAAGATGCTTATTACTTCTGACCTTCTGTGCATAAATATATAATGATTGTATGCTTATTTGGTTTTTGGCACATTGAATTTTGTGCAAGTATCTTCAGAGGACTATTACTTCAGCATCTTCTAGGCAGGCATAGTTGAAGATGGCATGTCCAAGTATTGCCAATCTATTAAAAATCTACTTACTATCAAGGAAAGAGGGCTGTGAAGGAAAGTTTGTGTATGTATAAGATACATTTACATGTGTCTGTGTAGCTAATGTACTCTTTTATCTGGCTAATTTCTGGAATTATTCAAGGATAATTCAAGATACTAACTTTACATGAAAGTATTATGTGAGTCAGCTAAAATAATGATGACTATTCATTGTAAAATTTTTGAAGCTTAGAAATTAAAGTAGTAACTGAAAGGTTACCATTGAAGGAAGTATAAATGTAAAATCTTACATATCCTTTGGGTATAGCTGAGGTAAATATAGCTGAGGGTATAGCTGAGTATTTAAAAAAAAAAAAGTTGCATAAGAGAATGTGTTACTTGATCCAAACTGAAACAATATTGTGTCCTGAGCTGAGGCAAATATGGCAGGTTAGCTATTTGAAAGGGGGAACTCTGCTGGGAAAGTGGGCTGTGTCAGGAATTTGAGTATAGAAACATTCCACAAGTATCTTCTCTTGCTCTTTTCTTCTTTAGAGCTCAGTTTTTTATTCTGCTTGATTTCGTAGTGAGATTTGTTATATACAAATCTCATATCAACTTGAATAGTTGCCATGTTCATATGTCAAGTTGAACATAACTAAATGGATTATTTTGGAAGATAAGTTATGATTGAGTTTTTGTCCAGCTAAAAATACTGGTTGATACAACAACAAAATAGAAGATTTGCAAATATGTTCTTATAAGTGGTACAGATCTTTTTCAAATTAACTGAAGGAACTGAAAAGTACTGAAAGTTTCAGAATTTATAGTATAAGATTATTGCACATAATAGTTAAAACATAAGATTTAGGATTTAGTACAGTTTTATTTATTATGTTTCTCTTAAGCATATGTAAAATGTATGGTTGTACTTTTTTCACTTGATGGTTTTGATAACGGAGTTGTTTTTCATTCATTACTTAGAATTGATAAGGAGACAGAAGACAGAAGGCAAAAAGCTATTGAGGAGGTAATAAAGCTTTCTATGATACCAAGCATGGCTACATATCTACAAAAATGTATTTCAAAACTAAGTAGCATATTTTACTGGCCAGTAAGACAGTAATTTTGGGTCTTTGTCCCTTGAGGTTGTATTTGTGAGTCTTTTTCTTCCCATCTTCTTTCACAGACCTGTAGATCAAAATAGCAGATTTTGTTTCTTTTATGTTGCTTGGTTAGTGGGAATGCTCAATTACAAGTTATTAAAGGTTAAGAGTAGTGTTTGTTTTAGTTTTTACAGTAACTTCTAGTGCTGGGTAGCTTAGTTTCTTTTCTTGCAGTTTTGAAAAATAGAGCAGAACCACGGTGATTTGCTTGCTTGTTTCTTCCAAAGTTTGCTAAGTTGGAGGCAAGACTGTCTTCTGGTAGCTTGTAATTATTTTCATCCATTTTTCATTTATTTTTTTACTATCTATTTGCATAGCAGAGAAGGAAAAGTAAATGGTTTCAGAAGTTCACTATAGAAATCCCCAATATTTTCATTTCAATTAAAATAAGGCTCTGGTAGGCAAGTCTTCCTTAGTGTTATTGACCTTCTTATACTGTATCATCCTGTTATCAGTTTCTGTGTCTAAACACAGATATATTTCATGATTAAAAGTATAAAAGTGCTATGTAGTTGACCTGCAGATAAGTTACTCTGTTGTTCTAAATCTTCAGTAAAGAGGATAGTTCTTTTTTGTGAGGCATAGACTAGTGGATTATTCAGCCAAACAGCTTGAAACCACGTCTCTGTATTTAATAGATAATAAGATAATAGATAATGTATTTAATAAATTCAAGCTGAGGTTGTTTTAATTTGCTTTTAGTTTTGCTTTTACCATGGGAAAAGGATTTTCTATGTATTTCTTGAAGGTAGGTACTAATGTCCATATTCTCAGCATCAGGGTGGTCATGGAGTGTAGATGTGACAGCAGATGGAGTTTCTGGTTCAAAGATTGAAATGCCAGTACTCATAAATGTTTCACTGCTAAGCACTTTAGCCAAATACACTAATAATATTGCCAAAAAACCCTTGCTTTCCAATTTTACTGCAGTGTCTAGCATATCTATGAAAAACCTCAGCTGTCAAAATGCAACAACTTAATGAACTGAAAAACTGAAAAGAATGATGGTAGACTACTGTGCAATAAGTATGGTAAAGACAGTTCTGATTTTAAAGTGAATAATTAGTTTAAAGTTAAAATTTGAGTCTTCAATTTTCACAGGCATTAAGAAGGTTTTGCTTCTATTTTACTCTAGTTTTTCACAAAAAGACTCATAGTTCCTTCTCCTTGGATTCAACATGAAGGCAAGCAAGTTTCTCAGTTTAATTCAACTAAATGTAAGTTGGTTTCATGTGCCCACACAATTATCTACCTTTTGAAGGAATTATCAAGCATAATTTTTAAATTTTATTTTCAACTATTCATTTAAATTTTAAGAACCAATGAAAAAAGATGGAACATGTAAATTGCTATGTAATTTCCTGTTGTCTCAGTGTCCTGTTAGCTCACTGTCACTGTTCATAGGGTTGTGAGTTTTCCAAATTGATTTTGTTTATACCATTATTAAATTTGAATAACAATGCTGTTATTAAAGTTTATATATAACCAACAATGCATAGTAAATAGATTAAAAACTGCACAAATGTCAGCCATAAAGTATTGTTCGGTAGGAAATTCTTTAAACAAGTGTTTCAGGATTTTTGCAAGATTTTGGAAGAAGGCTAAACTATACAATTTTTATCAAGGAGATGCAGCTTTTCAATAGTGTATTTTTAACTGGCAATTTTAAGATCATCAGTTGTTGGGCAGAGAGCATAAGCCACAATCCTAGGAGAACTGGAAAGTGAGTAGTGAAAGAAAATGATCTAATATGTTCCTTAACTGTGTAAAAATGGTGAAATGGTAGATTCTTCATCTTCAAGTCTAGACTGCATGATTTTTTGGAAATGAGTTTTACTTGAACACAGACTGTTTGACTAAGCATAAACTCGGTAGATGAGGTTGAGTTGAGGAAAAAAAGGTATGGGCAAAGTTGATGCTATTTCACTAAGGGTTTTTTCATAGAAAAGTGCTGAAATTCACTTAGTTTATAATGGTAACCTTTTTTTCAGTACTCCTTTCTAATCTCTCCCAAACTTTGATGCAAAAATTTGGTTTAGTTTTATTAAATATTTTAACTTACTGCTGCTAGGTTTCAAAACTACATGCAATACCTGCTTAAATATGATTCTTACCCGTTATACAGCTATAGATCTAAATAAGATTTCTCCAATTGGAAGACAGCTAACTGGGAAAAGCAATGGTAAGTAAAAGGCAGCGTCTGAAATTACAGCCTTAAGCAAAATAACCTCTTTTTGATGGCTATTTAATTTCAAAAGGAAATTTTTTAATATTCATGCGGAAATAATTTTTCTTGGACTGTATTGAGTATTAATTTTAATACAAATTTATTTTAGTAACTTAATTCTATTATACACTTGTATATTTTTTCCAAAGTAAAAACTGAAGTTATCTGTAGACTGTAGAGTACCTTTTCTCCAACCTAATGTATGTACTACTTTGGTGAATATAAGCCACAAGTTTATGGGTAAATTACAGTTTCCAGGAACCTTTATCTTGTTGGGTCATTTTGGGTTAGAGAATCTTTGCTATTTTCTCTGCCAAATAAATATCAGAAATCTTAAGATATATTTTAAACTATTTCATTTTACATAAGTAGTGTTTTTCTCCAGGGTATTCTGATTTTTCTCCTATTTAATTTTGAATCCAATCCTTTTTTGGAGACCTCAGTTAAGAAAGCTTCTCTAGAGGCTTTTACTTCACAACCCTTGTTTTTTTATATCTAGTCTTGAGTGTGCTGCATATAGTGTTAAATCAGAATCCTAGCTTTAATTACTGTTTTTCCTTATTGCAACTGTAACTTAACGCAATTGCAATGCAATTTGAAAGTGAATTTTTGTTTTTATAGTTTCAGTAAAAGGTCACTGAGAGCTAATTTTAATTGGTTATATTCTTTGCAGCTGCTTGTCAGACAGTACTGTCTTTGCCAGTGGATTTTAATCTAGAGAAAATACTAGGTATGTCTTATGAAAGTCTAAATAGAAAACCTGTGTTTGCATTGTTTGCTGTCTTCTATTTGTCTGAAGAAATATTGAAAACCTAAGGTATGAATGAAAGTTTTAACTATGTGTTCAAAATAGTTACTGCCTGTTGCATGGGACATCTGACTCTATTGATCTGATTTGAATGTAGACATGAATATAAAAGAGGAGAGAGATGGAGAACAACTGGCAATTGGTTGACAGTTCTGGTGGATAAAAGGTAGTTAGGATAAGAGTTGTTTGACTTGGACTGCTGGCTTTAAGCAAAGCCAAGGTATGGTTATAATTCTGTGCTTTTAATTGAACTGGAGCCATGGCAGTGCTGATGGCAAAAAAGCTGTGACCACTGAGTGGGAAAAGGCCAAATTCACTGTTTGGTTGTAACTGCTGTATCATGCAACTGCTGCCAGATTCTCAGGCAAGTGGACTGGAAATGCCCAGAAAGGGCTTAGAGGTCAAATATAGGAGGGAACAGTGGGTATAGGCAGCTCTGAGGTTTCTGCATGTTCCTATCCCAATACTGAGGTTCACAACTCTGATTATGGGTCATCAAAATTAAGACAGAAGTGGTGCTTTAGTGTTTGATCTTAACCAGTGCTACCATCAGTGAGTTCATGTGAATTTATCAAAGCTTTCTTCTCACAATAAATATCCAAGTAGAACAGGTCAAGACCAAAAAATTGAATGACCTAGTGAGTGGCAGAATATTTTAATAGGTCTATGTAAAGATCTGTGTGGTTTTTTACTGTAATCTGCTAACTGCTGTGACTTTCTTTGAGTTGAATCTGATTTGCTGTTGAGTATGAATCACCATGACCCTCAGAGCATAGTATTTTCAGGGAGACCTGAATAAGGATCTCATCATGCTTAGGTAGTATAGTAACTTCTTCGTACCTAAAATGTGAATAATAATACAGTTTTAGGAAAAGGCTAGTAAACAGATAGCAGCCAATTTTTTTATTTTTTTATTTTTTTTTTTAAATGCAGACTTTAGTATTCAAGGATAATAGCCAGAAGTGGAACCTTGGTAGACAGAGTGGACTTTTCATAATGATAACAAAGGATCCTTTGCAATAGATGCCTCAATTGGATTAATTCCTTGATGTATTAGTAAAAGGGATTAAATGTTTTAATTTAGTTATAAATGTAGTGGAATTTTTTTTTCTTCCATTTTAACAGAAACAATTTCTCCATGTGTCTAGGTGAATATTTTAGAACTGATGAATTTGCAGATCAGTCTCCAGAAAATCTGAGCTCTTCATCTCTAAGAAGAAAGCTTTTTTTGGAAGAAAATGGAAGTGTATCAGAGTGTCTGTCCCCCTCTTTGCATAGTCCACGTGGTAGTCAGCAACTTGGAATGCTTTGTTCAATTGACATATCTCCAGTCCGGTGCAGAAGCCCTCTGGAAACATCTAGCTCAGTAAGTAGCCTGTTTGGGGGACTGGGTGGGATGTGACTTCACTAGCACAAAAGTGTGGTTCTTAAAGCAGGCTGTACCAATTCTGTGTAATAACAGACTTCAGGATGAGCAGCTCTTTGTAAAAAGCTACAAATGTTTTGTGACAGAGTAGGTATTAGACCAAAAGGTTTGTTTGGTTTGGTTTTATTTTTTTGGGAGGGTTGTGTGTTTGTTTCTTTCTTTTTGTGGGGTTTTTGTTTTTGTTTTTAGCTTCCAAATTCAGAAAAAGATTGTGGGAATAAAAAGTGTAATTTTTTTGTCTGTTTCTTTCAATTAAGTGAGATGACTCTTGCTCCCAGGTAGACATAACACTGCTACAGGTGTGGTGTGGTTTCATCTGTTTGGTGGCTGAAGTGCACAGCAAAAAGCAACCTCAAGAGTGTGGCTTAAAAAAAAGTCTTCACTATGGTAACCTAGTGAAGAATTCCTACATTGTAATTATACTGCTGGAAGGGACTTTTTGTGCTACCCACTTTAAACAAGATCACAACTTCTGTTCCATTTTCTGGAGGAAAAGTATTTTGTCTGCTGCCGAGTTAAATATTCAGATAATATGGATTCCATTAAAATATAGTTATTGGCTTTCATCTGCTATGATGTGAGTAATAAATTGAGATTAAATGAGATTCATATACGCAAATAACAATTTCCTGTTTAGCCTTCTCATAGTGCTTAAATATAATAGATATTATAGTCTTATTTGGTGTTATATGACAGTATGAGTCCATTGGTGTTTTCTTACATGCAGGTATAAAGTCCAAATGCAGAGTTGCAACTCGAATATTTGAGCTAAACTATGGCTAGAGCTTGTCATTGTACAGTATTGGTTTTATCAGTGCTGCTATATTATGATTTTTAATTTCAAAACATTTTATATATACATATTAGTCAAAGTTGATATGAAAATATGCTCTTTTTAGGTTTGATTTATTTATTTTATTTTTTAAACTGAAGGGTCAGTTTTCATCCAGTCCTATTCAGGGAGGAACAAGGGCTTACAGCCTGGGAAGTATAACCAGCCCCACATTTCCAGAGGGGTCTCCTGCACATAATGGTTCTCCTGCTTTTTCACCAATTGCTTTTCATATAAGGCAGACACCACTGTCAGGTATGATGTAGTTGTATATGTATTAGTCTTTCTTGATTTATGTATTTTTATAAAAATTGCTTCATTCTTACTGAAAGTTGTTTCTGTTTGGAGACTAGCAGTCTCTTCCTGGGGAGAGAGGATACATTTACAGAAGTAAATTTAAAAAAATGGCTAATCTTATGTGAGGAGGGGGGTTAAAGCCATATGCTTCTTTAAGTCAGGTGACAGTTCTGATTTGGCACAGCCTGTATCATTTTAACTAGATGAAGAGAGTTTATCTTGAGTTTTCAGATCATGTGATAGTCAAGATGACTTCAAGTTAAACTGACTGGTGAAGAATCATTGAATGGTTTGGGTTGGAAGGGAACTTTTAAAGGTCATCCAGTCCAGCCCCCCTGCACCTTCAACTATCACAGAATAATTTGGGTTGGAAGGGACCTCTAAAGGTCATCTAGTCCACCCCCTCTGCAAGCAGGGACACCCTCAACTAGATCAGGTTGCTCGGAGCCTTGTCAAACCTTGAGTATCTCCAGGGAGGTTTCAGCTACCTCCCTGGGCAACCTTTTCCATTTTTCCACTACCTTAATGGTAAAGAACTTCTACCTAACATCCAGTCTAAATCTGCTCTTCTCTAACTTAAAACCATTGCCCCTCCCCCTATCACTACAAGCCCTTGCAAACAGTCCCTCTCCAGCCTTCATTTTGGGATCAGGTTGCAAGGGTTTTGTTGTTGCTGGGGTTTTGTTAGTTGGTTATTTTGTGGGTTTGGTTTGGTTTGGTTTTGGTTTTTTTTAAGGCGTATGTAGTTGGCTATTCAAAGGACTGTAGGGCTTTGAGGATGATGACTTCAACTCTGCCTAATATCTAATAGAATATATTTGTTTTTTACAGACCAAAGAAAATTTACATTTCGTTCTCCAGATATTCCTTCTTCCTCCAACAGAATGACACCCTCAAATGCAAGAAGTCCTTATATAGATGGTTGTTCTCCAATTAAAAATTGTTCACCTATGAGGCTTGGAGCATGTAGAGGAACTGCACAGTATCAGACTTCTGTCATCAGAATACCCATTGCAGTTGAGAATTGCAGTGAGGATGAGGAAGACAAGGAAAACGTTTGTCCAGGAGAAGCTCGCTTCCCAGAAATGGATAATGGAATAAAATTATGTCAGCAAGATGGTGATACTTTTGCACATGGTACACATCTTGTTGTAACAACTGTGTCTATTGCACCAGATCACACAGAAGCTTGTCATCAAAGGTTGTCATCATTTCAGGATATAGAAGGCTCAAAGGAAAACAATACTGTAGATATGGCTGATGCAGCTGAAGTGTCAGAGGAAAACACCTGGATAAAAGAAACAATTGGCAACAGCAATGCACCAATGACCAGTTTTATGACAGGGATTACTTTCAGTATTGAAAACTCTCGCATGTGCATGTCACCTCTTGCAGAAAGCAGTGCAATTCCGTGTGACAACAGTAGTATTCAGGTAAAAATAAAACTTTTTTTGATTCTCTGTAAAGCTGAGCTTAACATACTTCTAGTATGTATACCATTTTGGAAGTAATCGTCTAATTTCTTTTGCTGGATGTGCAATGCAGGTTGTACTGTGACTTATTCTTCCCACCAAACCTCTGAAACATTTTTCCTTTCTCAGTGAAGTCAGTATTTTTGTGTTACTATGTACAATAATACCTTTTACTTATTCCAAAATAATTCTGACAGGCTCATTTAGTTTGCTTTTAACTGATTAAGTTCTGGTAATCAAATGGAAGTCATACCAGATATGAGAACCTGAGGGGTTAATTTGTGGTAAATTACAGTACACTTTAAAAGCCCTGCTTCTTGATTTCAGGTGGACAGTGGTTATAATACACAGACTTGTGGAAGCAGCATTATGGATACTGCAGGGACTGAAAACAGCTGCAGAGAAATTGATGTGAATACTAACGTGTTTCAGAATAAATCTCATCTTAGAACAAAGGTAGGAGTTGTGATACAAAAGTGATAGACTTCCTGTCTAAATCATCTGTTCCCTGTTTTATCCAGTTTCAGGGAGCCCGAGTAGAGGGGAGAGACTGTCAGGTGATATTAGACAGCATGTTAATGTAGCATCATTGCAAATATTGTGTTGAAAACAAAGGCTAACTGCAGGCCAAATATATAAAGTTGACAATAAAATTCATGTCTTCTGTGGCAATGGCAGAGGTTGTTTCAGAGAAAACTGAGGTATGTACATAAAGTGTAGTTGTCATGCTGCTTATAGCTTCTGATTTAGTCTGTATCTAATTTTTATTTCTATTGTTCTTGCTGGGTTTTTTAGATGTTATTAGCTTTTGTTTGTTTTATTGCCAAGTTTTCAAATGTGGGTCTGTGGAGAGGCACGTGTTTTGGGAAAAAATGTCAATTTCTTTCCATAAACCAGACTCAAGCTATGTGAACCATACCTGGCATGCTGACTTTGTAGGAAACTTTCTGCTTGGGTACAGTATTTTGAGTACAAGCCCTTAAAAACATATTAAAAAAAAACCCAACAAAGTGTGTATCTGGCAAGACTCCCAAGCTCTTAAGTTTGTGACTGATAGAAAAGAGTTCTTTCAGTGAATGTAAAGCAATTCTCATTTCTTTGGAGGACAGAGCAAAGTTCATTTTCTCTCATTGTTAATTATGATCTTACAGGCATATAAACTTAATAGTTCATAGGACTACTATTTAGTGTCATTTACAGTCTGAAGGGGTCAGTCTGTACTGACCAGATTACAAAAAGACTCCATCCCATTAATCCCCAACATCCCTTCTGTATCTGACATGCTAATAGCCACTTCTCTCTCAAGGTAAAAAGCAGATGGATGGTGTCTTTTAGACCATTGACATCAGATTCTGAACTCTGGTCATTTAAGATTAGGATAACTGCTCTTACAGGAAGAATAGATGGGTATTTTGTCCCTAACTTTTAAAAATACACATCTGCTCTGAGGTCTTGCTTCAGTCACCATATTGGAGATGGATTATATGTGTGAATGTATTCATCTGAATGAATTGTGTAATATCAAACATGTCATAGATAGTCACCAGTCCCATGCAGTTTTCTTGTCCTACTCCTAGTCTTTCAATTGCTAGATCCTGACTAAGCCAAACTTTGCATTTTGGATTAGGATTTCAATGTGGAGGCATTAAATGCTTCAGTCAACTCGCAACAGAGAATTAACAGATAATTAAAAGAAAAAAGCATGGACATTGCTGTCTGAAAGAATTCAGTCTGCCTCATTCAGATCATCTGTGATCTGAAAGGAGGTACTTGGTGACAGCACATTGCAAAGATTTGCACAGAGAAGACACTAACTTTCTCAGAAGGGGAAAGCTGGGGTCTAAATTGCCAACTGTAACTTGAACTTTTCAGATAGTAAGTTTGATTGTGGGGACTTTTTGTGAAAGTGGTTTTAAAATGATCTTTTCCTTGTTAACCTAGGACTGTTCTGTTTTAAACCATAAGGACAATCAGTTGCTGAGAGCAAAATCTCCAGAGAAGCAATCCTGTTTCCAAAAAGCAAAACCACATAGTACAGTATTTGGGCAAAATGCAACTTGCAACATTTCTTCTTGGAAACATAAAACTGAAAATCAAATTCAGGGATTTCACAAAAATGGTATGTAGTTTTCTGTTGGAGAACTTACCTGGATTATACATAACACTTTGCTTTTTTTATTGTAAACGTAATAAATTGTTTGATATATATTTGAGATTTTAAATAATGTGGGATTATTTAGGTCCTATTAATAAATTTTTTGGTATTATTAAGCAATCCTTTTGAAAATTAAGGCAGCTAGACTTGCTAACAAGAAACCACAGTGGGTTTTTTTTTTCAAAATTGTGTTCCTTGTGAGGAGCTTTGTTTTTAAAGTTTGGACATCACTTCAGCTTTAAGAGGAATATTTTAGATAGACTGAGCAAATCTAACTTGCATAGGAGCCAGTGTAACTGCAAAACCACCTACATTTTGAGACAATTCATTCAGGCATAAGGGAAATTTTTCTTTAGGGAAGGAGAGAAAGGGAAGTACTGTTATTTTTTTAGATTGCCTTTTCCCTTATGAGATTTATTGTGTGGCTTCAGGAATACTAGCACTGGTACCAAGAAAGACTCACTGGACAGAAGTGAAGTGCTGGGGGTGTGATGAGATCAGGGCTGAGGAAACAGGAGAGGGGTGAGTGTTAATATCAGTCTAAAGTAACAGTGATGAAACTCAGATGTGACTTTTACTAGGAAAGAATAAAACCAGTGTTCCAGAAATGGGGCTCTGGAATATGTGTATGTTTTACAGTAGAATGCAAACTGTGTTTACAATATTCTGTTTTTAATACCAGGCTAATACTTAGTTTTCTTTGCAAACAGCTGCATGAAAACTCTATTACAGTTCTGGAAATTACATACATACTTTTCCACTATTTAAAAAGAAAAGTTTATTTCTCTTCGTAATGAAATAAGGTGTATATCAGAAGAAGTGTTTTAGCAATTCTTTGACAGTTTTTTCCTTGGTTTGACAGAAATCGAAGAAAAGGACAGGTGATGGATATCTCTTAATAGGAAAATAAAATCTCTCCCACTAAACAAACAGTTCCTAGTCTTAAAACTGTATTTATCAGTTAGGTTTTACATGTATTAAGATGTACTATTGGTTATTTTAAAATTAAATTATAGTGTTGTTACTCTAGTAGTTGTGTTAGTGTAATTTTGAAGTTAATCACCTGACTTCACCAGTGTTTCCTAAGAACCACTTCTTTCTCAATCAGTGCTCTGGTACCCTTTTGAAGGAACATAAGAAGGTGCTATAAGGTTAATTGTTCTCAGTACATCATAAAGAGAATAATAGAAGAGAGGCTGCATCAAAGTAAATACTTTTCCTTGTCTCCCACATTTAATTCCCAATACATACTATTATATTGCTTACATAAATTATCAAAATATTTAGATAAACATTTAGAAATATAATAAACTTCTGCGTGCCACTTACTGTTAAAAGTATTCTTGATACATAAAAGAAAAAAAATTATAAACAAAATTCCAAGATTGAGGATCTAGAAGCCCAGAACTCCCTTTGCCTCATCAAATCAGATCTGGTTAAATTTGATTTGGATTTCTTTAAAAGAAACACCTGGATTTTTTTATAAATGTGAAGGGGAGTGAGGGGGAATCCCATATGGTAATCCTTATGTTCTAGTGACTAAGAAGGGAAGAAGAGAGAAAGGAAATAATGAGATTTCAGGGCGCTGTTTGCAGAGCTCTGGGGTAAAGTCCATTCTAGTATGTGCTACAGGTGGAGCAGTCTTTCAGTCTCTTCATAGCAAGGGTACCTAGTCACAGGGTGCTGGATAGAAGCTGTGCTGCTTATTCTATTCCCCAATCACAGAAAGGCTTTTACCAAAGTGATAGACCATGGCTGATGAGTAGCTACTGGCACAACAAGCCTGAAAGCATTGGGTCAGACCTACATTTGAAGGCAACTGACAATACTTTTAAAAAGTCTCAAAAGGAGGGGAAGTATGAATGGAATTGTATGGCATTAAAAAGCAATGTATTAGACCTGGGACTTCTGGGCAAGTGTTACTTGAATTGAACAGTTCTTGAAATACTTGAATGAAAAATGATCAGTGAAAGCTTCCTGAAAAATCCACCTAAAAAGGTAAACATTTATACCATCAATAAAATACCGTGTTACATTTACTCATGTTGCAATTTAAATATTTGTAACACATACCAGAGTGCCAATAATTGAACCTAATGTCCCAAATTATCTATTTCTCTCTTGAAACAGAGCCCTGATAAGAGCTGGAAATACACTGAATTCATAACTTTTAAAGGGGATACTTTTTGTTAAAAGTAGCAAATTAGCACTTCTGGAAAATCAATTTACTGAACAGTGCCTTCAAAATGTTCTTAGCTTTAGCATGTAAGCTTTGGAGCTCAAACGCAAGACACAACTTGTCTGCAATGTCGAAGTTATTTATGACTTTGCATCTTTACAGTGTCTTATGATAATTCTCTAACAATAATCAATTGAAAGGGTGAATTTCAGATTTCTGGACTGTACAAAGGATTTATTTTTGCATGAGTGATTATCGAAAAATAGTAAGAATGTTAAAGGGGGAGATGAGAAGCAGGGTAGTCCAAATTACCTGTTTCCTGAACCGTTTGGTGTGCTATGCATAACTAAGATTTGTTTTTATTTTTTTAATTAAAATTGTTTATTCTTTATAATACTATGTTCAATGAGCGGAAGCTTTCAAAATCTTCACAAATTGAAAGAAGCAATAACTTGAATATTTACTTGCATCCTGTATGAGTATATTTTTAAACATAAGGGAAAAGTAACAAGTGGGTGAATGTGTCAAATAATTAAAGATCCCTCAAATAAATTGCCTGTATTGTCTGTCCTGTTTTGTAGTCTTCAATTTGATGTGAATTATTTATTTTATGAACAAGTATTTTTTATGTTTGTATCATTGTTTTGTAGAAGAAAAGTATTGTGCAAATTATTGTAGAAATCATTTGACCATTCTCTTTCTCTAATTGTACTTGATGCATTGTTTGGCACATGTTGCACAAAATGGTCACTGTTTACAGTAAAATAACTTCAGTAGTTTTTTACTACTACTGTCTATTAACACACATAACTAAGTAGTGAAACAGAATAAAGACATCTCTTTCATACCTAGATTCTTTGATTTTTTTGCTATAATTTGCAGCATCTTCCATTTGAGAGCTGGCTAAAACATGCAGTGTTTGGGTGGGGGCCTTGGAGAGCAAAGGCAGGGAGTGAGCAAACATTTTCTCCTACGTACAGTTAAAAAATTGTTGAGTTACTGTAACATATGGTCCTGAATTAAAAGTGTAGTGCCAGTTTTTCTAAAGCTTCCAAATAAGCCTTTAATAGCTACTGCTGTTCTAAAAGCATCTCATTTATGGGGGGTTTGTTTTTTTTCTGTTGCAATCAGTTCAATGTGTTAATTGTATCTGAAGAAATACCTAGACAATTACAGGACTGTCAGCCTCACCTCCATCCCTGAAAAATGATGGAGCAGCTCGTTCTGGAGGTCATCTCTAAGCACCTGGAAGGTTATCAGGAGTAGTCAGCATGGATTTATCAAGGGGAAATCATGCTTGACTAATCTGATAGCCTACTGTGATGTTGTGACCGAATGGGTAGAGGCAGGGAGACCAGAGGGTGTAGTCTGCCTTGACCTTAGCAAGGCTTTTGACACTATCTCCCATCACATCCTCGTGAGCAAGCTCAGGAAATGTGGGATAGAACAATCTGCAGTGAGATGGGTTAAGAATTGGCTACAGCCCAAAGAGTGGGGATCAATGGCAGAGTCCAGCTGGAGAGCTGTGACTTGTGGAGTCCCCCAAGGATCAGTGCTGGGTCCAGTCCTGCTACACATCTTTATCAAGGACCTTCATGCTAGGGGAGTGTCTTCTCACCAAGTTTGCTGATGACACAAAGCTGAGAGGAGTGGCTGACACCCCAGAAGGCTGTGCTGCCATTCAGAGGGACCTGGACAGGCTGGAGAGTTGGGCAGGGAAAAATTTAATGAATTGTGAGAAGTGTAAAGTCTTGCATCTGGGTAGGAACAACCCCAAGTACCAGCACAGGTTGGGAACTGAGCTGCTGGAGAGCAGTGAAGGGGAAAGGGACCTGGGGGTGTTGGTGGATGGAAGGATGACCAGGAGGCAGCAATGTGCCCTTGTGGCCAAGAAAGCCAATGGCATCCTGGGGTGCATTAGAAGGGGGGTGGCTGGTAGGTTGAGAGAGGTTCTTCTCCCCCTCTGCCCTGGTGAGGCTGCATCTGGAATATTGTGTTCCCTCAGTTGCAGAGGGACAGTGAGCTGCTTGGAAGAGTCCAGCACAGAGCATCCAAGATGATTAAAAGTGGAAAATCTCCCTTCTAGGGAAAGGCTGAGGAGCTGGGTCTCTTCAGCTTGGAGGAGAATGAGGGGTGAGCTCACAAATGTTTAGAAATACATAAAGGGAGAGAGCCAGAGGGATGGTGCCAGGCTGGTCTCAATTATGCCCAATGATAGGACAACAGGTAACAGATAGAAGCTTGAGCATAGGTGATTCCATATAAACACAAGGAGAAATTTTTTCACTGTGAGGGTGACAGAGCACTGGCACAGGCTGCCCAGGGAGGTTGTGGAGTCTCCTCTGGAGGCATTCAAAGCCCCTGTGGATGAGTTCCTGTGTGACCTCCAGTAAGTGACCCTGCTCTGGCAGGAGCGTTGATGATCTTTCAAAGTGCTTTCCAACACGTAACTGTCTCCTTTTATAAAAAGTACTTCGTAAATCTGATCAATCCTTTAATGACAACGTTCAGGGAGCTGAGTACATGTAGCCAAGTGACATCCATGTATTGATCAGCTGGGACCCGCTCATCACCCAAGGAATCCCCTGAGAAATGAGTATTGTGTAAGTTTGTGAGGTCTAACTCTTGAAATATAACTGAGGAACATTTGTAGTACACAGGATTGCAGTTGCTTGGCTTTGAGTGCTAGGAATTGGCATCAACAGAAATAGTCTATGAAAACTACTGATATCCCAGACATTTTGGAGGATAGTTGCACTAAAATGAACTTGCAGAATTCTAGAGCTACCACCCCAAAGAAAGCTTGTTCTCTTTCATCCCTGTGCTGGGAGTTCAACACTGAGTCAAGGAGCACACTGAAAATTCCTTCAGTCCTCCCAGTGCATAAAACATGCTTGAGGGCTGCATAGCCAGGTGATGTAGCTGGAATATGACAGTACAGTTCAATGCACAGATTGGGATTTTTTTGGCAATTCTAACCAGTAATTCTAGCTCCTCAGCATCTTGGAAACACAAAGATCACTGCAAAACTTGTACCTGGTGGATACTTGTTTAACACAACATTGAAAAAATAAGTCTTTTTTTTTCAGAGGCTAAGGAATGATTTAAAATTGCCTTAAGGTCTAGGACAAAGACTAATGCCTTTTTATGATGTGGTTCCTGTCTTGATCTATGCATCATGTGCATATACACACAGCTAATTTCATGTCAGTGAGATGTGCTCCAGAAGGAAGTGCAAGTCTGTTGAATTCATATTTCAAGCATAAATTCTGTTACAGTATTTGATCAGTAACTAACACAAATTCCAGTTCTGAAGAAGCAAAGAGAATGCGTTGAAGAAACTGACTTTTCTCAGACTCAAGTGGCCTTAAGGCTGTCAAAAAAACCAAACAAACCAAATAAAAACCCACAACACATGGAAAAAATAACAAAACACCCACTACAACTCTTCCTTGACAGCAGACACATTTATTTTCACCCACAGGACAAAACTGCAGACATACTTTGTTTTAAAACTATTGTTCCCTTGCATACATGTATTAGTAAAAAGTTTTTTGTTTTTTTTTAAAAAGCCAGTCTTACAAATTATTAAAATGTGTATTTAAAAGTAAACAGAATCTGTTTATAGGGTTTTGCCCATAGGGAAAAGATATGTAAATACAAATAATACATGTGTGACTTTATTATCTTTTATACCCAGCTATTTTTGTAGCTTCTTTTTCTTTTTCTCTGGTTCATTCTTGCTGCTTATCTCTGTAGATTGAGTTGCTGGCACATCACCTCCTAGTAACTACAGTAAGAAAAAAAAATTAGAACATTTTAATTCAATCTTAGCTTATACTATCTTGATAAAATTTAAGTTTACTTGTACAGACCTTTTACAAACATGGCATCAACATCAGAAAATCCTGTGAACAGTCACCTAGAAGGTGTCCCATTGTAGAGAACAATCAAATCACAGATTGAACACTCAACTGAAGTAAAAGCTGGAAAAATCTAAAGGGAAATCCAAGCAGCAGCCCCCTCATGAATAAGTTGCCAGCAGTTCTTTAGCACCAGCTTGTATGTGCCACCTTCTCAGCTGTTTGCCATAGGTTAGCAAGTGCTTAGTTAGGAGTCAGGGGGTGCAAATGAGAGTGATGAAAAGGGGTCTTAACCTTGCAATTTAAATTTGTTTTTAAAATAATCACTGTAGCAGTGTTTTCTGAGGTGCTGCTTCTGTCAGACTCAGGACAAAACCAGCATTTAGCTTTGGTGGAAACTGGAAAAACTTTAGGAGTAAGTGGAAAATACTTCTAATGCAAGGAACAAGAATGAAGAAAAGCTTGTGTGCTCACAGAGGCTTGTTCTCCAGGAAAGAGATCATTAAGAAGCATGCTCTGCCTTTGAGAATATGAAAATGAGTGGCATTCAAGCATATGCAGTACAGTTAAGTTGGGTTCATAAACAACTGGGCCAAGACCAGATGTGTGTGCTCCTCTATGCTTGAGTCTATGGGTTAAGTGTGATGTCTGATTAGTGAAGGTAACTGGCACTTCAGAGCCCTGATGCCTGGTTATACTTTGATACCAGGTTATAAATTACATGAAAGTGACAAGAGCATCTATCAGTAGACAAATTATTTAATTGTATTAGAGTAACACAGGCACCTACACTGGAATACAACCCACTCCTGCAAGCTGAAGGTGATGTTTTTGGTCAGCTAGTTAGGGTGGCACTGACTATGACATGCTATGGAGTACCAGAAAGGCTGTGAGAACAGGTAATCTGGTAACAACAAATTTCCTTCACTGGGCTCTGCTACTGCCACTTCAGTATCTAGGGACAAGATAAAATTATGGTATTGGCTTTGCTGTAGAATAAGGAGCTGCACAGAATTAGTACAAAAAAATGGAAGGGGAGGAAAAAAAAACAGTGGGCATTAGCCTTATTTTGGGCCATTTCAGATAAACAGGGTCTGTCCCCCATGGACTGGAGTCACTGCAACAAAAGCATTATGTTCACAACAAACACCACTTATTCAGCTCAAGCACTGGACAGCTCAGTGTGTTAATGCACAGCAGGATGCAAAGTTTCTTTCAACTACAACTTCACTATCTACTCCCACTCTTTGAAATCATGAGGATTGCCTTCAACTCAAGCTAATGTAACAGCTCAAAGGTCAACATATTTACATATGTTTGGAAACATGATTTTTCAGAAAAAAAGGATTAATAATGTTTGACTGTATAAATAACACACAGTTTAGTTTAGGTTTTCTTTTTCCCCTGTGATTACTGATACTCAAGTACTCCAACCACCTGTTTACATAAAAAAAAGTCATGTGTAACTTAATGAAAGTAAACAATTTTATACTATCAGACACAATATATTCAGCAGACCTGAGGTGTGAGACCAGGTATGGTCTTTGATGCACTGGAAGCTAGAACTGAAGTCTTAAGACCAGAGAAACAGTTATGAGGACATTACAGTTCTTGCAACACTATCAAGACAGAATTCTTGAATTGTTGAAGTTGTAAGAAAGGACTACCATTTACAGTCAGCAAACTGAGCCACCCCTCACAGTTGCACTATAATTCACTGGGGCAGAAATAAGTTTCTACTGAGTTTTGGCATATTTTCAAAAGGGAGATTTAATTACAGAACCATGAAATTCAAAAGATACTACCTTGAGCTACTATATCATCATCTTTCCCATCAGTGGAAATATCTCTGATGGGCCCAGAAAGGAAATTTAAATAATTTAGAGCACTTTAGTTTTTTCAACAGTCTGTGAAAACGTATCTGTGTTTTATTGAGAGTGGATACAAAACACCTGCTACAATCTGCTGCTAAGGACTTTTTTCTTTTAGGTTAAATTCCCATTTTACCTTATGCTGATTTTTTTAAGCTTACTGAACGGTAATATTTGATTCTTTTCATCAAAAATCTTGTACCTTACCTTTGGTTCCACCAACACCATCCGAATTTTCTGATGTTGGATGTTGGAAGCATCTAAAGTTATGTTCACTCTAACTTTATCAAATATATGTAATGTTGTGCCTTCCACAGTAAGCGATGGTACCTGAAAGTTCAAATTTTATATAAATACTCACTGCTTACAACGCCTTATGTTTTTTTACAAATAAATGTTTTTTGCAGAAAACAATGTTACATGTCAATAAAAGTGAACACAAATTACTGTCTTGAATGTTCAGAGTTTTATATGTGGCATATAATTTTTTTGTATAATTTACTCAGATAATTAGATACTAGTAGTATCTATTACAGAAATCAATTCCTGTCAGAAGCTGTCTCTTAAGGCTTATTAAGAACACAGCAGCACTATAACTACATATTAATAAATTTGCATTTTGAAAAGCCTCTCTTACCCTTGTAAGTCCAACAGATTTTAATTGTTCCTTAATTAAAAAATAATAATTAAAAAATAATAAATAATAATAAAACAAAGTAATAAAAATATAATAAAATATATTATATAATATAAATATAAATAATATAATAAAAATAACAATAAAACAAAGGTTATTAAGAACAGATTACAGATTGTAATCTGTTACAGATTATGTTACAAAACATAAATACCTCGTTGTTGTATTCCAGTCTTGGTTTTGGTTTATCTTTTTCTTCAAAGAAGACTGTTCCTTCTAGGCCATACTTAGGAATCAGAACCACAACTGCATTTTTTCTTACAAACAATATATATGCATCTTCATTCGTTACTCCTTTGCTTTTGAAGAACAGCTGTAACAAGAACAAAATACACATATTAAAAAAGATAAACACTAGTACTGGGGCTTTAAAAAAATAAATTTTAAACAAACCCGTAGTGGTAACTACACTAACTATTAAAAGCACATTAAAAAAATGCATGAACTGTTTATAACATTACTGTAAGTACTAAGCATTCAGTATACTTATTAAAACACAAAAAGGATCCTCAGGATTCCATTGTTCTAAATTTTTCAGAGCCCACAATGCGATGTTGAAGCTTTTCCTCAAAGCAGCACCCCTCAATCTTAACAGTTTCTGCAGACTTCCTTGGTTTTTACTTTACAAAGCACAACACAATATTCCCTCCCTTCCTTAAAGAAACAACAACATCAGCTGTCCACACTTAATCCTTCCATCCCAGAACTACTCACCTGTGTATGGAATGCAACAGATGCTCTTTGTGCATACTGAGCCATTTTATGCCGATAATTGAGATTTTTACAGATATCTGCAAGTTTGTGCTTATCTGTAAGTTCTGGGTAAGTCGTGTCTGCTCCTATGGCCACTGCCAGAAGCCGATGTACGATGATGTCAGCGTATCTGCAAAGATCAGGTTAAATGATCAATGACATATCAAAACATTTTTTTTTAATTAAATTCTTAATATAATTTTGGTTTTATAAATCTACTAAATCTACAAGGTCTTGCAGTAATGATGGTCGGCTCATAACTCACTGTATTAATCCAAAATCACTCTCCTAGCTGACCAAAGATACATTCTGCAGAGCCAGAATGAACAGTACTGCTTTCTAAGCTGAACGTTTACAATGAAATTAAGTTTTATTTTTGGACCAAAGAATGATGTTCCACCATGGCAGCTTATGCTACTCCCTTCTCCCTTTCCCATGCACTAGACAAATTTAGTATAAAATGGAATTTCCATGTCACTGATTTGCAAAGCATCCTCTCACTTGAAATTCTTGGTACATGACTTTTACTAGAACTCCAGCCAGAAGTTTTTCATTCACCTGTTAGAAACTAAAATTTACTATTATGGCTCCTAGAAGCACTACAAATTATTCACACAAACGCATAGGAATTTTACACACACCTGCAAGAAAGTTCACTTGAAGTGCTTCTAAGGAGCAAAATATGAAAATTATTCTCCTCAGATACCTCTTGGATAAAAGAATAAACCCCCTCACTTTCCAAGATGTACAATTCCATTACAGTGCAACAACTACAGTAGCAAGTTTCATATTAGCAATGTTTCTGTATGTAAAAAACAGTAACCTCAAAATTTAAACTCATCTTCCACCTGAAAAATGACTGGCCTAACTCTGCCTTAAGAAGAGAGACAGTGAACCTAGGAGTCCACATGAAGGGTCATCATGTAAAGCTTCTGCTGTTTCAATTGAAATGTAAAGCTGAACACAAATTGTTTTGTTTTAAATAGACAACACCACAATTTAAAGTAGAATTTCTTCACAAAAAAAAAAAAACAAAAATCCAGACTCTATTTTCTGCAACGTTTGTAAATCAAAGTACCTTCTAATAGGTGAGGTAAAGTGGGTATAAATAGGTGCAGCTAAACCATAGTGATGAAAATCATTATCCATTCCAGAGCAAAAATAAACAGCTTGCATCATGCAGCGAGTGGCCAAAATTCGCAACAGTGTATTCAGATAGGGGAATGAAGGACATTCAGCTCTGTCCAATGATTCAGCTAAAGCCTTTGCTGAATCTGTCTTCATTTCCAAATTCTGGGAGGAAAGAAATAAAATAAAAACAGTCAGGTATTACTAGCACAGTATAAGCAGAAACTTAGCAGTTACATGCATGCTAATCTTAGCATCTGGCACAGGTATCACACCTAATGATCTGACAGAATGCCACAATTACAAAGAAAAATTCAATCATTCACAGGTCTCACTAGTAAAACTAGTAATGTCTGACATTTTGTTCCCTGTTTGCCAATATTCCCTAACAGAAACTCAGGAAGTGTGAAAATACATAATGTATTGTTTCCAGTTACATAAATTAATTGCACAATTATTTAAAAACTGTAACAAAAACATATATGATTAATACCAGTTGGGATGGTTGTGTCAGAGTGGTGGAAAGCCATGTTGCTTTATTAAAAGAACATAACATCTATGTACAGGAATTTAGAAAAAAAAAAAAAAAGTACTTTCCAGAGTACAAATTTAATTATTATCGTTATTCCAGTTTTATAACAGTGGAAAATGTTATAGGCTGGGTTTGGGTTTGTCTATTAAACTTACACTGATAGAATATGGGAATTTCTCTTTTGTCCCTAAGAAAAAAAAGAGGGGGCAGCAGGAAGAGTTGAAGGGAAAGGAAATATGAATGCACATCAGAAGGTCTAGTAAGTTAAGTTTAGCTTGAATGGAAGATCCTGAAACTGGAAAAGTAATTCTTCAGTCCAGACTTGTTAATTAAATTGGACTTGTTTCAGGATAAATTAGCCTCTAGCTGATCTAAGGAGAGAATGACAACTATAAACACATATGGACACACTGGCTTACTTAAAAATTGGTCAGTCACATCAAATAAATTTTCTTACTACTTCCTGATGTTAAGTAAATCAGTAACGTATGTGATTGGCTTGAAGAGGAGAAACATGCACAGCACACAAGAGTTACCATACAAAAAACTTAAATGAGTGATGTGTTTACATAAGAAAGGGATTAAAGAGCATAAGATTCTTCCTATCAACTAGAAGTACAGTTGCCTTGCATCAAGTACCAGCACTTTCAAAATGGTGCTTTCAAACCATTATTCGTGGATAAGCGGGCAACCCAAGAGAAAACCTGGCACTTTTTATAATTAATTCACTTAATTAGAATGGTAAAAACTTGCCTTGGACTTTGCAGCCTTCACAAGGATGTCATAATTTGATGGTGGAGGAGCAGGATGTTTGCGGAGCAAGGCAAACTCCGGGAACTCATCGTAAATTTTCTGTGCTACAGAGACATTGGCAAGCAACATGAACTCTTCAACCATGGAATTTGTTTCTCTGTGAATATAAAATATCTTTAGAAATATTGCTAGAAAAACATTAAATTACATATTTACTCTGAGTGCCTAATGAAGAAACAGTCTGCCATCCTTACTGCATTATATATCATATAAACTAGTGGTTTTAAACACACGAGCAGGCAAACATTTTTAACACTGAGAACATAGCACTTTATTAAAGTTTCAAATACTGAGTCAGGAGAGAAAAAAAACACACTAAAATATTCTAAAATAAAAAATTATATTAAAGGAAGTTCCTCCTTAAAATGACCCAAAAGACCAACAGATAAGTCTTATTCTTCTTAACATTACTGTTGAAATATTGTGCAGTTTTGAAAGTACCATATTGCACACTAAGTCTTGATTTTATCACAGAAACTAATTAGTAGTACTAGAGAAAGTATCTAGCTAGAGCAATTGAATCAGTAGCTTCATTTTGAGAATTCCTCAGTAAGACTGCCTCTAACACAGCAATTACCTTGCCCAAGCAGGAGGCTTTGGACTAGATCTTTAAAGGCTTCTTCCAACCTAACCTGATCTGTAACTCTATGATTATACTGCTATATTATAGGAATTTTGCATATTATTAAGCAAATGTTGCTACTTAAACATGCCTTTAATTCCATCCCTGCCCCAGATTAACTAACTGAGGAAAATAAAGGGCATACCTGAGCTCTTTAGTCTGGAGATCAATAGGATCATGAGTTTCACTGTCCATGTGGAAACGAACTTCTGGTGAGGAGAGCGTCAAGGCCCTGGAAAACCATGAGTGGTATTAATGAACTACAATAAAGCAGGCACTGAAGCTGAGTTGCAAGCCTGTACACAACATCTGAGTTATTATGAAACTGTAATTTAAAATTAGCAGAAATTAAAAAAAAAAAACAAACAAAAAAACCCAAAAACCAGAAATCAATAAAATTGTAGAACTAATGTTCAAATTTGCAGAAATCATGATTCAGACACATCATTATTAGCTCCTAAAATTTCAAATACTACTTCTCTGATTGTGTTTTTATCATGATGGAAAGAGATCAATATTGCTTGATCTTGAGCAGTTTATACTTTTTGTAAGAAGTAAAGTAAAAAGAGCTAAAGATACGTATTTTTAGGCAAATCAAAATGGCAAAATACCTCTCTTTCAAAAGATTTTCAGTGGAAAAATGGACACTGATGGAGGATCATGATACAGTTTGACAGAAAATAATAGTGAGGGAAAAAAAAAGGGAAAAGTAATAGGGATGTTTCACATTTTACCCATTATCTATTCTTTTCTTCTTCAGAATTTTTGCTAATCTGTTGAGTTCACGTAGACTGGTGGTAATGTCATCATTCATAGTTGCTGAATCAATTCTCATCTGTGCTTCTGCATATGTAAGGGAAGCCTTGAAGAGTTTAAAAAAAAAAAGAGACATCATGATACATAACTGAATACTGAAAAGAAAAACATACTTCTGTCTTGCAGAAATTGCAGTTTGCTGCCAAAGTTAGTTAATAGCAATAAAAAACTTTACATTCAACATCTAAATGCATGACTTTTTAAAGAATAATTGAAAAAACAGGACAGATCTATGCAAATTATTTTTTTCGTAAGTATAATACTACTTAGCTGACTAACCTTGGATTTAATAACACTCTTTGTAAATCTGGTTTTTAGAATTTCAGCCTTATGGTTCATTTCCCATATACATGAAAATGCAAGCCTATGAGAGAACAAAGGGGGAAAATCTGTTAAAACCACTGTATAAACATCTGGACTTTCTTATCAGGATAAAAGTATGGATCATATACATATACCTGTCCACATTTGATCTTAAGGAGCACAAATTGGAACTAAGTAACTCTGGAACCATATCAATCCTCTGCAAAGTAAAGAATAAAAATAATGACTAGTTATAACTATGCATTTGAACTTCCCTATTTTTAATATACTAGAAAGCTTGAAAATAAGTAAATTTTTTTGTTCAGAAAGACGAGATTTCTGAAAGAAAAGTAAGCTAGTTTGGAAGAAATTTATTCCAAGATCCATTTCAATTATCAGTTTTTTAGTAATAGTTATTTCTGACAGAAATTGTGGTCTGTGGGCTATCAGTTAAAATAAACACAACTAAGTATAATTGTAATGAATACAAATAATAGGTAAATAAAACAGATTTAGCTATCACAAGAAAAAAAAACAGAAAAGGCAAAACCAGGCCATTTCAGCAATTTCAGATTGGTATTAAAAACAGCAGTCCAGTTTCAGTACTAAATGTTATTAATGCTTTACCAGGAGCTGAAAAGTGGTTCTACAAATAATGGATTTAAAATGAAAAAAAAAACCCTCCTTCTTGCTGTGCAGGTTGAATGACAACAAGCACCTTCATTTTCATAGTCTGAGGCAAATTAACTGCAGCCCAAAGGAAGCTATTCATGTCCCATTCCCCCCTCGATTTTAGACATAATGTCTCTACTCTCAAGAATTAAGAGGAAAGCAATGAAAAATCCAACCGTGTAATTATACAAAGTTATATTTTAGACAGAAAACAATTACTTTTTCACACAGATAAACTGTTGTTCCTCTTTTTGCTGACTCCTCATCCAAAGCATTTCCTGGGCGAATAAAGTGACTGACGTCTGCAATATGTACACCAACCTAAAAACCAAGCATCACATTATGCATCTTACAAAAGAGAAATTGTTCTCAACATGAAATAAACTTTCTCAAGTTTTTATTTACAACCCAATTATCTATTCCCAGTTCTGTTCAGCAGCTCTGACATTTAGTAACAAAAAGTTAAAAACTATCATAACAATATTGAAAATATTAACAGTTGCAGCAAGTATGCAAAATAAGGGCATTCATACATTTAGTAGAAAATAGTATTTGTTACGAATGCAACTCTTCTTACTTGGGGGATCTTATTAAAAACTACTACCTCTTATTTTCTTGGAAGTTCACTTCATATTTGGTTTTGTTTTTCTGCTTCCCAGACCTTCCATTTTGTCACACTCTGCCACTACAACTACAGATTACTTTATAATGCAGAAGCCTGACTAAATCCCATATAAGGGGGTAGAGAGCTGGTGATTTTTAACGTTGTTGTTGTTTTTTTAATAAAATAATCACCCCTTAGGCATTACAGAAGTAGCCTCATTTCTTCTACCAATAGTTCCTTATCCTTGCTGTAGGCATCCATACCCATACTTAGCTAACACAGTAAATAAATCCTATGTTAATTTCCCATGAAAAATGAGCAGAAAGAAGGGTGAATTTAGAAGATAAAGATACTAATATAATGCAAGCCAACTCCTTTTGTTTATTACAATCTTGCAGTTAATGAATTTATTTTACAAAAGATCTAGAGCTTTGCTTATGTCATTTACTTCTCATTTACTATTACCAGTGCTGAACTGTTTGTAAAATAAAGAAAGAATAAATAAATGACTGGCTTCATTTGAAAAAAAAAAAAAGAAACAATACCTCTATATTTCCATTTTCTATTTCTCTACAATGTAATGCATCATCAATATCTGTACAGCCAGGAGGATCAACACTACAAACACAGAGATGTCTTAAGTCCTCCCTGCATTTCATATCCTGAAATTACAAAAAAGAAAAAAAAATTGTTTTCATAAGCATCTTCCAAATCAAAATAAAAATGATCATTTGAGAAAGGTACTTGGCATAACATTTTCCAAAGCAATCAAGTATTTTCCAAGTGGATGGCTTTTTGGCTTTGTTTTTTGGAAAAGATTTGCAGTAGCATTTACTTATATAATCAAAACAGATAGGCAGAAAATACAGTGGCAGAAAAACTAAGTCAGAAGATGGTGAAGTACTTAAAAAAATTCTGTTTTGCTGCAAACCAGAAGAGAAGCCAAATAAACCCACAATCTTTTCATGGTCTCAGAATTAGCAAGACCAGGAATCAAGATTTTTTTCAAAGTGAAATTTTGCCTGAACTCCAGCTGGATAAATTGTTTAAGATATGATTGCTGCTCTCAACTAAATTCAGCTTCCTAAGGCTTAGATGTCCAGACAGTTTAAAGGAACTGCACAATTTGGAAGTATTTACGTTTGTATAATGGCTACAAAAAGATCTGACAGGTATCTTAGATGAAACAAGTGACTGAAGATTCCTCCTTCAGATTTCATATTTAAAAGAAACCGAAGTAGATAATAAATTATGATAAAAGTAACCCACCTCAAAATAATTAAAATAGACAAAACAGACAAACAAAAGCACTCAGCTCAGCCCAAAACAAATACGTTATCCCAGCCTAAACCAAGAACATACTGTGCTCAAATTGTTTCCTGGTGGTATTTTTCCCATACATTCAAAAGCAACCATTTCCCATATTTATGCTGCTGGAGATAACCTGAAATGTAACTGAGAGCATTTGAAATAAGTAATTCTGCAAACACCAGATTTTTCTAATTACTTTAGTGGACTGTAGCAGGACATATTGAAGTCTCCTCCCCTCAGATTATTTTAGTGATCACACAGGCTGCCACTTTTGGTTACAAAGCTATCCAGCATGTTGAGAAACTCTCAGGGATTACCTTACAAAAATCAAAAAGTTGCAGAGGCCTGGTTTCCATAGGAAATCCACCTGAAAGTTCACCTTAAGATAAAATGAGTTTGGACAACATTTCTCCTCTATTTTTGGTGCAATGGGATATTTGAAGGAGAAGGCACAATAATTACGACAATAATTTCACAATTATTACCTCTTCTGTAATACTCCAGGGCATTTTTGGTAGGAAACTAAGGACGTTCTGGGAAAAAGGCTGATGTGGGACATCATGTTCAAGCAGAAGAACTTCTGTTTCAGTCTCTTTATCGCCAGCACTTCCCAAGTTCTTTACAAAGTGACCCTACAAAACAATATATATTGTATATGCTGTCTCACTACTCCATATATTTCAAGTTTCCTTCATTTCTCTGCATATCAAGAGACCGCTGTGCTTTCATTCATTACAAGCTATGAATTCCTGCACAAGCCAGTCAAAGCCTCCTCAAAACCTAATGCTCAGTGCAAATCAAAACAGTGTCTTCAAATTCTCTATCCTCTTGTGTATTTACAAAGGAATTTTAAGTACTTAATTACCTGTAACTCTGGTCTACTGGCAATTTCATTGAATCCTGACACTGTTTAAAACTGCTCGCCAGGATGGTGATCAGTGTGTGGATGACCAAGGCCAGAGTCAACTTTCCATTCCTAGGAACCCAAACTAAAAGTGGTGGTCCCTAGTTAGTCTAAATAAAGCACCTTAATTAGCACATATACATGTTCACTGCAGAGCCTAAGGACCAAGCTTTTTAGGTGTAATTTCTCATTTTTTTGAGGTAAGAGGAAACTAAATCACTTAGGGACTTCCTTAGTTTGCACCATCAAAGAACAGCATTTAAAAAGCTTAAAACTCACATCAATACTTTTTGAAGTTCCTCAGCATCATAGAAAATAATATGCATCTTACATAGTAAACACACAGAATTCAGAAAGAAGGAAGTTCAGGAAAAAAACCCCACTTAAACTTACATTAGGATACCTGGAATTCCTGGGCCAACCATCAATAGCAACAATTATTCTTTGTCCTTCCAAGGTATCTGCTTGTCTTGTTTCTATTCGAATGCGAGGAATTCTCCGATCAGCTGGTGTAAACAAATGGCGCCTTGCCTATTAATAGTCAGAGAAAGGAACAAAGAATTTCTAATTACAAGTTAAAAAAATAAAATCTGCACTTACAGTAACTTGATTATTTCCTCACCTCTTTGATCTCTGATTTGGAAAGCATGCCACAAAAGGGTCGCCAGTTTCGTTTTATAATGCCCACAACTTTTCCTGTAGGTCTCAGCATCTCCTTGCTAACAGAAGTCTTCAGCTGGCAGAGAACACGAAAGTTAAAAGCTGTCTGAATCATGGTAACATGTTTGATTACAGAAAAGGTATCATACCCCAGTGGTAAGAGCTCACATGTCACTAGGATGCTAAAAATTCTATTATGACTTCATAAACAGAACCAAGCTTCCATGTGCTCTGCAGAATTTTTAATACGTGATATGGCTACTTAGTTGTGTTTTGGTTTGGTTTTCTTGTTTGTTTGATGTTGGGTTTTTTGTTATTTCTGTTTTGTTTTGTTTTTTTAAACTGGACATAATTGCAGAAAAAGACCGAAAAATGCAATCTTGTTCCGTTGTCTCTGCCTACTGTGCAACTATCTCCATTTTTTACTAATAATCATAATTTTCAGGATTCCTTTTTGTTGCTTGAAAATTCTCCAGCAATTCTAAGCACAATAATTTAAAAACCCTATGGAATTCAGTGTGGAGATCATGTTTGTAAAAAATGCAAATATTTGTTGGACAGGGTAGACTTGTGTGCAGTGCAGACACATTAAGTGGAATTAGTGCAGGAAGCTGAAGAATAAAGCTGGTTCCAAACATACTTATTGCCTGAAAAAGCCGACTGGCATTCTGATACAACCCCTCCTTCTATTCTAGAAAATTCTAGCCTACACATTTGAAGTAACTGACTACCATTCAGTTACTTCAGGATTTATTAAATTTAACAAAGTAACATGGGAATTGCTAATTAGGATTAGTTAAAAAGTATCCATTTTATACATAAACACATATTTGATTCAACTGTAGAATTACAGTTAGGCTTTCTGAATTTACAATCACTTTTAGTATTCGGTATAAAAAGAATATAGAAATCCAAAGCTTAACACTGTCACAGTATCACAGATTTCATTTTCTGCCTTAACATAACAGTTAATTAAAAAAATTATTGAATTCATACAATGTTTTCTTTCTCCTCTTCATCTTCATTCTGGCCATCATCTTGCAAGACCACTGAGGATGGTGCCACCCACTCATCTTTTGCCAACAGCTCCACAGCCACAATATCTTCATGAACTGCTCGGTTTAAATGTTTCAGACCCTGTATAATTATCTGGATTTTTTAGAAAACAAAATTAAAATATTCAAGGTGACAGCAACAGAAGAGCCAAATCAACAGAAGACCCAAAACAAAGTATCTTCAGTGTAACAGAGGATATAAGAAACCGTCTCTGCGCTCTAAAGAACATTTTAAGGCCAGTTTGTGATGGTTTTTTCCCCTCCACTTAGGTTTCTTTCAGTTCTGACTATATTCTTTCAGGATTCCACTTGCCTCTATGAAAATTTGTTTTCCCCAGACATTTTTTTTTCTTTTAAAAACAGACAATCCTTCTCTTTTTGCAGACTAGAGGACTTCACATACTACTAGGAAATAAAAGAAATGAGGAGCAAGAAAAGCATCTCCAGACACCACCACAAACATGGAGAGAGGAGGCAGCCACCACTGCTGGAAACAGTGTCCCTGCAACTGTGCCAGCAAAGAAACCAGTGTGGAGATAGGTGAGTTACCTGCTCAGTGAGGAACTGCCCATCTACTCATCACCAGGCATGAAAACAGCAGGTGAGATACACTAAGAGAACCCCACAAGGACTCACCACGTTTTTCTGAAAATTCTCCTACAAACCTGTTTCTCCATCTTACACTACACGTTTTAAAGTAATTTAAAAACTCTAATATTAGTGTGAATTGAAAAACTGTTAACTAAGTTTCAATTTTATTTTACCACATACTTTATCCAAGCAAAAAATGTAATTTTAAACAAATTATTCTGTTCTCAAAAAGGTCGATCAGTATTTCAGTTGCTTATATCCATACAAATAAATAAATGAAAAAAAAACCAACTCAGAAAAACACAGAAAAAATTACTTTAATGCTCCATTTTAACATATCTCACCATGAAAGAATTAAATTTTAGGTCACTACTGAGGCTAGTTAAAGTTGACAACATGAAGAAAAAATGAAAAGCTTACCTCTTTGTATTCTTCAGCATCTCCATGTACCCATACAGTAGCTTCAAGATAATTCTCTCTGCTTGCCCTATAGGTTCCTTGGAGGTAAATGCCAGATTTTATTCCTTGCTGCAATTTGCTAAGATGAATATGTTCTGGGAATATTATTTTTCCACTTTCTATTTCTTTCTTTAAAAAAGAAAACACAACAGAGGGCATTTTCAGACTTTCATGTTGATGATTATTCCAAAATTGAGCTGAGGAACATCACAAGTTCAAGATAAGAAGCTCCAGAATTGCAACTATATGTAGGCAGGTATATGCACAATAATTGAAAACTACTATTAGGCAGTAATCTTTCTAATGAAGCATAAAAAGCATAGAAACATTACAATTTTAGAAATACCTCCTTTTCTTTTTCTGTTTGCCTTAGTTACTTAAAAAGATACTGAACAAGTGTCACATGCTTTTATGTTGGTTTGGATATACTGACTAAACATATATACTTAGCAAAGAAAATATTAGCATAGTACTGCATAGTAGAGTGTGGCACAGAGTATAAGCTTATACTGCAAGCTGTATGAAATATTATGAAAACACATGACTGTGACTAAACTTTGGAACAGTCAATTAAAGCTGAAAAGATCAGCTGAGCTCTCATTTCTCCCCCCTTGCATCTCCTGTTACATTCTGTCAAAACCAACTTTGATGAAATTCACCTTCCCATGTTTTGGTGATGTTACTTCTCAGCTATATCAGTGTTACATGAAAATATAAATCTTGATTCTGATAAACATAAAGCACAGAGAAATAGAAGCTGCAGCCTAAACTCATGTCAACTTAACTGATTAGAAAAAAATCAGAGCTTTCGACAAAAATTGCTTTCATCAATAAGTTAATATAAACTTTCAAACAACAGACAAAACCCAAAGATCTCTATGTTTTCAATACACACACAGTTCTGGGTTTTTTTCCCATTATTTCTAGCATTCATACATTTTCTTTAACTGACTGTTATTCTCATCTTCACATCAGTTATCTAAAGCAACTGGCTTTTTAGAAATAACTAGACACCTACTAACAGGCATAGAGGTAGTTGCAGTATTTCCTTCTTTCTCTTCAGTTGTCAAAAAATTGTATTGTCAAAATGGTAATAAAGTCCAGAGTCCTCATACTCCAAACTGATGCTAGTGACCTGACATACAGTGTCCAATAAGGCAAATCATTTGTGATTAATCTCTTTTATAGAAAGAAAATAAAAACTTACCCCTTCATCAGATACACAAGCAAGACGATCTACAAGATCAGGATTAGCTGTCAAACTTTTTATATACTCCTCACCTACAATAGCACAAACATAAATATTTATGCAAAGAGATGCACAGGATTTAGGTATGAAGAGACTGTTTATCTGAGAGGTGAATTACACATACATGCTACTTCACTTACACGTATAAGCAGTTAACCCTTCCTCTAAAGCTTTCTCTTTATTAATTCTGTCATTTGTTAAAAAGATAACTTGAATCTTCTCCTTATCCTCTATTTTCTTCAAGTGTTCACTGTACCACTTTACTGCTACCCGAATGGCTCTGTCATTGCGGTCATTAGAAGATTCTCCTTGCTCCTGCTGTATGTATGTCTCTCTAAAAAAAAAAAATTAAATACATACATAGATAGATAGATATATATATAAAAGGGGAAGGAACAAAACAAATTCCAACATTTACCCATAGGTAATGGCCAAAAGAATCCTTGCTGTAGCAATTTTTATAATATATTTAACACTATATAGGCCAACACAAGTCAGGAGACAGAAAGGTAAAGAAAAATAGGACAGTGTTGAATTTCTAACAGTCTTCTCACTGACAGTTGAAGACAGCTGCATTCAAGATGCTAGAACTATGGACACAAAATTCCTAAACTATGCTACTCCAGTACTAAAAGCGACTTGTGAGCACAAAAAAAGGTTAATTAATTGCATCTTCATTTCTTAGAGTTTTTTGTCACTAACTGACTAACATATTTTTGAATTCTGCTACAGACTGAGCTGGCAATATTAAGAAAATAATGGAGTGTGTTGAAAGGGACACTAAAATGGAAAAGCATTATTACATTGCTCAAGCTTACACGCTTTTCTGCAGGCTTTATGCAATATTCTAATCACCTTTTTGTAATACATATTTACCCTTATACCAACTATAAATTAGAAAAGTTTCTGGAACATACAGTTCTATGCACCCCCGTTTTTGTTTTGTTTTTTTAACCCAGTTCACGTTTCAGTTCTGTTTCCCAGTTTCTTTTACTGGACATCAGCACAACTTTGTTATACCCTATTACACACCTTACCTATGATGTTCATTGGTGAAAGAATAGAAATGTTTTTCAGGGTTTTGAATCACGTCCCTAATTCGTTTGTATACTGGTGCACTCCGATTCCTGACTTCTTGTAAGACTGTCTGTAGCACAATGACATTCTTAATAACAGGATCTTCAAGTATATCAATCTAGGGAACAAAATGGAAATTAATCAATATTTTTGTTTAATTCTATCCAGAAACAGGACTTGAAATATTTGATTGGTTAATACATAAAAAGCTAACATGCATAATGAGTTGCATTGTTTCTGACTTTTTCTCTCACTGCTAGAAAACTGACTATATTAAGATGCTTCCTCCTGCTTGAGGGAAAAAAATTCAAATAGGATTTTCCAGCCTCTTTGTGACCTGAGGTTTTTGCTGGAGTCAAGTTAAAGAGTCATTCTGACTCCTACCAAATTCAGCTCAAATGTATATGGGACTCTGACTAAATTTACAGCCAGATGTACGCTAGAAATTTTGTGTACATTAACTAGGTCTTTGTTAGTTATGATCTTCATAAACACAATATATCTATGCACAATCTGACAGTAACCCAACATATTTTAAAGACTGTCTGGCATATATCTTTGTGAGCAATGCAATCCATACAATAGTACCTGACCATCGTTACACTGCTAACACCTGCACATGCAGGCTTCTGTTCATAAAAAAAAAATCCCACTGTTGCACTGCAATTTCAATTTCTGCAGATTCAAATCAACTGGAATTCTATTAGCTCTTCCTCACCTTTTCAAAGACCACCTTTTTTTTAGGAAACGTGTTACAAAGTTTTAGTGCTTTTCTTTGCCAACTCTTGAGAGCCACAGTGTACCAGAGAGATAAACGTACACCAAAAGTCCATGCTCCCATCAGGACAAAAAGATGAACTTAATCTCCTAAGCACACGGCAAGGAACTGTGCAAGCCCATCTCCAAAAACTGACAGCAGTAAGGCTCTAGAAGGCATGACTAAAATAATCAAAAGTAATGCCAGATGAAGCTTCTCTGCACCTGATATCTGGATGAGCAAAAAGATTTAGAACCATGTTCAAAGGGCAAAAAATCCAGAACTATGCTGTGCACAAAACGAATTATCAGGTCAAGTTTTAACTGCTGCAAACCTGTACACCTTGCTAGGTAACTTTTTCCTGCTGATTTCAGGACTTCCTGATCTCCACTGCTCCAGTTCATAGCAGCAAACCTTTGCACATCCTCAGAGTGCTCTATGAGATGTACATACAAACTTTGTCAACAGACACAAGCAAGTCCATGGGTAATAGGATGAAAACATCCTTTGGCTTGCTGCTTTGGGAAGAAAACACTTACTTATAACTTTTGCAATAGGTAAGTGTAGAAATGTGAGTGTTGTGCCCCTCTCCCAGGTAAACCATGTTAAGATCTGTTAATTACTTCTAGTCTCCACAGTGCTGTTCTACTTGCAACAAATGTATTCAAGAGCAACCAAAAGAACCCCTCCAAAACACAACAAGCTTGGGAATTCACTCTCCCATCATGGACCTCTACTGTCTGCACTGCTCATACTCGTCCTTGCACAATTAGTGATGGGCTGCAGAATAAAGTTCATCCCATGCTCCCACAGTTGCAGAAGAGATGATTTGCAGCCTCTATTCACGACCTGAGTTCAGCACTGGAGTATAAGGAACTCAAATCTACAAAAGAGAACATATTTAGGAAAATTCAGGTTGAGAGGAATATTCAGTCAACTCCTGAAGATGGTGATCGCCGTTTCAGTGCCTACGCAACTCTCCTCGCCTGTTCCTTGTTGCTACTGCTCAGGCAGCAAAGCATAAAACCAGAAGGCGGTCTAAAACCAGGCGAGCCTCGGTGATGCCGACGGCCTCCTCAGCATCCGGGGCAGGGAAGCGATTACCCACTGGGGGATGAGGCAGATTCATAGAATCATAGAATTGTCTGGGTTGGAAGGGACCTCAGAGATCATCATGTCCAACCCTTGATCCACTGCTGCAGTTGCTAGACTATGGCACTGAGTGCCACATCCAGTCTCTTTTTAAATATCTCCAGGGACGGAGAATCCACCACTTCACTGGAAAGTCCATTCCAATGCCTGATCACCCTCTCCGTGAAGAAATTCTTTCTAATATCCAACCTAAACTTCCTCTGGCACAACTTAAAACCATGTCCTCTTGTCTTGTTGAAAGTTGCTTGGCAAAAGAGGCCAACCCCCACCTGGCTACAACCTCCCTTCAGGTAGTTGTACAGAGCGATGAGGTCTCCCCTGAGCCTCCTCTTCTCCAGGCTGAACACCCACAGCTCCCTCAGCCTCTCCTCACAGGACTTGTGCTGGAGTCCCTTCACCAGCCTGGTTGCCCTCCTTTGGACCTGCTCCAGGACCTCAATCTCCTTCCTGAACTGAGGGGCCCAGAACTGGACACAGGACTCGAGCTGTGGCCTCACCAGGGCTGAGTACAGGGGCAGAATCCCTTCCCTGGACCTGCTGGCCACGCTGTTCCTGATCCAGGCCAGGATGCCATTGGCCTTCTTGGCCACCTGGGCACACTGCTGGCTCCTGTTCAGCTTCCTGTCAATCCAGACTCCCAGGTCCCTCTCTGCCTGGCTGCTCTCAGCCACTCTGTGCCCAGCCTGGAGCTCCCCATGGGGTTGTTGTGCCCAAAGTGCAGGACCCGGCACTTGGCCGTGTTGAACCTCATCCCATTGGAATCAGCCCAACTCTCCAGTCTGTCCAGGTCCCTCTGCAGAGCCCTCCTGCCTTCCAGCTGATCCACACTCCCCCCAGCTTAGTGTCATCTGCGAATTTGCTAATGATGGACTCAATCCCTTCACCTAAATCATCAATAAAGACATTAAACAGTACTGGGCCCAACACTGATCCCTGGGGGACACCACTGGTGACCGGCCGCCAATTGGATGCAGCCCCGTTCAGCACCACTCTCTGGGCCCGGCCCTCCAGTCAGTTCCTAACCCAGCGATTTAATTTGATTTTAACCCAGCGATTTTAATTTCAATTAACAACGGGAAGACCCTAGCCCGACAGCGGATTAACGACGCCTGAAGCCCAGGCCTAAAAGGCCACGGGGTACATCCCCCGCCCACAGGCACCGAACCAAGGCTGGAGCAGCGCTAACGCCTCCGCAGGGCGCACGGCAAGGCCCCGAAACTCAAGGCTCCCCGTCGACACGGGCTGGGGCGGCTCACCTGGTGGAGGAGGAGGTTGGTGTCGGGCAGGAGGTAGTGGGGCCCGGGGCAGAGGCTGCTGGCGGCGGGGTTGGGCAGTGCCTGGAGGCCGAGGCCGGGCCCGGGAGGCCGGGGTGGGCAGAGGCTGCAGGCGGCGGCGCCGCAGGGGATGTCCTCGCGGAGGTAGTGCTCGCGCACCACCTTCACCACCGCCCCCCCGCGCGTCCGCTTCAGGAACGTCCGCGAGGTCAGCATGGCGCGCGACGCGGCGGCACCAGCGCCCGGACACCGACCGGACCGGACCGGACCGGACCGATCACCACGCCCTCTACCCACCTCCCCCCCTCCGCTTTCCCGGCAGGCACCGCAGCGAAGGGGAAGAGGAAGGGGAAAGGGAAAAGGGAGGCGGGGCGGTTGGACGGCGGCTTCCGTTGCATCTCACCGCACCGCGGGGCAGAGCACGGGTAGAGCCCCGGCGGCGGCGGCGGCAGCGGCAGCAGCAGCAGCGGCGCCCCCGAGTCACCGTGGCGGTGGCGTCGCGCGGCTCCTCCTCAGCCGCCCGGAGGGAAGGCGGAAGCGTGCGCCCCTGCGCGGCCGGCGGGCAGCGGCGGAGGTGGGTGAGCGGTGGGGCCGCGACCGCTCTTCTCCTTCTCCTTCTCCTTCCTCCCTGTCCGCCTCCCTCCCCTACCCCTTTTTTCCCCTCCCTTCTCCCTTCTTTTCCCTTTTCTCCCCCCCCCCCTTTTCTCCCCCCCCCCCTTTCTCCTCCCCCCCCTTTCTCCCCCCCCCCCTTTTTCCCCCTTCCTTCTCGCCCCTTTTCCCTCCTTCCTTCTCGCCCCTCTTTCTCCTTCCTTCTCGCCCCTCTTTCTCCTTCCTTCTCCCCCTTCCCTCTCCCCCCCCTTCCCTCTCCCCCCCCTTCCCTCTCCCCCCCCTTCCCTCTCCCCCCCCTTCCCTCTCCCCGTACCCCCTTCTCTCCCCCTTCCCTGTCCCGGTACCGTTCCGACATTTCGCCGTTGCCTCCCGCGGAGCTGGGCCGGGCAGCATCTCCTCCCCTGAGCTGCCCCTGCCGTGGGGAAGGGAAGGGAAGGGGGGCGGGTGTCGTGTTGGGGGGCGGGTGTCGTGTTGGGGGGTGGGTGTTGGGGGTGGCTCTGCCCCGTGAAGGAGGCAGCAGGGCAGACTTGCGGGCTGGGCTCCGAGGGCAGCATCGCCCTTCTCCGGGGGGGTTTGAGCAGCCTGGGCATCCCTTGGGTAGAAGCTGCGGGGTCTGTACCAAGCGGCTGTAAAAGTGTGTGTGGCTCTTGAGTTGGCTCGGTTTTAAATTTAAATTTAGAATCATAGAATCCTAGGGGTTGGAAGGGACCTCGAAAGATCATCTAGTCCAACCCCCCCTGCCAGAGCAGGGCCACCTAGAGTACATCGCCCAGGAACGTGTCCAGGCGGGTTTTGAATGTCTCCAGTGAAGGAGACTCCACAACCCCCCTGGGCAGCCTGTTCCAGGGCTCTGTCACCCTTACAGGAAAAAAATTTTTTCTGATATTCAACTTGAACCTCCTATGCTTCAATTTACACCCATTATCCCTTGTCCTATCGCTGGTCACCACTGAGAAAAGCCTAACTCCATCTCCCTGGCACTCACCCCTTACATATTTGAAAACATTGATGGGTTTTGGGGAGAACCGGCAAACTTGGACTGCTAAGAGCGATGGAGTTTATTTTAGAGAAGACAAAGGTGGGCATCAGAATATTTCCTTGCTGCCCCGAGAAATGTTGGGTGTTCTGTGGCATTGTATGTGGGGTGGTGGGTCCCGGGAGTTTTCAGTGCTTGCTGTTCTGACTGTGAATGGCAGGTGCACGTCCTGATAGAGCTGTAACATCTGACTGGTAAGCTTGATTGACACCAGTACTTAGCTGATTGTAGTCAAAACCCGTGATAATCATTATTTAGGAAAAAAGCTGTCAGGCAGCTGCAGTCTTCAGAACCGCTTAAAATGTGTTCCTTGGGTGAACAAAAAAATATACTTGTGTGATGCTGAGAAGTATTGCTTAGTGGTCTGTCTTAACTGGATAATTTGTCATAGTGATATAATTGTTTTGATTCTTGCAGTTGATGCTCCTGGTGCTTATCTCAAAATATACCTTAAAAAAACTCTGCAAGTAGTGGAAAAAAATGTCACGTAACATCTCCAAGGAGAGTGGGAAAGTAAACATTTCTAGTTCCTTGGAGTCTGAAGATGTTAGCTTAGAAACCACAATACCAACTGATGATATTTCTTCCTCTGAAGAGAGAGAAGGTACTGTTAAAATCACTAAGCAGCTGATTGAGCGGAAAGAATTGCTTCATAGCATCCAGCTACTTAAAATAGAATTATCTCGGAAAAACCTGATAATTGACAACTTGAAAGCAGAATATTTGACCAAGGTAAGAAATGCTGCTTCTTTTGTATTGTCTTGTCTTGTTCTGTTGCTTTTACAATACAGTAGAAAATTCCATTCTGAGGAGTGTTTCTGTGAATTGCTTACTGGAAGTCTATTTAGTTGCTTTTTTTTTTTTTTTTTTCTTAAGCCTAGTTTGAAATCAGCTATTTACCTGAAAAAGGTCAGTTATATAACTAAGTCTTTTTTATTTTTAGCTCATTAGAGCAAAATCCATATTGTATTTTATGAAGCTTTCACATATTTAGACATCTTACAGGACAATTCTTATTATACTTCCAAGCCCACAGAGCTCTTCAATTTTTTCTTTCAGGTTATTATTTTTGTAAAATATGATTGAAAAATGACCAGGGTAACTACTTCATTTTATACTTATTTTCTTTATATATAGAATGAAGAGCTAGAAGAGAAGCTCAATGATGCAGTCCATCAAAAGCAGCTGCTGTCTTTACGACTGGATAGCCAGCTGGCATTACAGCAGGAAGATGCTAGGTATGATGGAATTAAAACAAAAAACCTTCAACTCTAGTTGCTTACTAATAAGAACTCAAATTACTTCATGCAGAGTTAATGAAAAGTTATGATTATGGCTTGCAGGAATAACTTTTATTTTGCAGATTATATTAGTATTTCCACTCTAAAAATTGCATTTGTCATTTACATCTAATTTACATATAAGTAAATTTGAATTCAGTTCTTGCTGAAGTTGGGGTTTTTGTTTCATTGTTACTTGAATTCAAAATTGAATAGAAAGTTGTAATAAGAACATTTTCAAAAGCACTAAAGAGCAAAAGTAATAAGTAGAGGGGGGAGATTTTCCATCAATTTAAATGGAATTTTAATAACTTTGCAGCCTGGATGACTTGGGAAAGGTAAGGGGATAATGTTTTGCACTTCAAGCTAGGATATCTTATTGATCAGAAATGTGTTCAGCTGATGATGTAGAAATTTACTTTCTCCCTTGCTTTTTTGAAACAGTTTTGAGTTAACCTATAGCTGAATATATACAGGCTAGCAGGCCTCTCCAAAGTGCTTTGTCACTCAAATATTTTAACACCTCTGATAGGACAGTGAAGAAAGAAGAGCTTTACTTAATGTTCTCTTGCTTCAGCAGAGGATGCCCCAGCTCACAGATGTGCCCCATCTGAAGTCATATTCTTCAGTGATCCTGGGGCAGATTTAGGGCTGTGACATCACACCTGAGATTAGTTACAGTGAAGTTTCTCAACTAAGCAGCTAATTGTCAGGGAAATCTCTATCATTCTGCATGGGTTTTTGCAGCAGGGTGGAGTATTTTCATGTTGGCCATATTTGATTTATCTGAGGAGTGCTCAGTAAAAAAAGTACTTATGTGCAGATTGTTGTTAATAAAAAAAGCTGAACTACTTTCCTTTATCCAATCTTTTCATTGGTTTTCCTGTCTCTTACCTCACTTTTCATCCCCTTTTAACAGAATCGTGCACAATGTGCAGAATACATAATTGTGTGGCTGCTTTGCTGAGCTGGGATGTGATTCTGCAAGTGGGGCAGGCATCCCCTTGTAGTACTAGCTAGTATTTTTAATATTTTTAATAGTGTAGGAATTGCTGCATTTCGAAGAATTATTCCATTTTATTATGTAATCAAGAATTGTAGCTAAAATTTCCAAAAAAGCAGCTGCCTTTGGCTTTAATAAAATAAGTAGAATACTTTGAAACATCTCTGAATGATGTGCAGTTTCTCTTTCTATTACCTTGTCACTGGTAATAATAGTAATGGTAATGTTTCAAGGCTGGAAGTAAGGTTGTTTGTCTAAGTGTAGTGGTCTTTGTGTTTTTTAAAAGGGCCCAAACTTTGTATGTTACACTGGTTAGAAAATGAAGGCCATAAGCATGTACATGCTGAAACTTGGCAAAACACAAGTTGATGTTACTGTTGCTTTATTTGGTGTTTATTTATTACCAGTTCCTTGGGTTTTGTGTTGACATGCATTCTACTTTTGACATTCTACTTCTCCTTTTTAGTTTTCTACTTTTAATTGGCAAATTAATGTATAAATTCAGTGGAGGTAAACGATAATTTCTCAGATTCAACTTTGTGTTATCAAAGGTTATGGAATTCCTGGCTTTCTATGTATACTGTCTGATGATGATTGTGTAACCATGGTGGCATACACTCTTGTGCTAATTACCTAATCTCTCAGAAAATTTTCACCTCTACAAAGTGAGCATAACTTGCTCTTTTGCCAGAGTATTGTGAAGGTTTGTCTCTTGCATGACCTGTTACTTAATGTCTTCTGTTTTCAAATCAATCCCAAAGAAAACATCAGGCCCTAATGAAACAAGAAATGGAAACTGTTTTATTGAGACAGAAACAACTGGAGGAGACAAATCGTCAGCTGAGGGAGAGAGCTGGAGATATCCGCCGTAGCTTGCGAGACTTGGAATTAACAGATGACTGCTATGAGAGGCTCAAGTCTCTTCCTGAAGATCAGCTTTCTATCCCTGAGTATGTTTCTGTGAGTATTGTATTTTGTATTGGTTGAAAATGTAGCTCTGTCCTGGGTCTGGCTGAAGTGGAGTTAAGTTTCTTCATGGCAGCCTGAATCTTGATATGTTTAAATTTGAGGCTAAAAGAGTGTTTATAACATACCACCAATGTTTTGGATGTTGGTAGACAGTGCTTGCACAGCATCAAAGCTTTCTCTTTTCTGCACTCTGCCTCCCTCTGTCTGCTGTGAGCAGACCAAGGCTGGTCATGAGATTGACCCAGATTCCAGGAAAGGAATAACATCTAACATCATGCTCAGCAATATAAAATTGGAGGTAGAAGGGTGTCTACCAAGGTGAGGCTGGCTGTGGGAGGTGGTGAGTTACTGTCTTTGCATGGCTTTTTTTATTTATTTTTTTTTTTAAATTGTTTCTCTTCACGAATTAAACTGTTGATAAAACTTGACACCTGAGTTTACTGGCATTTATTCTTTCTACTTTCTCTTCTGTCCTACTCACACTGGAAGCAGCAAGTGAGTGGCTATACAGGTGCTTGGCTGGTGGCCACGGTCAATCCACTAGAAGCTGTAAATTGCATTTATTTAGAATTAAAGGGGTATGCATATAGTAGAAGCCAATGTATACTCCTAGAATTCTTATTCTTCCTCAATTAGAAATGAAAGAGGCAGATGTACTTCTGAATTGGTCTATCTGGTCTGGGTTCCAGTAAAGAGAACCTTTTAATCCCAGACGTCTTAGAGGGTAGAACTGCTTATGTGTTTTAAGAGGGTGAAGCAAATGGGGTGTTACATTAAATGATGGGTTCACATTGGTGATGTGAAATACAATAAGCTGAAAATAGGAATTTGAAATTCAGTTTGCCAGAACTACAAGTCAAGATGGTTCTTGTATACATCTGTTACCTTTCTCTCTCTCCCTTTCCATCTGGTCCTTTCTTATCTGACTAAGGGGAGGAGATAAAATACACTTTATAGTCTTTGAAGACTAATTTTCTTTAAGAAGCTTATTATAACTTATAGGTAGATGGAGGGGCAGGGGTATTCTGCTTGCAATAAAAAGGCAATGCTTTCACAGACTGTGGGATGTCTCCAGAGCATCCTACCTTCCTTCTGACAATGAAGGGGATTTAGACATGCAAACCTTAATTCACCAAAGTACTTACTTATGGAGCTAATTATTAAGGAAGCTGAAATAATATAACATTAAAAAGTTTAGTGCAGTTGTTGAGGTGTAAGTGCTGCGTGACCAAGTTCTCTTGGTGAAAATCATGGTATACTGTGCTCTAAATATTTGCAGAGAAATAAAACTTGTCATCCTTATCTAAATGCTGTTCATAGAATTGTTTGACTTGGAAGGCACCTTTAAAGGTAGGTCTCTAGTCCAACCCCCTTGCAGTGAGCAGCAACATCTTCAAATAGATAGGGTTGCTCAGAGCCTCATTCAACCTGAGGTTGGATGTTTCCAGCAATAAGTCATCTACACTCTTTCTGGGCAACTTATGCCAGTGTTTTAACACCTTAATTGCAAAAAATGTCTTCCTTATATCTGGTCTAAATCTGCCCTCTTTTAGTTTAAACCCATTACCTCTTGTCCTGTCACAACTGACCGTGCTAAAAAGTTTGTCTGCATCTTTCTTACAGGCTCTGTAAGTACTTAAAGACCACTGTAAGGTCGTTTTGGAGCCTTCTCCAGGCTGAGCAGTCCTAGTTCTCAGCTTTTCCTCCTAGGAAAGGTGTTCCGCTCCTCTTATCATTTTTTGTGGCTCTTCTCTGGACCCAGAGCAGCAGATCTATGTCTTCGCTATACTGAGGACATCAGAACTGGACACAGTACTCCAAGTGGGATCTCATGAGAGCAGAGTAGAGGAGCAGAATCACCTCCCTTGACCTGCAGGCCATGCTTCTTTTAATGCAGCCCAGGGTATGGCTGGCTTCCTGGGCTGAGTGCATGTTGTCAGCTCATGTCCAGCTTCTCATACATCAGGTCCTTCACATACATCTCAGGTCCTTCTCTGCAGGGCTCCTCTCAATTGCTTCATCCATGAGCCCGCAATCATACCAGAGACAGACGCAGCCCAGCTGCAAGACCTTACACGTAGCCTGATTGAACCTCATGAGGTTCACATAGATCCACTTCTCAGGCTTGTCTGGGTCAAGGCATCCCATCCCTCAGGCATGTAAACCACATCACTCAGTTTGGTGTCATCTGCAAATTTGCAGGGCAAATTTCACTCAATTTCACTGTTGATTTCATTGATGAAGATGTTAAACTTTTATTGGGAACATCTTTTGAATCCAAAACTTGGACTTCAGAAAGTACTAGGAAAAATGTTAAGGCTGAGTGATTAAAAAAAGGACCACTTAGTTTGGGGCCTATCAGGTTATTACCACCAGCCATTTTCTGTACCCACTGCCCTCTATAGAAGTACTTAAGGAGTTTTTTGTTGATTCCTGTGCCACTTTGGTTGACAAAGCATGTTTTAACACAAAATGAAATCCATGTCAGCCTGCTTGAAATTGGTGTGCAGGAAGCTTCAAGACTTTGGGAGTTGACATTCAGTAAAAAAGACTGTGTAGCCAGGCAGGACACACACCAAGAGTTGGTAACCTTGCCAACTGCTTCAAGTGAATCTGTCACAGCACAATTAGACTGCTTAGATTGTATTTGTGAGTACAAAGGGGCTATAAAGAAGATATGAAGTGGAAGGGGTGAGTAACAGCCACCCTCTTGCCCTTACTTATCTTTCTTTTTCTCTTGCATTCTTGTATTGTGTCTGTGGCTTAAACTCCAATACTTACATGTTCAGGTAAGCCCCTTTCCTCTTTACACTCCTCATTTTTTACTTTTGATGCCAAATTAGGTGTAAATGGTTTTGGTTTTTTTCCCCTGGAGAAGGCATTCTGAAGATATACTCTAGTAAGATGCAGTTTTCTGCTTCTTCTCCCAACTTCTTTTGCCAACAGGGTCAGCATGAACTTGTGGGTATCAGTTAAGTTCAGTGACTTTTTATCATTACTTTGAGTTACTCAAATGATACAGATGCTGTGAGGCTACAGAACTGTTTTGCATACCCTATGTATGCATCTGCTTGTATTCTGAAAGCTAGGAAAAGGATGTTGATGGGGGAAAAGTAATTTTTCTAGTGTGTTTTTCTTCTTTGCTTACCTAAGGAGAACTAGTGCATTTCTCAAGTAGCTAATATCTCTGGTTCCAGATCTATATGCAGATTATTAGTTTATTCTACTGTTATTAGAGTAGAATTCTCCTTAGTAAGAGTTCTGCTTAGAGACAACTAGAGCAAGAAATCTCCAGGCTTTCTTTTTTTCTGTTGATCAGTTATAAAATGCTGCCTTACAGTTCTCCAGGACAGAAGTAAATGTATATAGAATGCTTACACTTTTTTTGAAACATGATATACTGGATAAATGGTAGGAAGTGCTTTAATACAGGTTTTGTATGTACTGATATTGCAAGGTTTTCAAACTAGAATTGAAATAAATGTGCCTTGTTTTTCACAGTTCTTCCACAAAGGGGTGCAATAGTGACATGTTAGAGCAAAGACTGAGCAATGTTTAATGTTAATGATCACAGAATCATAGAATAGTTTGGATTGGAAGACACCTTAAAGATCATATAGATCCAACCCCCATGCATGGGCAGGGACACCTCCCACCAGACCAGGCTGCTCAAGGTCCCATCCAACCTGGCCTTGAAAACTTCCCAGGAGGTAGCAGCCACAACTTCCTTGGGCAACCTGTGCCAGTGTCTCACCACCCTCACAGGGAAGAATTTTCTCATAATATCTAATCTAAATCTCCCCTCTTCAAGTTTGAAACCATTTCCCCTTGTCCTCCCCCTACACACCCATCTAAAAAGCCCTACTCCAGCTTTCCTGCAGGTCCCCTTCAGATATTGGAAGGTTTCTGTAAGGTCTTTGGGGCCTCTTTTTCTCCAGGCTGAACAACCCCAACTTCCTCAGCCTGGATTCATAGGGAGGTGCTCCAGCCCTCTAATCATTTTAGTGTCTCTCTGGACACACTCAAGGAGCTCCATGTCCTTATTACGTTGGGGACTCCAGAACTGGGCACAGTACTCCATGTGGGGACTCAAAAGAGCAGAGTAGAGGGTGAGAATCACCTCCCTCAGCCTGCTGGCCATGCATCTTTTGGTACATCCGAGGACAAGGTTGGTTGTATGGGCTATAAGCACACATTGATGGCTCATGATGACAAATGAAAAATTATATTTTAAGCATCTTTCTCTTAAAATCATGCACTTATTTTGAATTTATATGTAAAAGCTTCAGATTTTTTTCCTAGCAGTTTAAAAGAATATTTTTTTCAGAAACAGTGTATGCAAAATTCAAAAGTACGTCAGGTCTTTGAATTGGTGGTTGGCAGCTCAATTACTTTAATTTTTTCAGTAAAGCAACTCCTTTGTACTCTTCTGTAAAAATTTTTCACCAAGTTGTTAAACAATGGTATCTGCAAATTCTGTTTATCTGGTTTTAGTCACCATATATTTCAGTTGCATCATTTTCTAACTACAGCTTGGTTTCCCTTCATTTAGGAAAGCAGTTAACTGATGCAACAACATTCACATAACTTCATCAAACAAAAGCCATCCACCCTTTTTTAGCTTAGCTGTAGTTTTCCACAGGCAATTTATAGTTTTTGAATTTGTCATTTGGAATTTTCAGAACATTAAGAAAAAGTTATCATAGCTTATTTTGGTTTTAATTGAATAGTATTTTAAAAACCAAACACATCATTAATTTCATTTGCTTTATGTATAAACTCAAATCATAGTTGAGAATCCCTTGTTACCATCCTCAAAAAAATGAAGGTAACTATGCTATATAAAACTTCCAAATTTTTTGCAGTCAAAATGAACTTAAAATAGAACATATGTTCTAAATTTAAGCTTATGTTTCTTTTGAACTTAAAAGTAAGAATGAAAAGTGTAGCATGCACAGTATTTGGAAAAACGTGAAAAAACCAGGAGACCCCCCCCCACTTTTTGGAAAATTTCACTTTTCTGCCTTGCTACTAATTTTCCAGTACTATTGCACACTTGTTTTATTGTATAAAGCAAACTTCACCTGTGTTTACATTGGCAAATTTTCATGGCTTCTGTGTTTTTTAGAGTGGCTGCCAATTATAGGGAATATTCCTGGGACTTTTCTTTGTCCTCTTCTGTTTACAGGTAGCAAAAGAGAGACCTGTTTTCCTTCTGCATGGAAGTGTAGTACAGCTTGCTCTTGAATACTTACTTTATCTGTGCTTTTTTTTATTTTTTCTTTAATCATATATCAAACAATATGTTAATGATGAGTATGGAGTAGCTTTTGCATGAAAATAGTACTTAATTATCTATTCTTTTCATCCCCCAAAATAAACATTTTAAGGTATCAAGTCTGGGAGCAATAATCCTTGTGTACATGTGTGGAGGCGTAAAAAAAACCCAAAGCCCTTTCTTCTTTGGTTTGCACCTTTTAGGTTTTTACCTACTGACTTTGTGGTTTTACTGCTGTCTTTCCTAGTATTTTTATTGTTCAGTAGAAATGTTCTGGAAGAGTTTCACGGATCCAAGTCTTATTTGTTTAAATGAGACTGTGACTGAAGAGAGAAGAGTGTGTGTTACAGATTATTTTACATTTTTCTTCTCTTTTTATCCTTTTACGAGGCTTTTTTCCAGTGTTAATTTACCAGAGTAGTGTCTTACAGAGGCTATGATGCATAGTACAGCTGAAACCATATAGTAACAGGTTGTTGCTGAGTGTGTGTGCATGGTGTCTCGTGGTTCTTTTTGGTTATGTGCTGTTCCTGATTCATTTGCTTGCTTTTGCTTTTTTTTTTTTTTTTTTGTGCAGATTCAGCACACAAAACAGGCAGAAAACAAATCTCTCAATTTCTACACACCTCATAAAACTTTGTACTGGCTTGAGGGAAGTTAGCAAGTTAGGTTGTTTATTGCTAAATAGGCTTTTTTCAACCTTTTTAAAGCTATCAATCAATAGCTATCAATCAATATCAAGTAGGCTCTAGAACTGGCACAAGTAGGAGGATGAGACCATGTAGTCCTTTAACAGTTGTACTTTTAGCAGGCCAGCCTGACTAGACAGACATGTATACTTTTACCACAAACTGATCATTTATTAGCATTTATTAGCTGCTGTCAAAGGCTGGGGAAGGAAACTGTCCTTGCTTTAAGATTTCTGCCCCCACACACCCTTCTGGTCCCAACCAGACTCCAGGTATGCACTAGAAATAATTTGGTGAATTGTTGTCATAAAATGTTGAGCTGATTTGTTTTTGGGATTGTAGTTTTGCTACTGCAATTTTGCTAGTCTCAGTTTTGAATATATATCTTGTTCTTTTAGATCCGATTCTATGAAGTAGTCCATCCTTTAAGAAAGGAGCTAAGTGATCTACAGATGAAGAAGGAAAGCCTAACAGAAGAGCTAAGTGGGTACAAATCCCAGCTGAAGTGTCTAACAGAGGTCTGTGCCCCTTCATTATCTCAGTTAAGAAACAGTGTAAATATGTATGTGAAAAACAAAAGATCATTATTCATGCATAAGATATAAAAGCTTTTTTTGCTGAGTAAAAATGAGGAGAAACATCCTGTATGCATCCTTGCCTAACAGCTGAATTTATGTTATGTCTGCCCTGCAATATTTGCTCATGACATTGTTCAGGATAGACTTACCAGTTATGTTGTGGTTTCTGATGGCAAGGTTCAAGGTTGAGAAGCTGAGACAAGTAATTTTTGAGATGGTGATGCCTTGGTAGTAATTTGCTGCTTCTTTTGTTTTAATTATACAAAAATGAACTTTTAAAAATAATTCTTTGGAGTTTTATCTTTCTGTTACACTTTTCAACTTTCTATAATTTATTTTCCCTAATATCTAGTAAAGAAAAAGGTAATTTGATTCCAAGTAAGGTATAAGCCCCAGAAATAGAGGAACAAACTATCAAAATATATTTAATTTTTATTTTCAAAGAGTAGAAGAGTTGAAACAGTATAAAGAGACTGTTGTTTCTGAGGTGCTTATGAATACTTATTCTTAGTATGTATACATCTAGGATGATTTGTATTTTAGCTTAGTTCTCCGTAAATCTTGAGCTCTGATATGACAGTTTAAATTACTTGGATCATATTTATCCAAGTCATGGCTACCAGGGACTCAAATATCACTGCTGTCTTACTTCAGAAATTATTCTTTACTTACCACCAATTTACTTGTGGCATAATCAGTTGTGAAGAGATATTAATTATATAAAATTATCTTGTGAAATTAATATTATTTCATTTCTCTTTCAGATTGAACTAGGAAAAGCAGTCAATAAAATATGTACATTTATGTGCTTCAACATTATTTTGTCATGATCTCTGGTCATAACCGAGATTAAATTTATCCTGTTAACTTTCATTTACACAAGCATTTTCATTCGTTGTACATTTAATGAGCTCTGATTTAATAAAATTCTACAGGAAGGTTTCAGTCTTCTGAGAGTTGACTGGCACCGCTGTTAATTTTTGCTGCAGCAATTTAATGAGATAGTCGACTATATTAAAGCTGTAATAGAAACAACTTTCTTGGTACGTTGACCTTCTAATATAGAAACTTCTAATTTTTTTCTTTTTATACCACATGGTGGCAGTATCCACCTTTCCCACTGATGTATTTTTCAAAGTTTGACATTCACTGTGCTTTGCTGTTGATGTTGATCAGAAAGCACTATAATGTTGCCTTTGTTGAGGTGGTTCTTTGAATGTGTATACCTTGTTTGCATAATCATGCTTAAAATAAGACACAGCTAGTGAGAATGAAACCTTGTAAAAAAAAAAAAAAAAAAAAAAAAGCACAGAAGAGATCCAGATCTTGAAATGTCACAAGAAAAAAAGGCTTACAGTTGTTAATTAAAATTATTCCTTAGAATTTTCAGGTTTCAGAGAAGATCACATAATACAGTTTTTCTATATGTACAAAAAAACCCAAATCCAAACCCAAGTCTTCACCCTATATTTTATGTGTAAAGATTACATGTTTTGGATATTTAATGAAACATGACCTGATAGGAAGTATTTTATGTATGGAAAGGCTTAAGAGTCTGTAGAGCATATTGCTTCTGGCAAGTTCAGATTTACTTGATGACTTTATAAGTTGTCACTATAGCAAGATACCTCAGGGTGTTTCAGATAATAAGGCAAGAGGAGCATCATCAATACATGAGGGTACATTAGAATCTCTAAAGTACTTACTACACAAAACCTCACATACCTAAGCATCTCTTGCAGTTTATAAAGAAGTGGTTTCAATGTGTGCTGTTGAGGTAACTTCTTTATTTGAGCTCCTTCAATAAGGTCAAGCTTTATTACAAGGAAATTTATCAGTAGGAAAGAAAGCATGATTTTATTCAGAGACTTAATTAAGCCCTTACACTATTCTTCTAATATTTGTTTGGGGTTTTTTTTGTAGTATTCCAGTCATTCTTTATTAGAAGTTACATGAAACATAGTTGCTGAAAGTCCTTTGCCTGGTACTTAACTGACTGTATTTAAATCCTTCTGGTTTCCCATCCATTCCCAGAAGAATTGTGCTGGCTTTTCTTATTGTTCATGGCTGATAGACTCGGTCTGTGTAAGTTTTATACATGTAGATATTCACCAAAAAATGAAATCACGAGAAGTGTAACACTTTTAGTGGAGTCTATCCAAACAACAAAGAATTGAAAAAGTTTAAAGGAAAATCCAAACGTATCTAACGTGTTTAAGCCAGCTCTAAGAAGAAATGAATTCATCAAATGAGGCAACATACCATGTATATTATTTTGTGACAGGATGTCTGTAGTCCTTTAATTGGGTTAAAGGAAGTAAGCTGTGATTTTACTTTTGGAGTTTGAACATAAGATGCTTGGATTATTTTGTTTTCTCTTCTAATGAGTCTTTATATACTGTTTTGTGGGAAAGCAAAGCAGCAAATAATAGCATTCTCTGAATGCTATTGTAATGAGTCAATATGGCTGAGTAATGGTTATATAAAAGTAGGTCTTCAAACCCACTAAATTTTTTTTGCTACCTGCTACCATATTGATTTTTTTTCCTGCTTGCTTTTTTTTTTTTTTTTTGTTAGAGGAAATCAACCCAAACAAAATTTAAACAAAATTAATCATTGGCTCAACAGATCTAGCCTGGTACAAAAGTGAATGTAGTGACCTTGTATTGTGGCCTCTCAACCAGCTGGGTTTATAAGCATCCAGCTGTACCAGCTAGGAAGCTTGGTTCAATAAAAATTGAATTGTCAGAGTAGCCTTGTAGAAACTAGTTTTCTAAGGCTTGGCACATTCACATGCTCTTTATTTCTAGGCAACTCATTAGTTCACTTGTATTAGAAAAACTGTTATTTCCATCTTCAGGGCATAAAAGACATTTTCCGTATGTTTGCAACCTGTATCTGTACTCCAGGAGTATGAAAATATATTCTGGTGTTCAGAAGTGGCAGAAGGCCCTAAGTGTGGATCAGCCCCTGTTGGCACTCAAGTAATGCTTAGGATGCTGAGGAGTTAGACCACTAACACTGCAACTTTGAAACAAAATTTTCTTGTTGATTGTTGCTGCTCTGAGTCAAGGCTTAATCAGAGGCTGCTGAATCTGTGACACAGACACAGACCCAGTGTCATGGGGAGCTGCTTTGCCCAAATGGCAGCTGGGAGTGAAAACCTATTTCTAGCACTGGAACCAAATCTGATAAGCACAGCGTCAAAAGATCTTTGTTGCTACTTTGTGTTTTTAAAGTGGTCAATATAAATGATTCTGCTGTATTACCACAAATTTAATGGTTCTCTCGACACAACTGTCTAATCTGTGATACAGACCAGTGAGGTTCTTTTAATTCTAGTTGCAGCAGCAACAAGCTGGGGGCAGGTAGTGAAACTGGTAAAAGTGACAGGTTTTTATTGCATTGCTGAGTGATCTGTTACCAAATGTGCATCACAGACTCCTTTTACAGTACTCTGTACTTCAAGTACAAGTAATGTTGGCACCCACCACCTTTGGAGCTGCAGATAGAGAAGAAAGTTTTATTAGCAGGAGCTTCCGAGAAGCAAAACCAGCTTCTGATTTGTATGTTCCCATGCTGAACATCAGTGTACTATTTTCAGAGTTGTTTGCTTCCAGAGGGGTTAGAACCTTCCCTCAAACAGATGTAATTTACTACTTGCATGTTTCTCTCGAGGCTGGGAGAGAGTCTGAGAAGGAAATTCTGCATTTCTTTGTAGCTCCAGAAGATTAAGTATTGCTCTCTTCTTCTGGCTCTGAGCTTCTTGGCAATATTTTACTGGAATTCTGATAAAATTGTATAGAGTCTGGGCTTTCTTTCTTTAGTAATTTTTTTTTGTATAGGTGCATTCACAAATTGCCATCAAATACTACAGTATGACAGCTAAAAGCTATGGTTAGCCTAAAAAAAAGGCTGGGTGTGTGTAGGACTAAGATCTCTTGTAACACCCTGTCTCTGAACCAGGATTAGTAGCTGTCAGGTTTTGTTAGACATACCTAACAATTTTCTCTGCCATAATGTTACCCAACTGGAGAAAAAAAAATGTTCCTATAGTGTTCAAAGAATGAACTAAACTGTTGTACTTAAAGGTTGGCACTAGACGTACCTGCTTGTTGTAAAATTGAGCAACTGTTGCTGCTCCAGAAGGACTGTGTTGCCTAAGATGTCTTCTGAAGTTTGCACATCTGTAATTAAGGACTGCACTCTAGAACCCTTTCCCAGCCCCCTGTGACCAATTCACTCACACAGTGCTTTGATTACTTCGTCCTCATGTCTCTCTAGAAAAGACAGATGAGGCCTCAGTTTAGGTGAGATATGTGTCTTCTTTCCTTCCTTATTGTAAATATTTATTTTGTTCAGACAAAAAGCTACAAACAAAAATATTCTACCACTGTTAGCTTGCATCAGCAGTTTAACATGAAAGTTGTCTTTTCTATCCAGTTTCTTTCCATCTGTTTTTATATATAGCTACAGCTGGTATAGGCTGCTCATTGTTGTTCAGAAGGACGAACTAGCTTAATTCCAGTTAGAATTAACAACAACTTCAACAACTTCAAGGATTCTTTTCACTTGAGAGTATTTCACTGGAGAATCTAGACAGCTCAGATCCAGGGAGAAGGAGCTTTTTTTTTTCTCACCACTTTCTTTTGCAATAAAGGCACTTATGCCCAAAGTTTTCCTTCTAACCTTTCTTGCAGGGCTTCCTTATTTTTGTGCTTATTTTGTAAGTAGATGAACATTTTTGTTTGTAATTTTTAGTGCCCAATCTACAGCCCTTTGCAGATTACTAAATTCATATCAACATACTAGAAAGAGATGTCTTATTAATTCAGTTATGTATTACTTCTTCCTGAAGTTGGGCAGTTGAATTCAAGTAAATTTATGCAGTAACTGTTGAGCATATAAAGTATAAGTAGATTGAAGCAAAATGTTATTTTCTGCAGCACCTCATCCAAATAACTTGATGGAACTGGTTTTCACATTACATTAGTGTAATAGCTTTACATTTGCCTAGGGTCTTTAGATACTTTACAATATTAGTAGAATGCACTGGCTTTTGCAAGTGGTCCTGGAAAGATGAAGTTGTGAAAGTAGAATCACTTTCTTTAATACAGTTATCTGTAGACAGTGTGAAAAAGTCATGCTACTTCTGCTTGGCTGGCTGATTAATCTTTTCCCTGAGTTTCTGTTGTTTACCTTCTTATTCCGAAAGGCTTTTTGAAAAATCAGCTAATCTCTACCATGTATTATGTGTCAGTAACTTTCTTCAAAAAGTATGTCACCCAGTTTTTGTAGTGGAAATCTAGGTAGGTGTTCCATTTCAGTGACTGCTAGCAGTTGCTATTCATTCCATATGGATGATAACAATGAAGCTTAATATCATAAAGCTGAGCTTTGTCATTAGATCTTTAGTTTCTCTACCAGACTGAGTTTTAAATGGTGCAGATCAGGCAAGTTCAGAATCTTCTTTATTGCCACATCCATCTCTTGACTGTGTTTGTAAACCAAATGGAAACACTTTTTGGTAGGGACTGAGTCATATGCTCTGGAGAAACCACCTGTACTGGTTAACACTGGGTCTCTTGGACAGCTATGTTAACAATTTCTTTAGGCCAACGTTTGCCTGCCTGTCTCACACAGGTCAGGTTTGTTTGTTTGTTTTAAACAGGGCATCTCTCTGACTTGCTTACAATAGCAAAAGTTGTTAAAGTAGCAAAAACAAGAAACTGAAGAAAAGCTATGTGGTGTTTGCAGGATCATTGCAGTCATGCTCCATCTAAGGAAGTACTGTTTGTCCTTTATTTTTTCAAGGTTTATGCATTACTGAAGTTATTTTTATTTATTGGTGTTATTTCCAGGACTTTGTTCATGCCCTTGAAAGTGCTCTGTATCTTGATCCTTTTAAGAAGTCCCCTTTTTGCTTCAGCAAGACAAAGCTGTTCATCAAGACTTTCGCCCTATCTCTCTTGAAGATAAATTGAAAGATAAGTCTGGTCCGTTGCACAGATCTTAAAATCAGTTCAGGGAATATGGACATTATTATAAACTAAATTAACTTCACATGCAGAGGAAGGCTTAGTTCTTCTAAGCACAAGCAGCCTGATTGTCTTTAAGTTATATTGCTATAGAAGCCCAGAAGCTTGTGTAGCTGCTACCTGGAGATATGCATACCATATAGGATTTTTTGTGTGTCAGCTTATAGACTTTATTAGCTTGCCTTGCCATATTTTTTTCCTCTAATTAAAATACAACTTTGACACCTAAAAGATTAGGTAGTTGTAAAACAGTGACCTATGCAGTAGAATTAGTATTTCTTTGGGAATTAGCGTAAACTTTAAAAGCCAAATGAAACCAAACAACCCTTCTGTTCTGTAATTATTTGCTTAATAGCTTGATACTATAGGAAAGTCTTAGCATCACTTTTCAGAAGTAGAACTTATTTCCGTCCCACCCAGAGTTACCATATTGGTATATTAGTCATATGATAGTAGCATGACATTAACTGATTTGATAAATAAAAATCAAACCCCAGTTTAGGTCTCAGGTATTAGAACAAACTAATTTTGTAGTTATTTAACTGTTCTGTAAGGTAGTGCTTTAGAGATGTTTATGAAAAATTTGTCAAGAGGTTAACTGATTTAATTTTATATTTTCAGTAGGTGTATTCTAGCTGCTAAATGTGTAATACTGTAGGAGCTTCAATATTCCACCCTTTGGAGGGCCTATGAATTCCATCAAGGTATTAGCAGCAGAATGGCACAGAATATCCACAGTGGAATTGTATCCAAACTTAATCTTTCAATTTTCACTTAAAAGTTAAGTGCCCTTACCACCATTTCCTATGCCAGGAGGAGTCTTGTTTGCACTACATAACAGGGTACTTGCACCTGTATGTGAATCTGAACCTGTAGTTAACTTGTAGACAATACCTTTAAAAACATCTGGTAGAGTTTACCATGATGATAATTCCTATATAAATGATAGTATGCTAATTGGTTTATAAAGAAAGTGTTCTACAGTGTTGATTTGTTTAATGTATAGCCATTGATTAGGGTAAACAAAAAGTAAGACATAAATACCAGTGTGTTGTGATGAGTAACTGCTGTGGTTTTAGATTACATGTTTTTAATGATACACCATACAAAATCTTCAGGAAATCTTTCAGTGTTGTAGTTTTGTGATTGTGATGTAATATGATTTTAGTGCAAGTGAAAATTGTTATCTTTGTGAACTATAAAAGGAAAATTTCTTAATTGCCAAGAGTCTATTTAGTGGCACAAGGTGCTTTCTGTAGTGTCTTACAAGTGTTCAGATCTTCTTTTCAAGTACGTGTATTATCAGTCCTTCAGTTGTGGTACAAATTTGGTCAGTGTTTCTTTTGTGTTTCCATCCATATCCTAGAATATTATCCTTGTTTTCATTCCTCCTAGGAAGCCATGTTTAGGAGTCATCTACTCCATCTTTGCTGTTGTCATAAGCTTTTCTTGTCTATTTAAAATGAGCTGGATGCCATTTACTATGCTATTTCAGTTTATTTTGAAAAATCATGCAGTGTCTCTCACTGCAAAATAAGTCTAATGTCCATCTGGTTCAGTAATCACATCTTAAGACAGTAATTTGATTTTTATATTCACTTTTAAGTGAATAATACTGTGATATCCATTTGGTGTAATCAAATGCAGTTATTCTTTATCAAGCATACATTATTAGTTATCGAGCCTGCTGTGTATCAACCATGGCAGAAACAGAATTCAGCAGTATTCTGAGAAACAGAATGTGGAAAAAATGTCAATGCCATGGGGATATTCTCAAAATTTTAAGAAGTAACTCTTTGCTTTCCACCACTTTCCCTTAATACAGGTGGATGAGCATTACTTTCTGTAGTTTTTGTGAAGAAATTATTTAGTGGGCAGAATCTGGGACAAGCAAGTAAAGTAAGCTATGTGTGAATAAGTACCTACTTTGTAGAAAAAAATGAGAAATGGAGTCAAAAAAGTCTGCTACGCTGCTATGCCTGTGGGGGTGGTGGGAAAGAGTAAGATTACTGAGGAATCTGTTTATAATCAAAAGGAAAAAATAGTGCTTTAAAAGATGAATGCTTTCTGTGTGTTCTCATGCTTTCATCCTTTTTCTTGTTCCCATAGTAGTCTCTCAAAGTATATGAGGAATAAGAAGGCAAAATGGAAATTGACTGAAATTTTACATGCCGTGACAGAAATTTCCACACTTCCCAAACAACTAATCCTCTTTTTTCAGTCAGACTAATAACAATTATCTTCACAAATAAACTTTTTTTTGAAAATGCTGTAAAGGTGGTGTGACTTCTGTGCTCCTACTATAGGTTTATAGACCACTGTCTATGTAGTTGAGGGCTTCTAATCTTTGAAGGTATGCTAATGGACAAATTCATTATAAAAAATAGATATATTAATCAATTACTTAGAATAAGGTAAAAATAAGTAGAGTATAACTTGTTACTTGGTGAGGTATGCTAGGTTTTTCAAATACTGAGACAAATGAAAATATTACCACTTGAATACTCATAAGAGGTCTTCACAAAACTTAGTTGGTGATTGCTTTAAGTACAGCTGTGATCATTTGGTCATTTCAAAATGTCTTCCCTTCTAGAGCTATGAAGAGGAGAGGAGGAATCGCTCAGAGCTGGAGTTAAGATGCCAACGTTTAACACTGGAACTGGCTGACACCAAGCAGATGATCCAGCAAGGTGATTACAAACAAGAGAACTATGATAAAATAAAAATGTAGGTATCTCTATAGCTCAACCATTTTACTAACACACAAATGATGATATATAAACTTCAACCTTGGTTGACCAGAGTTTTAATTTGATTTTTGGTTTATGTACACCACAAAGACTTTTCCTTACCGTAGTCCACTAAGAGTTCAGTTGCCTCCTGTAGTATATTGCAGTTGTAAGATAAACAGTGTTTTGAAATTTCATGCATTAGTTTACTTTCCTAAAAGTTTATATTTAGGGATTTACTATGTCTTCAGAAAAGCCTACCAGTCTCATGGCAACTAAAGAAGTGGGAGCTGTTGATGCCAAACATCTTAGAACAAGAACTCTTAATATTTAACAATTTAAGGTATCCTTGTAGCCATAAATTTGAAAGGGTTGTTATGAGAACTCTTTGTCAGAGAATTTTAGGATTACTGTAATGAATTGGTTGAACTGCAGGAAGTTTCAGTGTCTCTCTTCATTTCTGAAATACAGGTTTTAGAGTTCTAGCCTGTGCTTTGAATTCCCATTTCTAAACAGCAATTGCTAAATAGTGAAAATGGACTTGTTATATATGCTCTCAAAGGCATATACTTCTTAGTCCAGCTCCCAAATGGATTTTTCAGTGTGCTTGCAAGTACTAGAAATCTGGCCTTTGCTGTGTTTTTGGTATTAGAATTAAAAAATGAGGATTATGAATACAACTAATGCCTTGTCAGCTCCTTAGTTGTTTGTACTGAATGAACACAGGCACAGTTACTCACACAAATGACTTTGCCACGAAGTCATTTGAAGGAGGCCTGTCTTCTGAGTTCACAGCTATATGTACTAAAAAAACCCTTGGAATCTACCTGGAAGCTTGTTGCAAATATGATCGATGCTATGGTTTGCTTCCCATGTGGAACTGCATCTTAATAAGTGGATTGTAATAACTTCCATGTGAATGGCCTCAGTGTTTAATAGTGTATGTTTAAAATAGTCTTGAGTTGAAAAAGGCATGAATGAACGTGCCAGAACTATATTTGAGAGAGTAGGTTGTATTCATCTGGGTAGGCACAAGATGAGAGGGAGGGGAGAACACTGTTGGCATGACTGCATGAGGACATTTGGGAGCCCTGCAGGAGTTAATCACTTCCAGGCTCATTTCTGCCTCTAAAAATGCTATGTCAAGTCTTCTAGTTCTGGTATACTACAAGTTATCTCAGTTTTAATGCTTACTATAAAACTGGTTTACTTTTTTCCAAACTGCGAGCTCATACTGGCTCATTCATTCACGGTTCTGACAGGAGACATAGAGCTGCTTCTTTGTGCATATGGAAAGTTCTCTTATTCAGGATGCCAACATATTTTTTTGGAGCTGTGTCATGTGTACTTTGAACATGAGAAAAGCAGTAAAACCCTCTCTGGTATCAAGGGGGTGTATACAACTTGGAACAAGTATACATTGCTCTTATTGATTAGGAAAGTGAGAATAAAGTTACTCTCATTCTCCATCCATCTTCAGTGTCTGTGAAAATTTCAAAAGAATGTAATGAGAAATAGCACCAAAAGCTTGAAAAACTATAAGGATGGGCAAGGGTACTTACAGTTCATTTCTAAAAGGAGAAATGTATGAAGCCTAAATTACACTAAAGAAGAATAATCAAAAGAGATAAGATACTGCTGCAGGTGCTAAAGAAAAAAGGTAAAATTATCACCAATTTCCTTTTGAATGACTGACTGAAGGAATTCAGTGTTGTGAACTGAAAGAAGGCTGGGAAAATACAAATACACAGCAATCTTGTTTATTACACTTTATGCAATTAATAGTTTCACTTTGTTTTAACAGTGAACGTGATGTATTTGAACATGAATTGACAGAACTCAGAAGAAAATATGAAATATTAGACATTTCACACAAAGCACAAGCTAAAGAAAGAAATGACTTATCAAAAGAGGTAAACAAAGTTCTTTTAGCAATTGCCTGTATCTTTAGCTCGGGAATTTGATTATTTGTCTAATCATGTCTGTCAGGATCGCCTGAAGAATGGTGGAATAATTTAGATTAGCATGGTTGTCAGGAGACCAGCTGGTCAAGCCCTCTCATGCACCATAGAGCCAACCTAGGTCAGGTTGCTTAAGTATTTGTCAAGTTTTTAATATCTCCAGGGATGGAGATTTCACAGCATTTCTGGACAATCTGTGTCAGTGTTTGTCCATCTTCTTTGAAAAAGTTTTTGTGAAATCTAAGCATAATTTTTGTAAATAGCAATAGGTGAAGATAATAAGACTTTCCTCACCCAGATTTCTCTTCTGAAGGCTGGAAAAAGTCCATTTCTTTCAGCCTCTTGTATATCATGTGCTACTGTCCATGACCATCTTGGTAGAGCTTTTCTAGTCTTACTCCAGTATGTTATTGTATATGTTTGTGGGGACATGACATACCAAATACAGTCTCACAAGTACTGAACAAAGGATATTAAAATTTTTCTTCAACCTATTCTTTGCATTGTAGCTAATAACAGTCCAGTAGGCACTTGGCTTTCATTATAGCTTTAGAGACATATTTCTGCTAAGTTATTGATTTATCAGTCTTGTTAAATAGCATATGCATTCTTAAACAGCAAATTTAAGGTGATAAAACTGCATTTAGATGTAATGAGTAGGGCGTTGGTCCACCCTGCATAAGTGTCATGGTCTTTGGCTGTTTTCTGAGCATTTTCACCTCGAATAGATGGAGGCTACTCTCTCCCACATCATTTTCTTCTTGGAGTAGTAAAGATGACTGATCTGGTGATTGAGAGACTCACAAGATAATCTTGTTTCTACTTTGGCATCAGTTCAGCCTTCTGTAGCAACACCATGCTACATGAAAGTCAAAACAAGACATGCATAATGCTTTTACTCCTTGATGCTGGCCTGGAACATTACCTTGCTCACCACAGTTGTGACATACATAGCCCCAGAACTAGTAGTTTTACCATTTCTTTATGGAGCAATGATCACTACCCTGAGAATGTTGTAGCCAGTAGGACAACAGGTTGACACAGAGACTCAACAACAGTATTTCTCACATAGTCCTTTTCAGTACTTCACTACTATTTAGATACTGTGGTAAGGTAAGGGGCACTTTACCCCTTTTTCATGTGCCAGCTACCAATAATAAATAACAAAAACTCCTAAATTATAATTTCAGCATAAAGCTTCACCAACTTACGTTGTAAGTGTAGAATTTTTTTTTTTTTTTTTTTTTTGGTTCAGGTTCACAGAAGAGTTAAAAGGAAATCAGAAATATGTGTACATAGGTTTAATATTTATCTTGAAGTTCATGTTAAACTGTTCTTTTTATAGCTGGCAACCATACAACAATCCCTCAACTTGTTGCAAAAAGATAAAGATTATCTTAATCGCCAGAACATGGAGCTTAGTGTTCGCTGTGCACATGAGGAAGATCGTCTTGAAAGACTTCAGACTCAGCTAGAGGATGCTAAAAAAACTAGGGAAGAAATGTATGAAAAATATGTTGCATCCAGGTAAGTTATTGTGTGTTTGCATCCATAACTAGGCAGGTTACTTAACTGTTTTACCTTGTTTCTTGCACAAATCTTGTTTAATTAAAAACAGTTTTAACATTCAGAAAGTTGGTCTGTATTTGTGTAACTGGAAATGGAACCCTTCAGTTGGATCTTAGTGTGTGTCAGAAAATATTTTAAATCTTTTATGTAAGACTATAACAGTGAAGGTGCCAGCATTGAAAATATATGGCAACTATTCTCTGAGGTGTATTATAGAAATTTACAAAGGGTTATAATTAATTACAAAAGAGAGAAACTCCTAATTAAAGTGTTTGCTACATATATATTCCCCTAGGCATCAAATTACTTCTATTAAAAACAGGAGTATTTGAAAGAAAATCTAAGCAATTATTGAAGGATAAAGTATGTTTAAATTTCACTAGTTTCCTTATAATATATTTTTTATATCAGATTTTAGAGCTATTGTTTTTTCATAGATTGGTATTCAGATTCTCTAAATGTACCCTTGAGAGAGAGACTGTGCTAGAAATCATTCTGTGCTAGCTAAAAGGGTAAACATGATCAAATGCTTATGCTGTTTGAATTGGTATAGATAAATACTTGGGATGTTGAACAGGAAACACTCTGCTGTTCAGCTATATGTCTTGATACATCTGTAATACTATACCATAAAATTATGTAGACTGTCTCAAGTTGGAGGAAACCTATAAAGATTATCCAGTCCAACTCTCTGCTCCTTGCAGGACTACCTAAAACTAGATCATATGACTAAGGGCATAGTCCCAATTTCAAAGCACATTAAGATTTTTCTTATTCAGAATTCAGGGTTATTGTAGGATGTAGGGATACTACCCTGTATCTAGATGCTAAAAAATATAACTTCAAAATATACCCCAAAATTGCATCAAATATTTGCCTGTATGTAATTCATTAATGAACATAAAATTGGGGGGTTTCTTAGTACCGTTAAAAAAACACCTGTAGATTGCATGAGTAAGGCTAGAGCATGAAGTAGGTTTGGCTTCTCTTCAGCTGCTTCATTCTGTTTGAATCAAGAAGGTGAAATTGAAAACAGCATCTATAAATTTTGTGTTCTTGTATGGCTAAGATGAAGTGTGCTAATATGACTCCCATAGGACATCTAAAAGACAAATTGTTATCTAAATGGAAATAGAGCGCTCTACTGAAAACTATCAGCTCTGGAGTTCTAGCCAGCATCAGAAGTGATTTTAACACTGTTTTTCCTTTCAATAAAGTCACTAACTTTTTTTTATTTTTTATTTTTTAAAATTTTTTTTACATCTGTGCATATCAGATCTATGTTCACCTGGAAATTCTGCATTTTAAATAAGTTTATAAGTTGTGTTTTTAAAGGGGATTTTAAAAAATCATTTAGGTCTGAGCAGTCTTCCTCGAGAAATGTGCTAGTAAATAAACACTTGTAGATAGATTCCTGTTTCTAGAAAAACACTTGCCCTGTAGGAATGATGTAGAGGCATCATTTTATACAGAGCTGTCTCTATTTGAGGAACCTAGGGGGAAATGTATGATACTGTTACCCCCATTTTACAAAAGAAATCTTACATTAACATTTTTACATTTTACATTTTCACACCATGAAATGACTTGCTCAAAGCTCATCAGTGGGTCTGCAGCAGAATCTTGAATACAACCTAGGCTGTGCCAAAACTACACAGAAAATGCAAAAGAAAACCCTGGATGTGTTAAATATTGAAGCACAATTCAAAGTTGCATTGAGATACTTCTTTCACAGTATAAAGCCTTAAGAATATAGGTGCTCTGGAAAGAAGCTCAGTAAAGCCTTCAGCTTGATGAAACAACTTGGTAAGGGAAAAACATTATTAATTACTCCTCAAGCAAAAGAGCATAGCAGCAGGTTGGGAATAAAGATCACAAATGATGGTCCTTTGATTCAGCAGTGACTCAGTTGATGTTTATTGAAAGGCATTGGCAGGGCAGACAAGCTATGTACTCAGAATATGCCCTTTATTATACTATTTGGATTTTTAATCATCATAAAGATAAACATCACTTTCATTTATCTTTTGGTGACATCACTGTGAGTGTTCAAATCTTTTCCAGATTCTTCTGATTTTTTTTCAATCAACTGATTTTTATCAATCTTGCTATGGGAGTGAAAGTGTAATTTCTGCAATGAAAGAAATTTCTTTTTTGAAAATAATAGTGGTAGCAAATTGTGTAAGCATCAAGAAAATGGTACCGAGGTCCTGATCTTTAGCATTTTGTTTGCTTTTCTACAGATTGAGCCATACAATACATAGCAAACACTAAAAGTTTCTAATGAGGACCTTACCTTCCAGTACAGCATGTTTGGTGTTTTGTTTATTATTGCAAACTCTTTGTTGTACCAAAGATCTTCATAAAGTGTTCTGTAGTGTGATGTACTTCAGGAAGGAGACAAGATAAATTTAATTTTACCTTGAAGGGTCAACTGAAATTCTGTGTCTTAAAAGAAAAATAGGAAAACCTAGTAGACAGCAAGCATTGGGACATTTGATTGTTTTGGGGCTTTTAGTTAATGGGAAGGAATTTTTGACCAGCTCAGGTACTGATTTCTAAAAATCATGGGCTATAACAGTTGGAAATCAGAAGAAATTTAAAACCTTTTTACAGTTTTAAATGCACATTTCTTTGTAAACATGCTTTTATTTACAAACCTGTAATTTCTATCAGTTGTTTCATTGCTAAGTGATTATTCCTGAATGTTAATTAGATGTTATCAAATTTTATTATTCCTGAGCTGTGAATTGCTTACATCATAGGCCTTTTATTTGTAGTTTTGTAGGAGAAATTCTTCACGGGATTCCATCTTTCATGGGCTTCCAAAGTTGCAAAAAGTTGTCAATACTACTATGAAATAAAATTCTTTTGTCCTAGAATCCTCTGGTATCTGCTGCTTAGAAAATTAAGTATATATTTTATGTCACACTGACAGGATAAATTCACAAATCTTGGGGGGGTTTTGACTACACAAATTTCCACAGTATGTAAGTTTGTTTCTTGTGATGTTTTTTCCACATATGAAGTGGAAATAATACACAACAAAGCCTTGTAGTAGCACGGCAGTACTGTAAGTTACCAAGTTAATCACCTCTTACATAGTCGTGAAGAAATAAGCTAGAAAACTTTGAAATAAAAGGAGTAAAACTTTGGGTTGTTTGTTTTGGTTTGTTTTTTTCAAATGGTTAATTAATATAAACAGTCATGCAGAAAATGACAAAGAATTTCTGCATGAGTGTTAGGAATAATGTTGCGTGAATAATCAATGTCAAATTACTTAAAAAAAATTAAAACAGTATGCGGAAAGCTTTTGATTATTTCCAATTAAATACTATTTATTCCTGATAGATTTTCACTCAGTTTGCATAGCAACAAAGGCCAATATGCATTTCAAGTAGTTTGAAAGGAAAATGAGAAAGAATTAAAATTAAATGTATAACCAAAATTAAGTTTTGATATTTTGGTCGGTGCAGTAAATCTTAAATTCCCACATTCTGTATGTGTTCATTTACAGAGACCACTATAAAACAGAATATGAAAAGAAACTTTATGAAGAGTTGGAACACATCAGGTTGAAAACAAATCAAGAAATCGAGCAACTAAGAAGCACTTCAAAAGAGATGTATGAACGTGAAAACAGGTAGATAAGATGCAGGCAATAGCCTACTCAGGGCAAAATTATCAAGTACCGTTTTGTGCTTTTGTATAATCCTGGTTGACTGGCTCTTTGAGAAGTGATCAAGATGTGAGAAATTTAGTTCAACTGTAGAAGTGATGAGAAGCTTAAAAATGTAAATGAAATTATGCTTGTACGGTAAATATATGGTGTTATGTTATTAAATGAAGGACATCCAATAGTATCAATGAAAAGTATTAAAATTCATGTTCTAGATAAACATTAGTGGTTAGAAGTTTGTTCAGATGTATAGTGTTAATACAAAATGTGTTGGTTTACCTGTCATGCTATATAGACAATCTTGAGCCTGTGCCAGGACACCAGAAGGTGTTGATGCAGAAAGTAAAGCAGAAAAATACAGAGAAACAAAATAGCCTTTCTAAAGTAAATCCGTTTTCAATTGTTTACAACATTATGACTCAAAAAACCCATCGATTTCCTGTAAGTTATTATAAAATTATATTTTGAACAAGATCCTAGTCTTGCAAAGACATGCATATTGAATTTTGTTTGTGTGACATCTTGTTGAATTCCATGGAATTACATGCAGAGTTAGGAACATAAATAAGCCTTTAGGGATCTAAGGATTTGGACTTCTGGCACTGGATTTCTCTTTGAGCTTGTTTTTGACCCTTTTTTTTCCTTTAAAATGGGAGGAGTGCTTAATAATTCATTATAAGTTCATTGTAGATGTCCTGAAAGTGTCTTGTGTGGAGAAGGAAATGACTGTAGTAAAAAGATATTTGTGGCATCAGCATCTGTTCCTCTAATAGGTAGTTTTGTTACTGCTCGGAAGAGTGAAAAAAGAACATGACTCCTGCTGTCTGTCTTCCAGTCAACTGAAAGGTTCTAATTAAAAAAAATTACATCATTATGTAGTTTTGCAAGTGTGAGTAAAATATATACACATACATCCACACCACTTCCTGTATGCCAATCTATTTTGAATTGCAGAGTACGAATTTAAACCTCTACTGTTGGTGGAGATTTGAAAGGGTCTGTATATCACTGAGAAAGCTACTGAAAGATAGTTCGTGTGTATCTGGAAGCAATTTACAGAAGTTTGTTCCTCATGTTGATATAATTTTTTCCAAAATGTAAATTTCTTAGATTTGACTTCTTATTTTGGAAAACAAACAATCAACCAAAAAAAACCAAAACAAAAAAGGATTTTAAGTATATGTGCTTTCTATAAAATACTAAAAAATTATCCCATAAGATAGTGTTGCTCAGTGTGGGGTACCCCTCAATGGCAGGATAAATAGAACCTCACATTGCAAGCAAAGAAGCAAAGCAGTTTGCTGGGAAGTTGTATGATGTGTTGAAATGCTGATTGTGACTGAAATTAAATCTTAAAATGTTGGTTTCATCTTCAGGCTCAAAGTATGGAACGGCATTACAGCTAAGTTAATCTAATGTTCAATTACTCTTACCTCCTTACCTCTTTGCCAAGCATGATGGGTCTGATGTTTCCCTTGAATTTATTGGCACTTATTTATACTTGGATGAGTCAGTTCAAGAAGCTGAAATGGGGGGACATGAATAAAAAGGTGATGCTTTCACTCCAACTTTATTTGGGAGAATTTTCACTTGTTTGGCTATAGTAAGCAATGGTTATGTTTGCACTAGCAAGTGTGATTGAATTTGCAGGGCATGTGAACGTCAGCATGAGGTTTGACTGCAGCTTAGCTGTGGTCTATCCCCGTAGATCAAACACAATTTAGTAGCTTAGAGCATGTTGGATCCTCTCCCCAAGCACATCTTTGGACTTGGTTCAATCTGACTGGAATACAGTTTGTGCACCCTACAGTTGTTTACGGGTGTGAACTGAAGGGCAATAGATGACAGTTGCTAAGATGTTTATTTCAAAAGCTAATATAGATGCCCTTTTGCTTCTGCTTCCCTTGCCCTCATACCACCTTTTTTTTTTCCTTCCCATAGCTATTAATGAATCTGTAGGTAGTATTTCTGTTCCATTTGAGAAGTGTGCTTTTCCTTGTACCATAGATAGGCTTGTCAGATACTTGATGGTTCACACCATCTGAAAACTGGCAGTGTTTCTAGCTGATTGTCTAAACAAGTCACTGTACATCTACAATTTAATTTTTATGTCACTTCTGTTACTCTGGTCTTCAGCCTACAGAATTGCTCTCCTGTTCTTGAGGCATAATATGCTTGGTCTTAATGCAATTTAAGAAAAATAATTATTGTGTTCTTATATTTTGGTATGAGTCAGTTTTAAAGAATCTGCTCTCAAGATCAGTCCCAGAATGTCATTGGTAAATTCTGTATCTCAATTTTTAAAGACAGTTTTATTTCCTTTCTCTTATAGTCAGTTACCTGTTAGATAAATCTGATGCTGATTCTTCCTAACTACCTGTTTTCTATCCATATGAATTATTTAGTTCTGAATAGTAACATTGATAACATTTCCTTAGTATAGAAAACAGTCTTTCATCAAAAAAAAAAAAAATACAAATACACTTTTATTGTGACTCAAGTGATGTAGGATAACGTTTACATGGGCTTAATAATTTTCCATTTACCTCTACATTTTACTTTTTTTTTCAAAATTTGCCTGAGACTATAATTTCACTTTGCTTTAAGTCAAAAGGTTCCAGTGGAGAGGGAAAGAAACAACTTCAGTGGAATGAGCTTGGTTGCATCTACATTATCAATTTAGTTCAGATGAAGAATGTGGTTTTGAAGTGAAGCCCCTCCCTAGTCACTGCTGCTTGCCTCAGTTTTTGCTTGGATTTGCAGTATTGTGCTCACATTTGTAGCATGTGATCAGTATTCCTTTTTGAGGAAACAAAAAAAATTCAGGGAGTCTGTAAAGATCATCTATGATATTCCAAATGTGAGTGTTCAGGTCACAGGAACAAACCAAGACTAAAGTAAAATCCTCAAAAATGGTCATAACTTAAGTGTCTGGTCTTCAAAAACTACTATTTGCTCTGCAGATTGGCTTTTAATGTGTTGTACTAAATAATGGAAGTACACCTTGTAAGCACTACCTAAGCAGTACTTCCAGTTAATAGAGTTTAATGCTATCTTATGCTACAGGAGACTTATAGATTAACAGACTATTAATACTTGTATTATTTTACACAAATACTACATGTATTATTCTTCATAAGATTCTATTTTCATTTGTGTCAGTGAAGAGTTCTCAAGTTTTGACTGATTATTGGTTAAAAAATTGAGAAAATAAAGATAGGTTGCAATAAAATCTTTGTGTTATTTTAAGGGAGAAAAATAAAAAAATCAAATAAAAAATTATTCCACTGATGAAAGCCAGAAGGAGACACCAGTGATATCCAATGACCTATATATATATTTGTCTAACTAGACAAATAATTGTATGTAGAAGTAGGATTTCTATGCCTAACTAATCTTTTCCTGCCCTATCATAGAAGCTGTGAATCATCACAGCCAGGAGGACATAATTCCCCTAGTTATTAGTAAACTACCAAGCAAAATTATTGGAAATTAATTCCTGCAAAAAATAAGTAACTTACAGAATTCTAGAATTATTCATTTATTTCTATGTACAAATAGGTTGTGGTTGCATTGTTTTTAGAATTTCAGAACTGGAGATTTTGCTGCTATATATGAAATATAGGCTCTGTAATTAATAGGTATATATGTAGGCCATTATGTTATTCTATGAGAACTGAAGAAGGTAGTAATGAAGTTAAGGTCAGTCAGTAGTAATTCATGAGGTAAATCAGTCTTTTTCCTAACAGATTCTTGACATAATAACTTTTCTCTCCATCAGAAATTTGAGAGAAGCAAGAGATAATGCTGTCGCTGAAAAAGAAAGAGCAGTTAATGCTGAAAAAGATGCTTTAAGAAAATATGATCAGCTCTTAGAACAGTAAGTATCTTTTAAAGTGCATATAAACAAATTTAAATATATAATAACAATATTGCACTGCAGTAGTTTTAGGCAGGAGGAATTACTGATTTGGCTTTCTGCTTAAAAAAATGAATTATACTAAGTTAGGTATTTTATTTAAATGAAGTTACAGATATAATTCTAGTAGTAAATTTTCTCTCTTTCCCAGAGCACTAACAATGTCAAAGTTTGATTCTTCTACAATCCTGTAAAAACCAGCAAACATACTGATGCATCTCATAGCAAGAATGTAGGTTTCATACTGTACAGCAGAAGTGGTCAAACACTGAACCTGTTCTGTTGGGGTTTTTTTCTGTAGTTGCAAGTAGAAAATTATCTTGTATGGTGACTTCAAATAATAGTTTCTGTTAAGTGTGGAGAGAGCAGTAGTCATGAACAGGTTATGATTGCTACATGCTTCTTAACTGCTCTCTCTTTTTAGTCTTTTTTATTTCACTTATAAAATATAGTGCCTATACAAATGTACAATTCTATGCATATGGAGAAGAAAACTATGACTGATTTAATGCCTGTTTACAAGCAGTTTTACTATCCTGCCCTACAGAACCTTGTCTTCACTTTTTGTGAACTTAGAACATTAGCTATGGTAAATTATGAGGTAATTTAAAATTGTGGGCAGTATTCCAAGCTGTTCAGAGAAGTGTCTGGTCCTTGATCTTTTGGCTTGATCAATTGTTTAACTTGCACCTTTTTTCTAAAATGATAGAAAGGTTAGTTCACTGACAATCTAGTCATCTACTCAAAGAAAGTATTTGATGTGAACTGGCTTTTCTTGGAATTGTTTTTACAATTACAAGTAGCAACCTGTTGAAATGTTATCTTAAGTATAAGCAAAATATGCGTTTTTGTGTCTTAACTCCCAAATTGCAATGGTGATATTACTGTAGAAATAGCATTGTCCCAGCATGGCCACAAAGGACTGAAAAAATATCAATAGTTTAGTTCTACAGTAAATGAGATGAGACAGAGGACTTGATATCCATTCAGAGTTTGAATCTGATTTGAATTTAGATTAATTCTAGTTTGGTCTGAATGGGCTGAGGATGCTGAATGCCATTTAGTGATTGGAATGCATCGTATTTGTTCTTGGATTCTCAAAAAGGAATTTGGTTAGCAAACTCTGAGGTGGTGGCTCCACAGTGGAAATCAAAATGTGGAAATCAAAGTGAGTTTAGTGGGGACAGACAGGAAACTTGGTTCAGAACTAATCTCCTTAGTCAAAGTAAAATGCTAATATGAGTCAACAAGATGTTTCTTTCTTATGAGACTTCTATCTTTTATGTTTACTGTAATATGTTGAGAGTTCGTATCTAAGTGGATGCTCTTCTGGAAAGTAAGTCTGACTTGATAATTTGAGTGTGCACACTTTCTTGTTTTTAATTAAAATATCAACTTAAGAATTCTTACCATGTTAATTTTAAACTGAAGAACCGTGGGGAAAAAATTGTTTTCTATTCTGCTGTGTTGCCATTCATATAATGTGTTGAGTTTTTTTATATTGTTGATTTTTTTTGAGGAGGAAAGTTTCCCCAGAATCAGAAACATAGGAAGAGGATTGGAAAACGCAAGCTTTAGAAGGGGGAAAAAAAGGAAGTTAGTAATATGCCATTTGTTATCTTCTTTGATACAGTCTTGCTTCCATCGTCCTGTAGCTTTTTCTAGTGATGAGTTCTCCCATTAAGTAAAACTCCTCAATTTAAAAAACTTAGTAAGTTATTCAGTATTGGGTTTTGGGGGGTTCAAAGAAGTAGGTTTTAACTCAAAAGGTTATGCTTTTCAGAGAAAAAAACTTCTGCTAGGGAAATGGAAATCCCATACTTCCCCTAGGAATTTCTTTTTAAAACTGCTTCCTTACTAACTGCAGTACAGGTGTCAAGATCGTGACTTCTTCCACTTTCCAAATCATCTTCCTTAAATTAGGTACAAAGTAACTAGCTGGTTTGATGAGCTTGAATAAATGCTTTAACTTTAAAAACCTCAAATTCTTAATTTGCCATGGGTTGACATGTGGCATTTCCATGGAACAAAGAATTTTTCTAATATCACCAGAATCTCCTAAGATAAAAATTAATGTATGTGTTGTCCAGTTCTCTATTTAAGTGATTATAAAGCTAGTTCTACTTCAGTGAAAACATGGTGACTCATCCTAGTTACCACTGGTATCACAATGTGTATAAACAAACATGTTTGAAAGCTTCAGAAGTATGTGGAATGTTGACTGGCCTGAATGGTGGTTAAATAAAGCCCCTAGCAAATCTTGTGATCAGAAGTGTAACTAATACCCAATTTTCTAGTCAAGTGCAGTTATTTTCATTTTTCTTACTGATGTTTGTGGTAGCTTCTTGTAAACAGCTGTTTACAAATGCCAAGAGAATACTGAAGTGGTAATACTCATGAAACAGTTATATTGAGAGAGTTGGATGTTTGAACCTCAAAACAGATCACTGATGTGAGGATGTAAGTTTTGTTTCTGTCTTTACTAATATACAGCTCTAGATTCTCTGGGAGAATCCATGCTTCATTTGCCTGTAACAAGGAAAAAAAAATTAACTGATTTGATAGTTCGGATTAAATTGTGGTCAACATCACACCTGTTAGAAAATAATAATAGTATGACCAAATGTAAATATTTTCACTTTGTTTTAAAATGCTGGTAATGTAAGACTTTTTTCTAATTTTAAAGCTGTATTACCTCAATTGAAAGTGTTTTGTTGTTGACTGAGGAGAGATATTCTATGGTAGCTCCATCATCTATAACGCACTTAAGTGTAGTTACAAACTATTTGACTGTTAATTTGATACTCACTGCTCCTTGCAAAAAAACCCCAACACAACAAAAATTAGCACTGAAAAGCAAAAGAAATGCATCCTGGTTTCCTGTTGGTTTTTCCTATTGGTTCAATTTTCCAGTTTTATATAAGGTCTAGCATCAAATGAAAATGGTTCCTCTGGTCAAAGTAGACTCCAAGGTTTGATAATGGGTGAACTCAAACAAAAGCATTTCACTTCAGGGGATGCCTTCAAGAACCATCTCTTGCCTTTGATTGTTCACTTCCTTTAAATCCTAACAAATGTAATTTCTTTTTCAGGGATTGTATAGCTCAGCTCTATTAGGGGAAACTGGTCTAAAAATTCCAGAATTACTGGGAGCACAAGGGAAATCAATAGATGGTGTGATTTTACAAAATCTTTTTTCTTAGTGACAAAAAAAAAAATCTATACTCTTTTACAATTCATTGCTGCTCACATGATGGACTCAAGAGATTTTTATTTTCCTCTATTGGTAATAATAAAGTTAGAAATGTAGAAAAATTAAGAGAAACAAAATAGGTATGCAGTAAACAGAAGGAATATTCAAGAAAAATTGCACTATGGCAATACTGCTCCTTCAACTGTGCAGTGGGCACTGTTTATAAAAAGACCTGTATTGATAAAAAGACCTATTCGTCAAAGTCCTGTAGGTGACCCTGCTCAGGCAGGAGGGTTGGACTCAATGATCTTTCAGGGTCCCTTCCAACCCCTCATATTCTGTGACTCTGTGACCTCAATTTTGTAAAAGTTAATGGGAGGTTTGAATTCTTTCCTCTGGAGGTAACAGTATGTTTTTATGTAGGGCTTTTTTTTTATTATTACTCTGACTAATCACAGGGCATTTTTAAACACTGTTTCAATAGTCAGTTTGAATAAATTCAGGATGGTGGCTACAAAAGATACTTTAGAGTTTTAGGTTTGTTCAATCTAGATTTCAAAGTATTTTCAATTATTATTTAAACATTTATTATAGATCAATTTAGAATTGATCTATATAGTTCAGCTATTTGAAACTACTAGATATGTAAAGGACAATCAGATCCAGGTAAGTAGTATTTAGATTTAGAAGTATTTTTAGTATTTCTATTTAGAAATACATTTCTTAAATAAAAAGCAGAAAAGAAGAAGCCATTGATGTTTCTTGATAAGTCTTCTATGCTTCACAGGTTAAAAAAGTTTCTTTGTGTTTGTGTTTACCTGTTATATGGGTTTTTTTCAAGTTAGCTGCAAGCTGTGTATATATTTTTGAGACTTTTTTCAATCAACCTTTATAATTTCAGTTTCTTTTTTGCCCCTGTTTTCTCTGTTGCTCTTCATAACTGTAGTCCTTCTTAGAATTCCTTTGGAGATGAGATTAATGCTATCTGATTTTAGACATCTGTTTTAAGATTTGCAGGTGATAGCAAGAGGTCATCAACCCTGGTCATAAAATGAATGTATTAATAAGAAGAAATTAGCATCCCTGTATCTTCTTATTTAATTGTAGACAAGCCTAGAGAAATATCTTAGATGAGAAGATAATTGGATAAATTTACTGAATAAATAAATGTTCTACTTTGCATTTACAATCTCTGAGGATGCAGGAATCTTATTATTAGACTAGCATTTATTACATGTTACATTCATTGTTAATCAAAGCATTAACATAAATTGCTTTCCCCTTCTATTAACTTGTTTTTATAATCTGGATGTTGCTGGCTGAAATGATAGGATTCTAATCTTAAAATGATGAAATCAATATATTTGTGTGCTCGACTTATTTCTAATATTTAAATAAGGGACTATTAACTCCTAAAGAATATTTGTATAAAGTGAGGATTTAAATAATAAATTAAAGAAAATCCATGCTGCCAACTTCTGGCCAAAATATTTCTCTGCCAAAGCTGCCATAACTCTAAAAAAACCTACTTTTATGCCCTACATAAGCTGTTACTTTTGTATATGAAGAGTTCTGTAATCTTTAAAGAGCTTTATAGGTCTTGAAAATTACTACTGCTTTAAATCTTTAGTTTCAATTAACATAATTTTTATTTTATTTTAATTTTTATTTCCTAAAGTACGGTTTTGGGTAATTATCACTTGCTACTGCTTTGTTGAAGGTGTGTGTCATGGAAATTGCTGAAAGATATTATCTTGCTTATTCAAAAGCAATGCAAAGAAGTCAGTGAAAGGACCAGGAGTGATAGATGGTATGATGGAGAAGCAGAGAAAAAGGCCATTTCCCAAGTGACTGTGTCTAGTTTGTTTTCCAAGATGTAGAAGAAACACTGAAGCCCGTAACACAAACAATTTTGTTTGCAACTTATATCTACTACTGAAAGGACTAGGCTTCTACTCTTTTTCTCTTTTCCTCTGAGGATACATTCATTTGGAATTTACATCTTGATGTATGACTTTAGGCTGCTCTCTAACAAGGAATTGTCAATCAATGATGTCCATAAAAATTATGTTATTCATAAAAAAAAAAAAGTCTGCTTCAGATTCAACTACAATTGGAGTGTGTTTTAATAAACAGAGATTTAACTGGTTTGATCGAACAGAGGAGTAGTAGTCTTAGGAACACTGCACATTTGCTAGGGCATGCCAAGTTGTCTTTGGTTCTTCCTTAATAAAGATCTCAAAATTTTACATTCTTAGCTAAGAGAGAATTCTTCCAGAATTAATGCTTTAAGCATTGTAACCAGTCACCTCACAACTGTAACTGTCTTGAGGTTGTAGAATTATCAATCTCAAGACTCACAGGAGTGATAAGTTAGGCTGATGGGCAAACTTTCTGAGCTTCACTACATCTGGAGCACAGGCTTTGAAGTTTGCTCTCTTACTGTACAAGGAATGTTCAATGATTATATTTATACTTCTAGAAATCTTTTAAATAAGTTCCTCCTTCTCCAGCTCCCAGGAAGTAATTCTCACAAAATATTATTAGCCTCTGAAGGTTACTTTGAGAAAGTTGTAGTATGAACATATCTTCTTATTGTAAAGCTTTTTTTTAAACCTTGATGTTCTTGTTTTACCAGTTAATTTCCTTCTAGTCCAAATATGAAAACATAAAGATTAGGATAGGCAAAACATTAAAATTCTATGATGGCTATTTTGCTGAGTGCCTAAGAAACTTTTCTTATTTAAGTCCTTAGGGTTTTTTTGTTAGCCTACGAAGTTTGAAATGTATCAGTGTCCTTTGAGAACAATTTTGAAAGCACTTATAAATTCCTTCAAAGATGCATTGTATGATGTAAGGGTGCTGCTGTTTAGTCTATCTATTTAGTGAATTATAGGGTTGAAACTTCCATTTCAGTCCATGATTTTGCTATGATTGTTAGTATCTCTCATGTATACACACATTTTTGTGATTCACTGCATATAGCTTCAAGTTAATGATGAGTACCAGCAGGATAAGCAGATAGGGGTCCTTTGAAACTCATCACCAAATGATGATGTTTTGTATGCTTAATGTTTACATGGGCTCAAAGAGAGACGGAAAAAGCACAGAGATAAATTTTATAATGACTTAACAAGTAACCATGTCCAGTTCAGAAAATCTCTGAGCTAAAGGTACTTGAACACTAGTGGGAGAGGATTAGGGAGAAAAATGATCTATGCAGAAGTTTTTCTTCATCTGTTCAAAACATATACTTCTAGCTACAAGACAAGCTCATGAGGCTAAATGAGCTTGTTGTCTGATACACTACAACTATTCTGTGTGGAACTGAAGCTATGAGTCACTGTGAAACCACTCATCCTGTTGAATATGTGTGCTTTGTGCAAAGCCTAGGTTTGAAAAGTCTAGGTTGGATATAATGACAAGGTATGAACAGAAAAAGCTATCTGAAGGTGAAATTAATGTGATTTTTTTTTTTTTTTTTTTTTTTTGTTAAGATTGTTATATATGCACGTAATATTTATTTCCAGAGTGTTTCTAACCATCTGAACTTGAAGTACTGTGTGTGAAGCCCCTAACAGCACTAGGCAGCCCCAAAGTTTTCTTTTAATAGTATGTATCTTTTGAAATTACCTTCTGAGTCTGTGATTACATTGTGATTACCCTCTGGTAAAGGATGCAATGCTATACCAAACCTAGACAACTAACTGTTGAAGACCAGTCTGTCCAAATAGATGATAATGTGCCTTGAGAAGGTAATTATAGCTTTGTAATCTTGTGGACTTCTCAATAAACTCACTGAAGAGTCTGCAGAAAAGAATCAAGATTAAAATTTATGAGAGTGAGCTTTGGGCCGAGTTTTGGGTTGCTCTTTTCTTCCACAGAATTGCATTGAAGGGTTGAGAAAAAGCTGGGTATAACTGGAAACCTACCTAACTCTACTGCTCTCATCATGGACCTCATTTGCATAGTGATGATGATACCTGTCTCATGTAAGTAACATTCATGAGTAAGGAAAGAGGTAGCATATTGTTCTGGAATTGAGGGTAGCTAGTCCATTTGTAAATTGATAAATTAAGAACCATGAATAAATGAAGGACCACCATACTAGGCTCATGAATACTCTACCAAAACTCTGTCCATCAGTCAGGCAAGGTATTTTCAGGCCACAGGGAGCTGTTTGCTCCCTTTTTTTGCTGTTTGCTTTGACATTAGCATTGAATATTCCAACTTAAAGTTAGTCATGCTGAGGAGTTCCCAAAAGAGAGGGACAGTATGATATTTGCATGCAGTGCTCCCAACTGATGAATCCACTATTCACAGTTTCTGGAACAACCATGTGAGTCCCTGGCAGCCTCTTTGCTACTTTGGTGAGATGGGCTTGTCTGGTGACTGGTGCCTTGAAGAGGAGAGAATGGGAAGACCAGGGTTGGAGGACTGACTTCCCTTTTGTATGGTCTTGTTTTGAGATATTTCCTCAAGAATGTATCCCAGACTTTGTCAAGGTTAGCTCAGAGAGTTGTTTACATTTACGAAGTCTAGTAAATTTTTTTTGAAACTACATGCCTTTAGCATTGAAGTATTGCATCACATGTTGGATAGTGAGAAGTCTGTGTCCTTTAGTTTGCTCAGTGCAAAGCTATTTGGATAATTTTTACAGCTGTTTGTGTTTCTAGCTAAATAATCTAAAGACATAATCCTGCCTACTTATATGAGTATCTGGGTAACTCTGTAAGAATATTCTATGAAACCATGAAAATGAATGTACGATCAATGTTTAATGCATAGTTAACCAAAGTTCAAGACCTTGCTTAAGAAGATCTTGATCCTGGATAGCTGCAGGGTGGTAATGTGATGTGTTAGCAGCATTTTGCCAAACATCATATAACCATAGTAGCACTTAGATGTTACATAACATCAGAAGGGTGGTACTGCTTTATTCGTGATACCAGTCAGTGGGTATATAGATGTGGATGTTTGTGGGGTTTTTTTTGTTTTTTGTTTGTTTTTTGGGAGTTTTTTTAGTTATTAAAAAGTTGCTTGTAAACAGAACTTTAGCAAGATTGAGGTTAGATGGGAGAATTTGTTCTGGATGGGCCTCTGAGAGGAACACTGAATGAAAGTAGGCATGCTGGGGCTGTTGCTGAAGGTAGCTGGTAACAATTAGTGAGAGGATTTGTAATTCCATGGTCTGAGCAGTGTGGCAAGAGACAGTAAGGACAGAGAACTGGGAACTGAAGAAAACCAATGGAGATGGAATGGAAGGGTTCATAGGATAGAGTAAATCAAGGACGTTTACTACAAGCAATAAAGGGCTTCTGCAGTTCTTACTTATAGGTAGAATTCATAAAGATGTTGCTCATGAACATATACTTCCTGACACTTTATTATAAGCCCTGTTTATTAGCAGATTTTTGTACCTGAAAGGAATCTAATGTTGATGACCAAAGATGGTGTTGCATAGGTCACCCTGCAAACTCCTGTTGTGAAGCATGGAGAGGGTAGGGATTATGTGTGTATGCCCCTTATTTTTAACTTAGAAGTTAAAAAAAAAAAAAAATCTGTAGCATATGCCAGCTTCTCACCCACAGAATAAATATTCATAAAGGCAGCATAACTTCAGAAAACTTCTTGTACAGGGAAGTAAACTTTTTCCATCACATAATTGTGGATTATAGAAATAAGTGTGCTGGAAGTATAATTCAGGTTCCTTTCAGATGAAGCTTGGATATTATGGAAAATGCTTATACTTGTCATATAATCTTGTCATAAAATGTTGTATTTGATAATATCCATGTGAAATGTAAGGATGCATACTTGCACTTACAAGCCTATTTTTATATCTCTTCTAATATCAAAATACTGGATATATTGTCAAAATGCTGTGACTATTTAAACAAATGCTACTGCATCTGTATGTATGTAGTTTAATCTTTGATGTGGAACTTGTAATCTGTAATTGTTTTCATGGGTATTCTAATAGTTTTGTGGAAAGTCTGTTGGCATGGATGAATAAAAGTGCACTGATTCTTCCCCTCTAAAATTTTCGTTAATGTTTATTCTGATTTCTCTGACCTCTTACTTTCCAAGAATATGACCTAGATCATAAGTTTTGAGATGCTTAAAAAAGTTACATCTTTCCCTTTTACCTTGGGTACACTGCTGGAGTCCCCATAAGTGGTTGTAGGTGGAGAGGGGAAGAATCGGTTCCATTCAAAACCCTACAGGAAGGGGAGAAAGTTTTGTTTGTGCAAAATGATACTCTAAGCAGATGTAAGTAATTAGAATCCCTACTCCTTCTCTTGTCTTCATGTGCCACTCACTCCAGGAAATTAATTGAATGTTGAATCTCAAGCATACTCAATATAGAATGTTTCTCTGAACAGTGAAGGATGAATAGAGTGTGACTGATGTAAATTCCATGCCCCTGTTAAGTGCTCAGAATTAGGTGAAATGAAGCCTTGATCAATAATTTAAGTCTAATTTTTTAGACCTAAAACCATGTGAAGAAATACTGTATCTTTTTTGTCAGTTGGATGTTCACCCAGGACATTTTTGTTTTTACAGGCAATGTACTTTATGGAAGATAGTGGGACTGGGGTTTTTGTTTTAGATTTATCCCTTATGACACTGTTCCCAGTCAAAAGTTGTGAAATCTGGGTCTAATTTCTGTGTTATGTTGGAAGTTCTGAGCTTCTTTCAAAATACTCTATATGCATAGATAAGTGGGGTACTTTTCAAGTTTGGTTTTTGAGTGCCAGATGAAAGGCTCTTTTCAAATAAAGAAAAGACTTTTTTTAAAAGTGCATTTGCTGCCAGGTACTTGTATTATTAAAGTGTGTAGATGAACACGAAGTCGTTGACATATTACAAGTCAGAAAAGAGCTACCATATGGTAACTTGTTTGCCTGCTAGGGCTGTCTACCCCCTTGCATTTTCTTTGTAAAATCATCAAATCTTCCTCTTGTCATTTTTCTCAAATGCTTGTCTTTTTATACAGAACTGTATTAAACCATTTTAGCTTATCCATTAGAGTAAGCAAAAATAATTTCAACCCTTTTTTATTGCTAAATTGATATCTTTTGGTTGAATTATTTATGAATTATTTTTAAAGATAACTTTTACATTTATCTTTTTAAGTCTCTTTTGTTATGCCAGTTGTCTAAATCTTTTCATAAACTTCAGTTAAGAGAAACATATTTTCCATGATTATTTTAAAATACAATGTTTACTGGGAGGGAAGTCTAGTGAATTCCCACAGATGAAGTGTGAGTGTATTTCTCCCACTTGTAAATGAGTTCTTATTTCCTACAGTACATATTCTGGTACCACAGTGAGTCATTTTCAATATGTTTTAGTTTAGCTTCTAAAACATTAAAAAATTGGCAGATACATGTAAATGAATATTACATCCACTTTTAGAAACTGATTCCAAATAATATTTTACTAACGTGATGACTGTGAGTAGACCTTTCAGAATGCAGAAATGTCCTATTTGATAATCCTTAAAAGCATTTGCAGAGGTCCTGTTTTTTTGTTTTTTTGTTTTTTTTTTACCTTTAGCATGTCTTGGTTTAATCATCCCCTAAAGCAGGGAGAACACTTTTTCAAAAAGCCTTAACATTTATAGGCAAAGTCTTATAAATGGAGTATTTTAGCCAAACAAGTAATAGTTTTCTTTAGATATATTAACTGAATTTTGAAAAATGTCATGCTATTTTATTTTACCCTTTTTTTCAGTTTTACACCTTTTTCAGAATCAATCTAGTACCTTCTCTGTTTTGATATGATATTTTTTAATGTTGCATATATGCCATTCCACACTTAATCTGTTTCTTACTATTCAAATATTAGAAAAGAACTCAAAACTAAATAGTATGTATGATTAGAATGGACTTATGAGTACTGGGGGGTGACGTGGGAGGAAAGGAGGGGAGACAGACCAAGCATACTTAAGTCAAAAAAACAAACCAAAAAACTAACAACAAACAAAAACCTCACCAAACAAAGGAAAAACCTAACTCAAAATCACCAGTGTTCCATTTTTGAGGGAGTTTATTTATCTATTACTTAAAGAATTTTTCTTATTTTAACTTCCTTATCTGGGTCTCCTCGTGTCTGGAATATTTATTATAATGGGACCTTAGATAGCTTGTTTACACATTGATACCCAATGCTTAGATGAACTTACCTTTCTAGCCTAGATTTTTGAAAAAACCCTATTTCTTTTCAATTTTTGACAGCATTTGTCTTTTAAGTTTATTATTCATGATAGGGACAACTTTTACAAGCCTGTGATTATTCTCTGTTCCAACTTTTGTATGTTGTCCACAATGCAACACCACGTTATCAGTAAGCTCCTACTATAACTACCACCCTTGAAAATTTCTTTAGCTTTTTATTAGACTGGGAAGAAGATGAGAAAAAATATATATAAAACTTGGATTACTAAATCTTTAATGCAAATATTTTCTGGAATCCATTTTTTCCTTAGTTCTGTGGTATGAAATCTGAACGAAACCTATTTTGAAGGCCTTTTTCTACCACCTCCCCCAGCCCCCTTCCAGCCCTGGCCTGCTGTTCTTATTATATTTCTCTTTTCATCAAGGAGAAATCAAAAAAAGGAGGGGAGAGAATTTTTAAAAAGGTGATGAGGAAATTCATGTAAGCAATTGAGAGTCTTAATTCTTATGTCAAATAAATACAAATACATTCTTCTACTTCCACTACGTCTAAGTTACTGTAAAATTTGCAGAAGACTTGATAATAAGCAAAAGAGGTTAATAAAGAGGTAAAACAAAAGAGATGGTAATCACAAAAACTTTACTGAGTGGGATTCATCCAAGTGTGGAACATATGGTAGAGTGGACCAGTCTTTCTTTGGAAAAGTGGTCTAATCCAGGCAAAGACAAAACAGTTCCATGAGGGAGCTGGTTGAGTGGGAGGCAATGTATTAGGAGTGTGAGAGTCCATTTCTTCCATTCTGCCCATCCAGTTTCTTCTGTACAGCTTTGCAGATGTGAAAATTTTAAACCTTAATGGTGATAATTTATTTGGTATGCATTATTTTCAGTACGAGGTGAACATCTTGCAGTTTTAACAATGAAAACTCAAACATCCGTTTTGAGAGATACCATACTACTGTTTCAGAATTTTATCTTTTTGAAGCATTTTTTAAATGTTATTGAAGTTGTTGAGTTGATGAAGGATGAGTTTGAAGATTAGTTTCTGTGAAGAGTAAGTAAATGCAATGTAGATTTCAGTACAGCTTTAACTGTGGCTGGCATTAGTCTTGTCTAATTTTAAAAGCCTGTTTAAATTGGCTAACTTTAAATGCCTATAAAAGGCTTGTTTCTTTATGTTGATTTATAAAGGCAATTTACACAACATGTTGAGAAGTAGATACCCACATTGTAAAGTGTGAAGCTAGGTTAATCTTACCTCTATTTTCTGAGTTAAATAAGTTTAGCATAGACTCTTTTCACAAATACATGGGCTTTGGAGCTTTTATGCTTTACCATAATTCTTACTGAGTCCTCTTCCAATGCAGAATCTTTAAGCATTTGTCAACTGCTGATCATAAAATCGAATGTTTTCATTATGAAGTATTATATACTCTATATTCTGCCTTTTTCTCTGTTTTTTTGTTTGGTTGGTTATTTGGTTTTTTGTTTGTTTTTTGTTGTTTTGTTTGGGTTTTTTTAATAGACTCTGCTTTCTTGAATATTTGGACAGATTATGACACATGTAGTTCTAGAGTTGTGATTATTACAAAGGATAAGATCTGTTTAATGAAACTAAAGAAGGGAGGAAGATACCATATTCATCTAAACTTTGCAACCTTAGCTATCTTACAGTAACTGTTAGAAGAGATACCTCACCCAAATGAAGAGGAAGTTTGCATTTGTCTTTTTAGAGAAAGGGGAGAAAGGACAGACAAAAATTTGATAATGCACCACACTGTTTCTGCAATATAAAATGCATGTAAGTCTGTTGAAGCTTAAATGTGACAGCACCATTAACCAAAATATGCAATAACTGTACTTAAAATGTAATATATGGTTGATAAGTACAGGCTTTGCACATGCTTATGGGGACAGATTTTCCTTGCCTAGATTCCACTGAAGTCTTACCACTACCTTCTGTTCTCAAGCACCACCTATCCTCAGAGGCACTTGAAGCATTCCAAGTTGGAGCACATTGAGGTAGAGGTCCCTGTGCATGCTCGGAAGTCTCCTGGTTTGGAAAGTTAAGTGCTTATTTTGATATGGGTAGGGAGGTGCTTGAACTCTGTTCAAGTCCCTGAAGGGCCTGTTTTCATTAGGTCATGGCTAACTCATTCATAAGCATCGAGTTCACTCCAGACCACTGTTAGAAGAGGAGGTAATGGCTAAGTTTGCCTCTTTTGTAACTGCTTTGAGCACTCACCCAGAAAGTTCAAGACCTTGGTCCCTGCTCCCTAAGTCCCCCTAATTATTTAAACAGGTTTTGGTGTTACCTGGAAGTTACGTTGGCTTGCCTAGAGTTATTGACAAGTGTTGATATATATAATGCATGAGTTAAGCAAAATGCCACAAAGAGGAAAAATAAACAAATTGGGGAGAAATTTTTTTTTTTTTTGTGAAAGCCAATCATACAAATACTAAAAAAAAAAAAAAAAAAAAACAATTAAATATAACTCTTTGACTTTTAAATCTATGTTAATTGTCTTTTTGCATTTTATTTTTCATTATTAAAAACAAAATCCAAAGAAACTACGATTATGGGTATTGGCAATCAAGTAGTTACCTGCAAGGTCAAACATAATTTTTGAGAGTAAACCTTTTGATTCATTGGTTCTTTTGTCACTGTTTTTAACCATCCTTCTGTAAATTAAACTCTGATCTCAGCTGTTCCTGATGCAAGTTATTATACTTGTCATGTTTAGATGGAGTTTTCATTTCTCTTCTAAGATTTTCTCCTGGTTTATATAAGGAGTTTTTATGCCAGCATTACTCCATAAACATGTTGTTTTGCCCTCTTAACGTATTAGTCAGACTTTATTTTCCTAGATTGTAGCTTATTTGTCTTCTCATGGGATAGATTCTATGTTCTTCTCAACATCTGAGTGCCATTTCTTTTAATCTTGACCTTCCTTCAAACCAGATAACCGGAATTCTGAGCAATGTTTCAGATAATTTCCTGCTCTATCTTGTATGATACCATCTTTTCCACTTGATGTACTTTAGTCATTCTTGGAACTGTATCTCTTTTGCATAGCTAAATCATTTTAGCAGTTTAGCTGTGATATCATGTAATAGATCTAGATCCTTCTCTCAGTCTGTTGTCTTCTTTCTGCGTGTCTGAATGAAAGAAAAAGGCCACCACACTGTAAGTTTTCTAGTCCTGCTCTAAGTCCTAGATTTGTATATGCATTCTTATTTGTTTTTGTGATTATGCTACTAATGGAAGAATCACACTCTCTAGCATATCTGAGAGGCATATCCCTCTGGAAAATGAGCAATCTTTTTGTTCCAAGTACTCAACATGAGATAGAAGTCACATAAATGTAAGTGTTCTCAGCATGGGACTACAAAGTAGTCACCAATGTGTAAGTAAGGGGAAACTTAGTAAGCAGAGTCAGTGGGGTTTGGAGAGCCATTCAGCTGACCAAATAAAAGGTGCTGCTTCAGGGCTGCAAAGGGTTCTCTTTTATAACCTTTTGACTGCAGAGACTAGATTTCTACCGGTCATAGTGGGGTCTTAACTTACAGGTAGGTGTCTAAGCCTTCCTAAACATAAATTAATAAAAAAATATTCACAGAATAGTTGAGGTCAAAAGGATCTCTGGAGATCATTTCGTCCAACAACCCTCTCAGGCAAGGACACCTAAAGCCAATTGCCCAGAACCAGGTGGCTTCACAACATCTCTTAAGAAACCTGTGCCAGTGCTCAGTCAATGCTCCCAGGAAAACAAAGTGTTTCCTGATGTTCAAATGCAACCTCCTGTGATTCATTTTGTGCTTGCTGCCTCTGATCCTGTCACTGGGCACCACTGAAAAAAAGCCTGGCTCCATCCTCTTTGCACCTTTGTGGTCTTAACCGTATGCAGCTGATGTAGTAATGGCCTATATCATCTAACAGCTGCAGCACTTTTATAAAGGAATAATTTGAAGCACTTTAAAATTCAATCTAGAAAAATTTAGTAGGTATGAAATAAAAACCAGTCTTATGTTAGTGAGGTAAGAGTGAATTGGCTGTGAGTTTTATTTCTGTTTTCCTATCCCATGTTCCATTTCTGCAGCATTCTCTAGACTGAGATGTGAAAAGACTGCCTAAGCAACAACTCCTGAAACATATTTGAAATCTGTATTTTTAATATTTTTCCATGTCACTAGCATACAGATATTGAATTGCTATGAAAAAACAAAACAAAACAAAAACAAGTAGGATTCAAAAAATATAATTTTATCTCTGCTGTTTGATACTAATCAATGTGAACTTGCATTACTGAATTTTGGGGGAAAAATAACTAGTGAAAAGTTCATGAAACAGAAAATGTATGATCAGTAAGAGAACCTTCTAAATACACTAAGAGTGTAGTATAAATTATGTTAAAATTCAAACAATAGGCCTAATTTTGACTTGCCTGCTGCAATTAATTATTATACCCATGTTTATATATGATTAGAATGAATATATTATTAGAATCATAAAGAAATTATTAGACATGTTTAAGCATCACTTCTTAAGAGAGAATTTAAATTCTCTCTTAAGAGATTTGTATGTATAAATAATATTATAACATACTATATTTCTGTAATATTTGCAGTTCCAGCAGTTTTTGTACTTACTTGCTTTGACCTTCGTAGTACAGTTATCACCCTAGAAAATAAATGTTTGTGTATTAAAATCGATGCTGAGGTGCCAGCAGTACAAATTATAATGTATGATTCATATTACAAACTCTTAGAGCATTTAATGGCGCACTAGAACATTCCTAGGAACTGACAAAGTCAGATAAATTTATATATGTAAATGTACAAACACTGAAAATGGTTGTTGATCTTGCATGTGTGCACATTTCGTATCAATTCAATGATCTTTAAATAAGGTTAGAAGGTAGTAATTATCTGTTATTGCCACATTAATGTTAAAATAGTAAATGAGCAATTTAAAAACTGTCTGCTGAAATACTAAGCTAAATTTGTTTGGAAATTAGAACCATGATGTATTTTCTAAAATAAAAATTAGGTTTGTGCATTTGTGGAGGGAATATAATAGAGTAAAATAGCATTGAAAGGTCATAGAAATTTGATTTTGCCAAATGATAGAATAGTTTTGCCAGTATGGCAGTGATGCCTATAAATGGTTTCCTAGATCTTTACAAAAATCTGAGTTCTAGCCTTACTCAACTGAACTGTGCTCAAGACCTCTTCCTTCTGATATTTTTCTAACTTTTTCCATTACAATTTCAGAAATTTCATCATCATTGAATTCAAATAATACTTTGGGAATGAATAATATTTTATAGAAGTAGTAATACATTGTGAAACCTTTGAGAAAAATTATATTTTAATACAATCCAAAAACCAAAAACCCACTCAAAACTTTACTATTGAAACTCAGTGGCAAAAATGGCAGCATAGTTTCTCAGTCACAATTTTAAAATATTGCTCTAGAAACATTTCTTGAGTCACTTCAATGACAAATGGTCTCTCTTTAAGAAAAAACAAAAAACAACCCACTCCCCTCAAAACAAACAAAAACAACCACCCCCCCCCCCCAAAAAAAAAAAACAAAACCAAACAAAACCACCCAAAAGAAAAAGGAAAAAAAAAATCCAAACAACTATTTTGCTCTTTGGTGTTCTTTTGAACACCAGCCTCTACATTTTCCCCTTTTGAAGCTGCATAAACTAATTTTAAGTCATTGAGAATTATAGAATGGGAACTGTGCATGCCATTAAAGCTCTGGAAACTGAACTTCATAGGAGAATATTACCAGAGCACTAAGTTGCATTACTTTTGTTGATGTAGTTTAAAATATAAAATCTGCCAATAATATTTGCAGTAGCAATAGAGTTTTCTTTTTTTAAATCCATAATAATAAATGAACACGCAAGTTACAATTCTCCTTCAAGTGTATATTTTAAGTACTTTGCTCTCTGCAAAGTTTATGGTGCTATTTTCTGTCTTGGTTAGAGTACTGAATACTTCAGTATGCTGTTTATTTTATTAATCACATTGCATGCCGTATTTGATCATGATCTGAGAGATGCATCAAATTACTTTAAACACATGCTTTAGATTCCTATAGATCCATAGTACAGTTGTTGAACATACCCTGCATTTCTAAAGAAGCAAAAAGGATTGCTCACATTCATACAAGAGCTTGCTTCCAAGCCAAGAATGACAGATGCTGTTACAGCTGAGAAATGTAGTGTTTCAGGAAAACACTCAAACAGTAGCTAACTTAGGTCAAAGTAGAAAAAATGAATTTAAAAGTGCCTTAATCTAGACTAGAGTTAAAGGTATTTTAGTTGTAAATGTTGGTTACACAAACTGTCAAGGTTTATGTTTGAATCCAGTGAATCTGCAAAATCAGAATGAAAGAAATAGTTCTGGTCTTTGCTTTTATTAATTTAAAATGTGCCTAATTCAATGTATTCCTAGTTTTAAGTAAATACAAGAACTTTTTTTATTGTTTGTATTTTCATAGTGTAGAGTATGTGTAAATGGTAGCATACCAAGGAATAGTGAAGAAGGGAGTTGTCTGTACATAATCCAAACTTCTGTGGCTTGGATTTGACTTTACTGTGCCAAAGCAACATATTTGTCCTATTTTAATGTTGACATGATCAGCTAGAGTCTTGAAATTCATTCCATGTGCTATAAAGAGTAATTCGTGAGAGATTGTCCTTTGTAGCAAGAATATAAGATAATAAACAGAAATTTGAAAAGTATTCATAAGACAGAAGTACAGAATTATGTAGCATTGTGTATAATAATGCAATGTCTATTATTAATACACACTATTATAGAAACTGAGATATGGCACAGACTCAACAGGGTAGCACTTAATGTAATAAAAATTCTGGCACATATGATTGCACTTAAATGATGATGATAGTAATTCTATTAATTCCTACAATACTAAAAACGTGTATGGTTTTATCTAAAAAGAAAAATAGTTGTTCTGGAAATTTTATTTTAGAAGAAGTGATAACTTCTTAAATCTGTCAAATTTATTAACTTTACAAACCTACAAGTAATTCTTTATACTCCAACAAAGACACTTGGGAAAGGTGTTCCTTGTCACTGACCAAAAAAAATAAATCAAAACATACATAATTGGTGAAAAAAGTTAGGATTATTACATGTGTGGCTGAGTCAGTCAGGTTCTTGACTGATTTTATGGCTGGGTCGCTGAACTTTTTTCAGGTAATGTGACTAGTGCTTCATTACATACTGTAGTTTGAAATGTTTGGTCCTTTGACTGTCAGGCAACACGAATTCCTTTCCTTCTTATTCTTCTGCAGTGTAGTTGTACACTGCTTGTATAGCTGACATGCTTTCATTTCTTGTTAATAGACTGAAAACTTTTTTGTGTATGGTAGAAGGATCCCAGGGAATCTTGATGTCTCAGTTTTCTCAATGGATAAAAAAGTTCTAGTATCTGTAATCATTATTTAGTAGAGCTTCTATCACAATGATGGTTCCCAGCACAAATTCATCCCTGAGACATGCACTGCTCTACTGGAAGTCTTGAAACCCTTAGGCTTTATGTTGCTTTTGGGATGGTAATTCTGCAGATTCCCTAACCATACTGATGGTGGTTTTGTGGGGAATACACCCTGGAGTCACTAACATTGTAGATACCCCGAGGCAGGAATCAAATTTGCCTATAACTGTTCTTTGTGTTTTCTATATTTACATTTGCAGTACACCCTTTTATTTATATAACCTTCCATGGTTACCAGGAATTCTGAGATTGGGAAGAAGTGAAAGTATGGACCAAACTCCATGCCATTTATATAACAGCAAAGTATTAGGCTGTGTCCTGCTAGTATTGCTAGGAGAAGCATACTTTGGTATCATGTACCTCTAAACATGCATCTTCAAGACCAGCTGACAGTCAGCAGATTTTCTTGTTTTCCAAAAGCCTGACTCAGTTTGAATTTAAGGCAAGTTGAACTATATAGCCTATTAAGTGGTTTTAGATTAAGCAATTAGATTTAGATTTAATTAGATTTTAGATTTTAAATTAAATTTAGATTAACCAATTCCATTGGTTCCATGGAAGAACGGAATGCTGAGAATGGAGCTCAGAGTGAAATAGTGTAATAGTTCATTCTTTAAATATTAAAGGGAAATTAACTTTTCTATCTATATCTAAGTCCCCATTTAATAGAAGTCTTTCTTGTAAACCATAAGAATACAAAGGCTTAAACCCATATTTTTACACACTGTTCAGTGAATGGGTTCCTCTACTAAAGGAGTTAATACTAACAATATAGCTATGTTAGGAGGAACTTCCCAGCTGCTTCTTCAGTGAGTTCAAGAATTGCACCTTTATTATTTGCATGATAGATGTAGTCATATCCTAGGGCTCCTAGGAGAAAGAATGGATGATGGCAGCAGTGAGTTGATACAAGCATTGAACTCACAGAGTAGTAGGAGCTTTCTCCTTCTATTCCACTGTAAAAAAGATATCTACTTTGATATGCTATAATCTGATAATTAAAAAGAAAAGGTTGTGTTGTCCAAGTATTCATTTGGGACAGGGAATATTTGGAGATCAGTCTTGTCCACAAGTCCCACCAGGGGAAAAGACTGGGAGAACAAACATTTATTTTCAAGTTCACTACAAGAAGAAGAAGGAAAATTATATTTTTTCAGATGTGGTTATTACAGGGATTGTGATAGTTCAGATGAAGAAAGACTTGTTTAAATTGTGAGAATAGAGAAAATAAGCAAATTGCAAATGCAAAAATTAAGACAAAGTTACATAGGAAGGTAGAGGAGAGCTGGACATAATTAGAGGAAGAAGAGAAACTGGAAATTTCATTATTCTAAGAATTATAAGCACTAAACCAAATGCATTTAAGTGCTTTTTGCTGTAGTCTCTCAGGAGCCAGGTGATGCTTTAATCACATCTGAGACTGTTCATAAAAGGTGTGCTTGAAAGTTTTATTGCAATACCTGTTAGTATCTTCATAATTAATGAATTATGACTTCTTTTTCTTTCAAACCTGGCTTTTTTTTTTTATCTTTAACTGCTTGCCACAATACTAATCTTCTGCAATTATTAACTTCAGTAGTAGAAAAAGTAGAATAGCTGAATATAGGAGAAGTTGTGTCTGTCTATGAAAATTTTGTTAAACTTGTCAGATGACTGATAAAATTTAGAGAAGTATGTTGTAAAAACAGATATGCTCATGAGTGGAGACAGCTTGGAGTTAACTGGTTCTTTTTCAAAGTAGTTACTGCATTTTTGAAGTATTCTCATTTTTTACGTGCCTCAGCAGGTAATATAGGATAATTTGATAACTGAAGAATTTGTTGGTATAGGCTGCTTGATAGAAAATGTAGATTCATTGGACTTTCTCCTGCTTAGAAATGAAGAGAAATGAGATTGTTTCATTAGTGTTATAAACTGTTTGGTGATGTATATCTTCAGGATTAATTTATTACTCTGCTTAAAGCTTTTAAGTGCCTGCAGAATGTGACTGTTTCTCCCTCCTTTTGTGTTGGGCTGTAAGATTATCTTCCATATTCTCTTCAACTATTGATGTTGTTGTCTAAATTGTTCTTAAAATATCTTCAAAAGATACTCTGATTATTTTGAGGCACTTGCACTATTCAGAAAAACAGATTTTAGCAGCATTTATGTCTTGTTTCTGCATAATGGCAAACACAGGTATTTACATTTTAGGACTTGTAACAAAACAGGTAGTATAATTTTATTATTTGTCTCTAAAGCTGAAATGCAGCTGATGATCTTAGGTTTTAGGTCATATGGATGAAGAGGTCTTCATGCTGTTTTCTTTGTTTTCTCATTGATGGTAATGGCATTGTGGTTCCACTTCCACTATCAGTGCATAGAAAAGGATATTTCACATAGCTTAGACTTGAAAGAAGACAGATGCAGTAATGCTCCCCTACCCATTGCTTCTCTGTCAGTCATTTTAATGTTCTTTGATTGTCTGAGACCTGTCTCTGTTAGCTGTTACTGTTATCGTGTCTTTCCATCCTCTTCTAACAAAACCTTCCCTGAGCTGCCCAGTTGTACTGCAGCATAGCCGGTGGCCTGCAGGGAGCTTTTTGGAAGTCCCTTTAAGTTCTGAAAAACAGATGGAAATCCATTTATTTTTTCCAGTATCATACTTGGTCTAGAACAACAGATGGCTATAGTATTACAGTCTTAGTCTTTAGTGCATCATTTTTAATATTTTAATAGCTTTTATGTAGCATTCAAATGCTTTGTACTTTGTACTGTACTTTGAACTGTTTGCAGACGACATGAAGGGATGTCCAATTTTGGGACATCTAATACAAGTAACATAATGATAAACTGAACTGAGTTTAGTGGAGGGCCACTACAATGGTCAGGGATGGAAATCTTGCCCCATGAGGAGAGGCTGAGGAGGAGGTTTGGTCAGTCTGGCCACTGGGCACCTCACAGCTCCATACCCAGTGCCTATGAGGATATCACTAGGAAGATGGAGCCTGGCCCTTCACAGCAGGGCATAGTAGGAGGACAAGAGAACATCATTTGAAACAGGAGATTACACTTTGGTATGAGGAAAAACTTTTTTACTACAGCCAAGCATTGCTGTGAGCAGTCTCCATCCTTGGGAGTTTTCAAGACCCAAGTGGCTAAAGCTTTGAGCAACCTTGTCTGAGATCATAGCTGACCTCTCTCTGAGCAGGATGTTGGACTAAGTACCTCTGAAATCTTTCCAACTTCATTTATTCAGTAATTGCATTTTGCATTTGCATTTTTGAAAGCCTCATTTTAAGGCAGTGATTTTACTGAGGAATAAATGAGAAATTAGACAGCAGTATTCTGGCCTCTGATATTTAGATTTTCCATATTTCTTAAGTCACTGCAAACACCAAGACCCTCCATTACATTAATTCTTAGGGCAAAAGTTGCTTTGCTGTCCATCATTGCTAACTGTAGCACTTTTAAGAACACAGCCTTCACAGATAACAAGGTATGGCTGTACTTTGAACTCTGCTTATCAGGAAATCAAACCTCTTACGTGTGATATAAAGGACATACCAATCATTTGCTAAATTGTGACAGTTTGAACCCTAACCTTCTGACCTACTCTGCCTGACTTTCAGAGAGGAGGATGGAGGGGGGGAAAAATCTCTCTCCTGATACAGTAGTTACATATCTTTTTAAGATGGCAGAGGAGCTTTGTCATATGGTCTCCCAGTTAGTCCTGTCTCAAAAGACTGGTCTGCTTTCTCTTTTTTCTCCCTGTCTTTATCTGAGAAGCATTAGTTATTATATTTCTTTTTCTTATTTTTTTTCCTTGCTGATCATCAAAAAAGCTCCTTTTTTCATCACTCTGTATAATTATATAATTTTAATTTTAATATTATTAATTACATACAAGTTACATTTGTGTGTTTAAGAACTTAAAAATCTGTAAGTTCATTTTGAACTGTTTTCAGGAGGTAAATCGCTTTACAAACATTTTTCTTCTGGCACTTGTTTTTATTTGTTAAAAGGAGAGACATTTCAGAATTGCTGCTATAACTTGTATAAATGCTGTCAATCATTTCACGTTGACTTTTTATCTTCTTACATTATTCAAAATAAAAATCAAACAGTATTTACTTTTATTGTATACATCTAAAAATATCTTACTGTTCTGGAAAGTAGAGGGTAATATTTCTGATACGTATGTAAGTTTCTTCTTACTGGAGTTTTTATGTTCCTAATTTGCAAAAGGTAACTTGAATTTCATGATTCGTACTTTTACCTTTGATAGTCCTTTTGTCTTGAGATTAGTGAAAAAGTTTTGTCAAAGTTGTATGAGATGGTTAATTGCCTTTTGCTCAGTAACAATTTGCATATAGGACTACAACACATCTGTATGCCCACCGCATGACCCATAATATTATTTCAAAATACTTTTGCAATTCTATTTTAATTTTCCTTTTTTTTCCCCAAATTTTAATCAACTCCTTATGCAACCTAGTTTGTTGAACCAGTAGCAAAGGGAAAGGACTGGAGAGAAAAGTATTTGTGATTTACAGATTAGTGTGTTCACAACATAAATCATGTAAATTAATAGAAAAGGTAACAAATATTTTCAAACATGAATATCCAAAGAATTCTGATTTCTGGGGACAGGAACTGACATTATCTACCTGGACTTGTGCAGAGCATTTGACACTGTCCCTCATGACATCCTGGTCTCTAAATTGGAGAGATGCAGATCTGATGGATAGACCACTCTGTGAATAAGGAATTGACTGGATTACACAACTCAAAGAGTTGTGGTCCATGGCTCAATGTGTAGAGACCAGTGACAAGTGATGTTCCTAAGGAGTCAGTAGTGGAACCAGTGCTGTTAAACATCTTTGTTAGAGACATGGACAGTGGAATTGAGTGCACCCTTAGGAAGTTTGCTGATGGCACCAACCTCTGTGGAGTGGTTGACATGCTGGAGGGAAAGGAGACCGCTCAAAGGGATCGTGGCAGGCTTGAGATGTGGGCCCGTGCCAACCTCATGAAGTTGAATAAAGCCAAGTGGAAGGTCCTGCATATGGGTCAGGGCAATCCCAAGCACAATTACAGGTGCTGGTCGATGAGAAGCTCAACATGATGCTGGCAATGTGCACTTGCAGCCCAGAAAGCCAACCATATCCTGGGCTGCATCAAAAGAAGTGTGGCCAGCAGGTCAAGGAAAGTAATTTCCCACCCCTCTACTCGGCTTCAGTGAGATCCCATGTGAAGTACTGTGTGTAGTTCTGGGGTCCCCAACACAAGAAAGAAAGACGTGAAGATGTTGGAGCGAGTCCAGAGGAGAACTAGTGGGATGGAGAGTTTTAAAAGATTCATTTTTTAATGTTTTATTGAAGTAGAGATACCCATTCAAGTGTGAGTTTCAGAGTCTTTGTGTAACTGTTATCTCTGATGTCTTTGTTTGCTTGAGCAGTGAAGGGCAAAGTTCAAAATAAAAATTAAAAAATTGCAATTAAGACTATCTGTAGCTTCCAGTGTCTCCTAAATCTTCCAGTATCTCCCAGATCTTTTATATGTTTCATCTGCTACAGTGGCAATTTATTTCAATTATATTCCAGAACCGCAAATATTACTACTCTTAATATTTCATGAAGTATTACTATTTCTGGAAAAGCTCATACTTGTTTTAAAGAAATAAGCTGTAGAATCATTATTGAAATCATTGAATCATTATATTGTAGCTTAGAAAGATAATTATGAACAGCATAGAAAAATGATAGCCAGACAATGCTAAATGTATATTAAAAATTTGAAAGTTAGTGTAGAGTAATTTTAACAGTTGATGCTTTTCTTTTTTTTAGTGTTTTTAGAGCAAGAAAGATACTGGCATATTGTTTGTTCAGATCAGTTATAAATGTCTCATATCAAAACATCTCACAATTACAATGCAAATTAATTATTTTCTCTACCAATCAATATACATTGTTGAGAGATAAGTATCTCTGTTATTCCTTGCTTTATTGTTGATGTAATACTAAATTCAGCTTTGTTACCATGACAATTTTTGCAAGGACTGAAGTAAACCAGGAAATAAAAATACTGGTTTAATAAAGTTAATGGTTTGAGATACCATGGGAAATCAAGTTGAGAAGAGTGTGCACAGAAAATGTAACTAAAAACATAATGAGATTTTAATAAATATATTTCAGGTTTTTTGTTCTTAGATTAAAATATATACAATAGACAAAACCATATTGGAGAGCAAGTATTCTTTTCAATCTGTCACTTCAAAGTGATTTTTTTTTTTTTTAAATTGAAGTATTTATCTATTCTAGTGAAGTTGTCATTTAGACAATGAGAAATCTAATCATGCTTATCCTGCTGCCTGTCCAGATGTGCCTTTCACCTTAGTCCAGCATGTTTGTCATACTATCAAGATTGGAAACTTTTGCCATTTTATGTACTACTGCACACAGATGCAAAAACTTTGCAGAGTGCATCAAGGCTGTGCCAGAAATAACAGAACCATTCATTCTCTTCTGACTGCTTTTGGCTTAAGGTGGAGGCGCTGGTGTCCTGTACTTAGAAGAATTCTATAAAGCTATTTCTTCACTAGGCTTCAGAGAACTCCTTTAATAGCATTCCTGTTTGAAAAAGAGGACTCTCTTCTCTTTGTTTGGTGTCTTTCTTTTGAAGTTTTATTCAAGGGGTTGTGTGAGGTGATAATGTCCACTTTTTCATTCACAAACTAGGTATCTCTTTGTATACATTTCTTGAAATGCCTGATGTGGTAAGTATTCTCTGACCAACCATGTATACTGATGACTTCTATATCTTGTTTCTGAAGTTTTTCATAGGTTTAGGATTCTTAATCTCCAGAAACATAAATGAGAACACAGGAATGTATGTCTGTGTTTAAGATTAAGATGTATAGGCAAAGAGAAGAGAAGCAACTACTGTTAGACTCCCAAAAATTACCAGGGTAACTCTGTTGTCCTGCTTGCCTTCCTAAAAGCCAGTTTGTGAGGAGGAAACAAAATTATATCCCGTTCCTTATTATATACTTACTGGTTTCTTCAGATCCTTTCTTTTTGTTAGCATGCTGTTACTATCTATATGCTGATAAAGTTCAGTTAGCTTATTTGATTGAATCAAATAACAAAAGAGCTAGTGAGGCACTGATTACTTAAACCTAGTAGTAACATTCTAGGCAGTTGACTCAGAGCAAACGAAGCATGCATCAGCAGCATTGATTTAACACCCGAGTAGCAACCACATCCTGTTTTGTTTTTATACAAAGCATGACCAGAGTTGCTTATCTTCACAGAATCACAGAATCATCCGGGTTGGAAAGGACCTCTGAGATCATCAAGTCCAACCCTTAATCCACTTCCACTGTGGTTACCAGACCATGGCACTGAGTGCCACATCCAGTCTCTTCTTAAAAACCTCCAGGGACGGAGAATCCACCACCTCCCTGGGCAGCCCATTCCAATGTCTGATCACTCTCTCTGTAAAGAATTTCTTCCTAGTATCCAACCTAAACCTCTCCTGGCAGATCTTAAGTCCATGCCCTCTTGTCTTACTGGGAGCTACTTGGGAGAAGAGACCAACCGCCCCCTGGCTACACACTCCTTTCAGGGAGCTTCTCTTCTCTGGACCTGCTCCAGGACCTCAATCTCCTTCCTGAACTGAGGGGCCCAGAACTGGACACAGGACTCGAGCTGTGGCCTCACCAGCGCTGAGTACAGGGGCAGAATCACTTCCTTGGACCTGCTGGCCACGCTGTTCCTGATCCAGGCCAGGATGCCATTGGCCTTCTTGGCCACCTGGGCACACTGCTGGCTCCTGTTCAGCTTCCTGTCAATCCAGACTCCCAGGTCCCTCTCTGCCTGGCTGCTCTCAGCCACTCTGTGCCCAGCCTGGAGCTCCCCATGGGGTTGTTGTGGCCAAAGTGCAGGACCCGGCACTTGGCCATGTTGAACCTCATCCCCTTGGAATCAGCCCAACTCTCCAGTCTGTCCAGGTCCCTCTGCAGAGCCCTCCTGCCTTCCAGCTGATCCACACTTCCTCCCAGCTTAGTGTCATCTGCAAATTTGCTGATGAGGGACTCAATCCCTTCATCTAAATCATCAATGAAGATATTAAACAGTACTGGGCCCAGCACTGAGCGGCCCACATCTGGATGCAGCCCCGTTCAGCACCACTCTCTGGACCCAGCCCTCCTGCCAGTTCCTAACCCAGCACAGAGTGCCCCTGTCCAAGTTGTGGGCTGACAGCTTTTTCAGGAGAATGCTGTGGGAGATGGTGTCAAAGGCTTTGCTGAAGTCCAGGTAGACCACATCCACAGCCTTCCCCTCATCCACCAGGCGGGTCACCCAATCATAAAAGGAGGTCAGGTTGGTCAGACAGGACCTTCCTGTCCTAAATCTGTGCTGGCTGGCTCCCCTGTAGGTGCTGTGTGAAAATTTTGCAGAAGTAAGTTGTGCACTTTCAGGAAGTGGCAGACTGGATTCAACATCCATCAGAGCTCTAGTGAACTCCCTAGCCAAGGTTTATTATGAAATTCTCATGACTGAAACATAACTTCCAAGCACAGGCTAGGCTAGGCTGAAGCAGCCCCTGCTGTTAACTGTTGAATGTGTGTAGGACTGAATCTTAAGCTTCACAAGAGTCAGAGTCAAGTAAAAGGAAGTACAATTACATGGTCCAGAAACAAGGAAACAAAGATGGATTTCAGTCCCTGCAAGTCAGCATGATTTAGCAGATACATCTAATGCAGAATTGTCTTTCGTAATATTCATTCTTCCAATTCTTAAAAGAGATGAAACACTCATCATGGTAATTAGGTCACTGAAGCTGTACTAATGAGAGAAACACAAAAGATGAGCAGCTACCTTAATGGTAATTCATTGAGAACTGCCTTTTATATGTATATTCTAGAATCTCACCTTTAACTTTATTCTTCACCAGTCCCATTACAGATTAGTGAGGAGATTGGTACAGCAGTTAAGTTCTCTTTCTCTGGCATAAGGCACAAGAATATGTGGGAAGTATGCACATTCTCATGGGACACAGCAGGGATAAGTGTATTGTCTTGTGTACACTGGACATTAGTTAGGGTAGAAAGAGTACATGATTTCTACATACTGAAGAATTCCAGGTATCATATAGGTAAATCTGGGTTTAGGTGTACTGAAATTACAGATAAACAGCTGTGTGTCTGTCTGAATCTGGGTGTTTGGAACTTGTACTTCCTACAAACTGCAAAATACTATATAGAACTGTTGCCTCCACGGAAGTTGTTTCGACAGAATAAGGATCAGAGGCCAATACGTAACAAATGCTTAGAATGCTGCAAAACACAAAAATCTGCTTTGAAGCAAGCAGCTTTAAACAAAGCTTCTAAGCTTTCTCTCTCAAACAGATTTTACTAAACCACATGCAGAAGTACTGTATGTTTAATTACTTGATATGGAGCAAATGTAACATCTGGCGAGAACTTGCATGTTAAATGATGTTTACCCTTTAGCATTTAAGCTATATGTTTCTGGGTTTTTTTAAAGTAACAATCTAAACCAGGAATACTGTGCTAAAAAATCTATAGCATGTTATTTGGGGAAACAAATTTTAAGTGAAAACTATTTCAGCAAACAAATTTTTGCTTGTTTAAACAATTTGTAGACAGCATCCTTCATAATTTGTTTAATCATTATACTCAGCTTTCTTTACTTTTTTTTGGAGGTCTGTAAAATTTTTGTTACTAAGTGCATTGTTATTTTAATCCAGATTAGAAATAATTTGACATAAGCGATACTTTATTGAAGCAATAAGTGGTGCAAAAGACTTAAAATGCCTACAAAGGTAGTGTAGCAATCCCCATAAAATAATACATGTATTTAAATAAAGAATTACAGTTTCATTGCCCATATTGTGGTAAATATTAAAACAGACTTTCAGTTTGTGAAACCAGCCAGATACATGATGCATCTGACTTATGTTTGGTGCTTCAGAAGTTAATCAATAAAAGCATTTGAAACTGAGCATCAGAGTTTCTGCATTTTCAATAACTTAGTAGCATGGAAACTCAAATCATGGGAAATTTTTGCTTGCTCAGAAACAAGCCCACCAGTTTTTAGTGCTAAGGATCAAAAAAGGAACTGGTGAAAACAAGTTCCTTTAAGTGCCCATGTCTGAACTGGAGTTTCACAGTTTGCTACATGAATGGGAAATCTATGTGAAGTCTGTAGTGTGACTGAACTTTACTTTGCCCTATCTAGGCTGCTGTTACTACTTTTGTGACTGCAAGTGGGAAAAGAAAATTCAGTAAGGAAAATTCAGTACTGTACTTGTATATTTGGCTTTAGTCTCTTTGGAAGTGAGGAATCCGTAACAGCCAGGCTGTTGCAGAAGGTGAGGAAATTAAACTATGGAAAGAAGTATGGGTAGGATTCGACGGGTGCCAAACTGTGAGGGAGACATAGGGATAGTGAAAGAGAACACCATCAGTTGGAGGGTAGGACTGTAAGATAGGAATGAAAGCTTAATAGGTGAGGAACAGAGGTGAGAAGGCAAAGAGATGCCCCAGATAGGATGAGAACAGAATTGAAAACCGAGAAAAACCTGGGCTGGTGCTAGGACAGAGGTAGAGTAGATCAGGAACATGAGAAGACATGTTGGGGCTGGTTTGCAATGAGACAGGTTAGCACTTAGGTTTCTCTGTAAATTTGGCACTGAACCAAAGTACAGCCATTTGTACAAATGGAGGAGTATATTGTAATTACTTTAAAATTCTTTTATCTGAAACTGACCCATCTATGAAGTGCAGATGATTTCAAAACTGAGAGATTTTTTTCATTTTCAAACTTGAAAATAATGTCTAAAATAGATCCTTAAGAGCTTTAGGTTGGTATAATCAAGCCTGCAAAATTAGGAGGAATTTGTGCTTTGTATAATTTTTGTAGGACTTCCTTTTGGAAGACATAGTATTTGTATATACTTCATTTCATATTTTCAGGCTTAATACTAGGATTTGCTGCTTACTTTTACAAATATATATTGTCTTCAAATGTACTTCTTGTTCAGTTATACTTCTGAGGGGAACTGCTGTACAGCTCAGTTTTTGTCAGTGGGGTAGAAAAAGTCTATTTGTGTCAGGCAAAAATAGATTAATGTTGGTATCTCAGTTCTTTTGGGGTGCTTATAAGAATTTGGAAGTGTTAAGTGAATCTCACTTTACTCACATATATGATAGAAATGTTTGAATATTAAAATTAGATGTCAGATTGGGCTGTACTGCATGTGTTTTGTAGATCATTCAGAAAACAATTAGCTGCCATACTTTCTTCGGTATACAGACTACATGATTTCACCATGAAACCTTTCAATTTTTTTCTCATTGTACATAGATTTTGAGAAGTTATTGTATTATCATCCACCATTTGCAAAAACAGACTCTTCTTACTGGAGAATCTTAAGACCAGCCTTAGTAAGCAGAGTATGAATCCTTCTCTGAGTATTCTCTCTTCTGCTCTAGAAATAACCTTTTTTTTTTGTTAACCATCATGTCATTCAGCCATTCTGCTTTAGCAAACTGCAGGCATTATTGACTGATCATCCTGAAGGCACAGAGACATAATGAAGTTGGGAGCTCATTCCAGATGCTTCTTATATGTGAGGTTTTTTCCCATTTTTTTTTTCATTAGATCCATCTGTAATTCCCCTTTCATTCCAAACCTTTATTCTTCTCTGAAACAAAAAACTCCATGCTTTCACTATATCAAGTTTGCTAAAATCTGTTGATGGAGAAAAATCCTGCACACCCGCATTCCACTATTTTTTTCCATAATAGTAGTATCAAAGCATAGGGTGGTTTTGTTTTCTTTTTTTTTTCCCATAGAGACCATCTAGGCATATTAAGGAATGTGTTTTGACATTTTGTTACCTGATTCTGTACACACACTTGTGCTGAAATAGTAGCCAAGAAACCAGAGATACTATCTGGCTCAGTAAAAGCAAGTATGCAAAGAGACTCTGAATGGTGCTGCAGTGGAGGAGTTACTGGTGAGCTCAACAGTGTAGTAAGGTCAACAGAAAACTGACTTTTCAATACAAAACAGATCATGCATATGCAAGCTACTTCAAATTTCAAAAACAAAGTACAGGTGGTTTGTTGTTTTTTTTTTCAAAGTCTACGATTGGGTTGATAAGCAAGTTCTGGAAGCACCCAGCTGATTGAGTAGCCTAACAAAATAATCAGAGAGCTAAGAACTTTACTGGAAAGTATAGAAAGTAGCTACAGAGAGATGTGTATAGCCTATGTTTATGCGTGTTGCCAGTGTGTAAGCTCTAGACAGCAGATTAAAGAACTTCAGACTAATTTAAGGTCTGAAGCTGTGCACAGAAAGGCATTGCCGTTTATTTTGTGCAAAGGCAGAAGTTAGGAATTCGTTGTTGACAGTCAGTAAGTGTGACGTGTAGATAAATGTCATTTGTGTGTTGCCTTGCACATCAGTTGGCTGGCTTGCATCTATCTTTGTGAAGACTCAATCATTTTGGAACAAAACAGTCTTCTTTGAATTGTAAACAATGTGTATAGCATAACAGACAGTGTTGTGTGTGCAGCCAATCATGTAGAAAGTGTGGAGAATGTAATAATGCTAAAACTATTTTTTTCTCTGGTAAAATGAAAATAGGAACATAGAGTCAGGGAGCAGTGACTAAATACTTAGAGTATCAGCCCTTGAAAAGTGTCCTCAAGAAAAACTGACAGCAATAGCCAGTAACCAGATAGATAATTGGCATTTAGCAGTTTGAGTGCAGTAACTGAGAACAAATATCATACTATTGAAAAAGAAAATTCTTGTAAGAAGAGTGACCTTTTCATGAGCTGAGTAGGCAGAACTTAAAATCTCTGCTCACGCAGCCAGTGTGGGAACAATCTCATTCATGCATTGGACTGTTTACTCATACACGGATGTCTATAGAGTGACTATAAAGGGGATCATAATGACACCTGTTTGTTCTGTTCTGGTTAATTCCAGTGAAAATTGCTTCCTCTTTGTGCCTTAGAAAGATTCCTATATCTGAAATCCTCAGGAAAAATATTTGCAGTAATCCCCTTGTTTTTGTTAAACACTCTCAATCCCACCTAAAGATCAGGTGTTGCAACTACTATGTGACAGATGACAGCTAACATAACAGCTATGCTGGGTTAGAGTAAAGGCTTATCTGGCATTCTAACAATTTGTTGTTAAGTGACTTCTGTGTGAGAAATACCATCTTGCATTTAGTAGTTGTCAAGGGATGTCTCTGCTGTGAGTTTGCTCAGTATCCTCTTGAGTAAGTGTTAATTTTTAGCATCCACAGCATCTCATGGTAAGGAATTTCGCAGCTTTCATGTGTGAAGAACGACTCCTATTTGTTTTCATTCTGCATCTGCTAGCTTTATTAGATGCTTTATTATTCATCTGCTGGAAAATACAGTTGATGCCTATTATCATTCACCATGCCACTAATGATGTTAAAAGAGTCTCTTATTTTTCTTCCTTTTCTGTACACCATCTCTTTTCCAAGCTGTGGAGTCAGGTTACTCAAGTAATTTCTTCCACGTAGTGCACTGCATAAGTGTATAATGTTGCTGTTTGTCCAAGGTAATCCTTATTGCTTTTCTTGGATGATTTATCAAGGAACAGTTACTGTGATTTACTTTGCATTTATCACCTTTGAATTTCACGTTATTTAATGCTAAGATCCATAAGGTTTTGTACTGTTCTTCATATCACCCTCATTGTCAATTTCACTAATTTAGTATTCTGTCAGGAAACTTTTTTACACCTCTTTTTTGAGACTGTCTGATAAGTAGAAACAGTAGAATCAATTATGTCCTCTTCTAAGAGGAATATTATTTGTCTGTAACCTATAGTTACCTTATAGTGTGAGTCTCACAAATATACTTAATTTCTGCTTTTTGAGAATGACCTGTGATTTTGAATGACTGTAGAAATTAATACACTATTGTGATCTGGTGTTTCTTCATCTTTTGGTGTATGGAAAAAGCAGTGTAGCTGACATCCAGGCTGTTGCCAAAGAGGTATCTCAAGGAGTGCACCATTTGTATCACTGATGTCCAATACCACTTCTCCCTACTGTGTATAACATGTGGTAGTGAAGACAGGAGATGCTCCTTAGTGTCATCTCTCCAATGAAAAGACTTCAGCACATAAAATTGCTTCCTGAGAAAGAGATAAACATTAAACTAGTATTTTGAAAAAAATAAGGTATACTGTAAGGTCACTGTCATTTGATAGTGCATTAACCACAAATTCAGAAAAGCCATGGACTGAGTTTCCCACATGCTGTGTTTTGTTCTCATTATGTTGAATTTTCCTAACAATATTTCAAACAAGTTTCAGTAGTTACATAGATAACCATACTAGTACTTAATAAACTCTTAGAACTACTGTATTAATTTCTGAAATGTATACCTGTAATGAAAAGAACTAGCAAGTATTCTATGTTTGTTTATTTTAATCATCAAAACTTTTTTTTTCTTTTTTTTTCTTTTTTTTTTCTTTTAGGTATAGACAAATGCAGCTTGGCACAGAGAGCAAAGTAGCTGAACTTCTTCACCAAAGTAAGCTGAAGTCCTTTGAAAGTGAACACGTTCAACTTATGCAACAAGAAACAGCTAAGAATCTTTCACAGTGCCAAATGGAATGTGAGAAATATCAGAGAAAGCTGGAGGTATGATATATAAAGGGACACTTTGCAGGGCATACCATAGTTGTTTTCAATTAGATTATAAAATGGAAAAGCTTGCAGAAAAAGTAGCAAAGAACATACATGGCTGAATTAGTATATCCACTGAATTCTGCTGAAACAGAATTTAAAGACAGAGCTTCTTAAGTTTGACAATTTCAGTGGAAAACAAGACTTAGGGGATAGGAAGAAGGCAAAACAATCTCTCCTGGAGAGGTAAATATATCCTTGTGTTACAGAGCTGGTTATGTCAGTCTATGTGATCACTGCAGGGGAAAAAAGACAGTTACACCAGAACAGTCATCGTGAATTCAGTATCATTATTATGAGAGCTAAAATTTGTATTAGCATTGTTACATATTAAAAATACTTTTTATTGATATGAAATTCTGGACCACATTTTTACATTTTTGGAAGGGTTGTTCAGCCTGGAGAAGGTTCCAGGGGTTCCTTATATCAGCCTTTTAATACCTGAAGGGGGCCTAAAAGAAAACTGTAAAGGGACTTTTTACAAGGGCATGTAGCAACAGGACAAGAGGTGATAGTTTTAACCTGGAAGAGGGTAGATTGAGGTGAGACATTAGGAAGAAATTCTTCACTATGCTGGTAGTGAGACCATGGCACAGATTGCCCAGGGCAGTAAGTTGTGGATGCCCCATGCTTAGTTCAAGGTTGGATGGGTCTTTGAGCATCCTGTTGTAGTGGGAGGTTCCCTGACCTTGCAGGGGGATTGGAACTGGATAATCTTTTAAGGTAGGTCACTTCCAACACAAACCATTAGGTGATTCTATGAAGTCAAAGAGTGCATGGTGAATACAGTATTAAAAAGACTTAACAAGGCTAATCCTACCGTGGCAGGTTGACCTTGGCCTGCTGCCAAACCCAGCCATTCTCTCACTGCCCCTCCTCAAGAGACCACGGAGGTAAATATGCTGAAAAAACTCATGAGTTGATATAAAGAAATGACTTACCATCACAGGCAAACCAGACTTGACCTCTGAAAAATTAATTTCACTTATTATCAATTTAAGCTAAATTTATAGTAAAACATCTTTCGCCACTCCACTCTTTTGGAGTTTAATTTTGCTCCTTCATTTCTGAGTCATCTACTTCCCCCATCCCAGAGCAGCACAGAGAGGGATGGGGACTGTGGGTTGGGGTCTGTCCATAACAGACAGAACAGTGTTCTCTGCCACTCCTTCCTCCTCACACTTTTACTCTGCTCCAGTGTGGATCCTTCAGTCTGCAGCTTGCTTCAGGTGAAAATCTGCTCCTGCTTGGCCTCTCCAAGGGGTTGCAGTTCTTTCAGGGCACGTCCACCTGCTCCAGCATGGTGTCTTCTATGGGCTCTAACAAGGATATCTGCTCTGGTGTGGCCTTTCATGGTCTGCAGGACATCCTGCTTCATGGCCTCCTCCATGGTCTGGAAGAGCATCTGCCCTCCCTGGCACCTGAAGGCAGGAGGGCATCCTCCCCTCCTCTCACCTTCCTGTCTGCACCAAGGTTTTTTCTTATGCTTTTTCCCTCCTCACTGCAGCATTCTTGTTCTTTCTTAAATACATTTTCTGTGAGGTGCCACCACCTTGTCTGAGGGGCTCAGCCATGCCCTCAGCAGGGCTCAGTTGGAGCCATCTGGAAGCGGCTGTGTCCACCCTGGGGCAGCCCCAGCCTCTCCTCCCACAGGTGACCCTGCAGCCCCCACCTGGGCACCTGTACCCCATTACATAGAGCTGAATGGGAGGACCTCTTTATCTCCACAAGCTTAGAATTTATTATGTTTTACATAGGTACTTTCAAAAATGTGTCAGATCCTGTTAATCCGTTTTAGTATTGGAAGGTTGTATTCAGCAGAGCAAACTCAGTTTGAAATGGAATTTCTTCACCTATGCAAAGTTAGTCATATCACTGAGGCAAATTTGTGAGACTTAAATGAGATTGGCAGTGTATGTCTAAAGCAAACATCAGGATACAAACTGGACAGGACAGAGTAAAAACTTCTTTTCCAGCTATGTCAGCCTTCATTTTTTGGAGAAGCATGCTGTTCTTCAAGTCCCTGCATTTCTAGTGCTGAACCTGCCTAGGGTGTTTATGAAAAGGAACTATAGAGTGAAAACAGAATTAGAGAGTTTTAAATGAAATGTAATTTCTTGTTTTGTCTGTATTGGGACATTCAGATCCTGGCTGATGAGGTTAGTTGTGGCCACGAGAACTGGGAGTGCCAGTTTTGCTAGACTTTGAGGTTGCTAAACAGATTCTTGATTGCAGTGACGTGTCAAAACTTTGAGTAGATAGTTAAATTTGAGTTATACTTCCATTTTCATTGTGGTATTTATTTGATCTGAATAACATCTTGAATATTTGGCATTCAGTTCTACTAACACTTCTGGCACTTCCTTTTCTCTTTAGGGAGATGCTTTGAGACCATTGCTCTTTCATTATGAAATGTTCTTCCAGAATTTAAATATCTGATGCCTGACACTTTTACTTTTGTTCCTTTTGACTGAATTTTAATTTTTAAATTTCCTTTCTTATATCTAGTTTCAGTGTACTATGGGTTTTTTCTTACCCTTCTTACAAAATACTTATCTTAATTAATAGCATAGTCATAAGTATCTTGTGACTCAACTGGAGCTGCTTTATGAGCCAACTCTTGTTTTTATTTGGATTTCAGCATACTAAAACTAGGAAACAGATGGTTTATATATTGCCAAATTTTAATCAATACATTCTTCTGTGACAATAGACCAGTCTTTTTATATGAATGGCTTGTTTCTGTAAGCACTGTGCATGTTTTAGTGTTTTTGACAATGAATCTGATACTACAACTCTATACACAATACACATAGTTTGGTATATGAAGGTTATCAGTTGTCATCTTGAACGCTTGGGATTTTTATTTGGGAAGTGAGTATTAGACTTAGCTACAGTACTATTTGGTTATTACTTTACCTGTTTTGGTGGGATTCTTTCTGCAAAGCATGTAGATTTCTACTTTACTTGCCAGGGATTTTTTTATTCCAACCAGTTGTCTAATACATATGTTGTCAGTGTTGTACTATTTTCAAACATTCTGACAAGCTTTAGTTTTTTTACAGACCTTCATAACTTCTGAATGGGTGGATTTTGTGTTTAAGCTTAGTGGATGAGTCCTGAATGTTTATGGTTTATTACCTTTCAATAATAACTAAATAGTAAGAATTTGGTATATCTTATACCAAATTTTTGTATTTGTGTATTACTATTCTGTGAAGGAATCTTTTTTTAAAAAAAAAATTAAAATAACTGAAACTTGAATCCACTTAAAGACACAAAAATAAATGCATTTTAACTGTTTTGACTGCCGTGTATTATTTTTTTTATCTGTTACCTTGCTTTTCCTAACTGTCTTCTAAAATTTTTGTAGCTTTTTCAGGTGGATTCTTCGAATTACTAAGGCCTTGGGAGATAGGCATAAGTGGTATGACTTTAGATTGCAATGTGTGCAAGTTCAAAAAATAACTGCTTTTTAAAGTATTTTAATTTCCTGTGCAAAAGTTACATCAAATGTCTAGTGTCATACTGTTAACCATATTATATTTATTATATTCTGAGTCTCGTAAGTAGCTGTAGTGCTGAATCTCTGATCTTTCCATTATTCATTCTCACAGGTGCTTACTAAGGAGTTCTATAGTCTTCAGTCTTCTAGTGAAACACGTATTATTGAACTTCAAACACAGAATTCTGAGATTCAAGCAAGGCTAGATACTTACGAAAAACTCGAAAAAGAACTTGATGAGATAATATTGCAAACAGCAGAAAGTAAGTTCTGTCACAAATTATGTTGCATCTGTAGGAGGTTTTGTCAGTCTGACAAGATGTCTTGTTTCTCATGGCATTTGGAAAGTAATGCAGTGCTTGTCATTCTCCCCTCTTTATGCCTGATGGTTAAAGATGCATTAGTTGCTCTGATAGAAAATATTAATAGAAAATATTTGTTTGTAAATGTGTATAAAATAAACATAAACTTAGACATACGGATATTAAATTCATCTCAGTGTTTCTTTTTCCCCCTCTTTTCTCTTTTCCTTATTCTATTAATCTGTTACGCTTAGGTAAATATTTGAGGATTCTCCTGTTATTTAAGTTTATTTTAAATACAAGGAAACCATCTTTCTTAACAGACTATTAAGAATTTTGTAACACCTTGCAGTGATTAATGTGAATTTCTGAACGAATCAGGAAGAAAAGCTTGTGGCAGATCAATCTCTTCCAAGTGCTAAACCTGGATTCAATTCAGGCCTGATTGCTCTTGAAAATTTTTGTCTCAGATGGCAAAAATAACAATATCTATTCACAAACACATCACAGTGTCTGTGGAATCTCTATTGATTTATGTCTCAGCCTAAATGAATCCACAAAGCAAGTAATTTCTAATTTGATACTAAGATTCTAGTAATGAAGTCTTTTACCCTGTGTGTAAATAGAGTAGAACATTTTAAGATATCAAACTAATTCCCATATCTTCTTGTCCTTTTCTCTTTCTTTTCTTCTCCAAAAAATAATCACAATATTTATAAATAATGTTTTCCAGATAGAAGATCTTTGCATAAGCTTTATATATAAACAATAATGTAGAGCAAAGTACGAATTACTGGGATGCAGTAACAACTGGCTAGCTTTCATTTTATACACTGGAAACTGCATTTGTTAAACAGCATGAGTACCCAAAGCTCCCAGGCTGAATAGGCACATTTGCTACATGCATGCATTTTTTAGACAGTAACATGTTTTTTGAATTGGGAGTGTGTGTGTGTGTGTATAATATATATATATAAACTTGCCTCAGGTGTATTTATGCTTTTAATAGAGACTTTTTGGACCTTACATTTCCTTTTGGAAGGGCAAGGCAGAGTTCAGAATGCATTTTTTTGTTCATGATGCTTTACATATTCTTACGCATCTTGAGATAGCAGTAGAGTTTCTTACAGAACTAAATAATTCTTAACTACTTCTTCAGCATGTATTTTAATTGCAATTTATATTATACGCTACAGAATATGACTTAAAGAAATGAAAGATTACAAATGTACAATTTTGTTAAAATACAATTTTTTTTCTGATTTTCTAATAAGGGAGTTATAGTTCAATATTATTTCAATATATTTTTATCTTTAATAACTGACATCGGTTTGTCTCAGAATTTTTATAGTATAATTGATACTGAAAGTTAGGATTCATACTAAAAAAGACTGAATTGTAGTAACAAGGTGAACTTCTGAGGAAAATCAAAAGAAATAAAAATATTTCTTTTTAGCAAACACTTTGAAGGAGAACATAGACATACTTACGCGTTGGCCTCAAATTATGTCATAGTACTTACATGTCATAAGTAGCTAAAGGTGGAAAAATAGATGAAAGAAATTAAATATAATTATTTTCAAATTTAATTTGTTCTGCAAGTACTCCAGTCTGTCTTTCAAAGTATACAATTTAGGTTGAAGCGTAGTGTGGAAGACAATTAGAATTTTCTATGAGCTTCAGTGGGAATAAGATTTTAATCTTCAGTCTTGTTGTCATTTTTTTATATTCCAATACCATGTAATACTTTTTTCTTCTTCTTGAATTGTGAAGCCTCTGCTGCTTTACAGTATTTGGAGATGCTGGTGGGAGTTAGGTTCTCTGGATTTTTTAATAAACTCTATATTTGCATGTGAGGTGGCTTTTGTCGTATAATAATGTGTAAGAGATCACTGAATTGTGACTGTTGCTCCCTCATCACTATGCCTCACTTTATTAATATTGAAATAACATGAAACAGTCTGTTCAGGAAATAATCAAGGATTTATGTAGCCACTCCTTACATCATCTGCGTGGTTTCCACATGAATAACAATAGTAAACTTTCTTGGCATTTGTCTATTTTTTCATTCCTCTGTAAAATCTTCACTTTGGAGTATTTTTGTTGCAGACTAGTTGTTTGATTTTTCCTTACTTGCATCAATTAGTATTTTTTTAAGAAAAAGATTGAACTTATCTTTATCGTCAAAATGGCACTTTTTTGCCAAATAGTGTAAAAAACTTTTGTGTCCCCTAACTTGTAAAATGTGTTTTTTACATCAGAAAGTCAGGTGAAAAGCCTGGAAACACGTAATGTAAGGGAAGCACATCCTGATAGAGAATGTTATTTTGCTGTGATAGCTACAACATTCCCAGATTTTTTTGTGGTTTTCTTCACAATTTGACATCTAAGTAGATGCTACTGACAGATAGGAATTGATAAGGCAGGATCCTACTGACATTTTTCTGAGACATACAACACTGAATTTGTAACCAAAAAGAATGATAATGACAAAGGCAGGTTAAATTATTTCTTGTGTTTTTCTGAAACAGAGGTATTTAAGGCACTGGGGAATTCCCCATCAAGACAGCCTTGAAAATCTGCAGTTCTGCTGCTTTTGTACTGTCACATCAGTAAACCTTTTCTGTCATACTTATAGAATTTCTGCATTGTTTTTAATGTAATTAGCTGTGTGAGTTTTCACAAGGACTCTACTAGAGGCTTTTATCTTTCTAAGTTTCTTTTAAGAATCTTTGTTTAAATTGTGTTTTTAAAAGTTAGGTTAAACCCATTAAAAGCAATTTTAAAAGAATTTAAAGATGAGGAAAGAAGCCATAGCTCTATGCAAGTTTTTGAGAGGAGAAGGTATTTCCAATTTTGAGGCACAGGAGCATTAGGAAAGATAAATTAGGATTTTCCCATGATTTTCTAAACTTCTTTTTCCTTTTCCCAGCTATTCAATTCATTGAAACTGTATGTGATACCTAGGCTAGGGTTCACCTATGCTACCTCTCTCACACCCCCTTCCAGTACCCTCTTTCTCTTTGTCCACCTTTACCCCTCTTCTGTCCCCCTCTCTCTGCACCTGCCTACCTCACACACACACACACTTGTTTTTTTTCTTTTTTTTTTTTTTCTTACAGAAGAGAGGCAACCTGACTTATGCAACATGAAATACTAAGATCTGTCCACATTTTAATCTTACTGCTATTTGGAGTTCTTCTCCAAAGCAATTCTAATGTGTCTTAAATCCTTAGAAATAGATTTTCAGAAATCAATCATCTATAGGGGCAGAGATTAATTTAAATATTTTTACTTTGCATAAATATAAGGATGTCCTCTGCAGATGGGTATGGCATGTTTTCATCAGGTTATGAGAAATCTCTGATCACCACTGTCTTTCAAAAGTGAGCAGCCTCACAGTGATGTTAAGTCCTTCAGCAACCTCAAATATGTCCCTTCTAGTCCCATGGTCTTGTTTGTGTGCAGTTGGCTTAAGAATTCTATAATTTTATCTTCCTCTACTTCCTCATGACTGCACAGAAAATGAATTATTGGAAAAAAGCCCTAAGCAATATAACATCTACTGCTGAATTACAATCATATTACTAGTTTGTATTTTGTCACTAGGCAATGAATATTCATTGTATGTAGTAGTAGTAGTATGAATATTCAATGACACTGAATGCTTTTCCTTTACTTTTTCACTTTTTTAGAATTTTTAGAATTATTTGAGTTGGAAGGGACTTAAAGATTATCTAGTTCCAACCCTCCTGCAGGGGTAGCAACACCTTCCACTAGACCAGGTTGCCCAAAGTCCCATCCTACCTGGCCTTGAACACTTCCCAGGGATGCAGTAGCCACAACCTCCCTGAGCAGTCTGTTTCAGTCTCTTACCACCCTCACAGTGAAGTATTTCTTCCTAATGTCTCACCTAATTCTGCCCATTTCCAGCTCAAAACTGTTACCTCTTGTTCTCTCAGTGCACACCATTGTGAAAAGTCTCTCCTCAGCTTGCTTTGGGACCCCTTCAGGTACTGGAAGGCCACAGTAAGGTCTCCTCAGACCCTTCCTTTCTCCAGGCTGAACAACCCCACCTCTCTCAGTCTGTCTTCATAGGAGAGGTGCCCCAGACCTCTGAGCATCTTTCTGTACCTCCTCTGGACTCACTGTTTCTGTGCTGGGGGCTCCAGAACCAGAACTGGACTCAATACTCCAGCTGAGGTCTAATGAAAAAGGAGTAGAGGGGGAGAATCACCTCCCTCAACCTGCTGGCCACACTTCTTTTGATGCAGCCCAGGATAAGGCTGGATTTCTGGTCTGCAAGTGCACATTGCCAGCTGAAGTGAAAGGCCTGCCAGCGTTGTAAAAAGTGATATATGGCACTGTATTAATGCTTATTTTGAACAAAATTGTTCTGCTCAACTCCAGAAGATTACACTGACTGAATGTAGCTTGTAGAAGAATATTTTTGCATACGTATTTAACATTTCTGTTTATAATTAAAAGTCTGTAAGTTCTTGCACTGTAATTATGTTCTTGTACAGTACCTTTCTGCATTTTTTTGCAGTGGAAAATGAAATTGAAGCTGAAAGGGTTCTCTTCTCATATGGCTATGGTGCTCATGTTCCTACAACAGCCAAAAGACGACTAAAGCAAAGGTAAATATGCACCTCCCAATTGCTTGTACAAGGTTAAGTAAGTGAAGATATGTGCATTATGTTTTGTGTTAGAATCCAGCCAGTTTGATTAAATAAAAGGAAGTTTATAATGACTTAAGTCGACAGGACCAGAATGAAGACTAGGACCTGTTAACGTGGTTGGTGCATATATGTATTTTTCTAGGTCATTTTAAGATCTTTTTTCATTGTATTTCAGGAAGATGAATTTTAATTATATCAAACTATACAGCTGTAAAACTAGTTGCATTGTTTACAGTATGTAATACAAACTAAGCTTTAAACACCCTAGAAATTATATATATAATGACAACAATAACATTTTATATTGATTTTTCAAATAAGTGTTACTAATGTGATTGTCAATCAGATTAGACCTGTTGTGCATTGAGTTATATATTGATAAAAAAATTCATAAAGATTTTATGTAGCACTTAACTTTGTCATGTGTGACTTAATTTGCTCTTTCATGTTTTAGGCAACTTCAGATTGTTTCCCTATAGGTTTTGTTTTATATTGCATGAAACTCAAAAAAAAAGGGAAGAGACACACTAAAAACTCCATAACCCCATTGTATCTCTGTTTTAGGAAACTGTTGAAAGTTCTACAGCATCATTTTCCCAAAATGTCAGTTCTCCTGTCAATAATTTGGGAACTGTTTAAAGTTTCACCTTCGATCCTTCTTTTTCCCCATCTTGTTAGGTACAGTTTAAGGTATATACATTTAGAGAATTGTGCTAAATTTTTGTGCTAAATTTAAAATTGTGCTAAATTCACCTTTGAATGGGGAATCGGATGATGAGTAAGCCAGAATTTGAGATATGCTTGGAAGACACTTTATGAGGTTAGGAGTGGCTATATCAGAATGCCTCATACACTCCTCTTTTATTTCAAAAGGCATGGGAGGGTAAAGCTGTTTTAATCCTTCATAATGGTGCTGGGAGACTTCATAGATTATCTTTTAAAATTAAGAAGATTAAAAAAGTCATACAAGTCTGTGTACCAAAGCACGGAGGGGTACAGTCATATAGTATTGAGGTATAATTTTGATAATAAGCCACCAAGCTGCTGAATCCTATGAAGATGGCAGGATTCATAAAAGGATACCTAATTTTATTCATCTAATCATAGGTTTAACACCGAGACTTGAGATCTAACTTCCCACTATAGACAATATAGTTCTAATCAATACAGTCAGTGGAGTTTTAGAGTGCATTTCAGCTCATCATCCAGGAATCCATTTTAGTGGAATATTGTCAGGCTCTACAGTCTGTATTGCACAGGACTAAATGATTAATCACAACTTGAAAGACCAGGTTAGAAGTCTGAAAGAAGGCTCTGGAAATGCATACTCCCATTGCTGCCTATGGAACTGTGCTGTTGATTAGTAATAAACTCTTTTGGCTTTGGACATGAAACATGCAAGAGGCTGAGATTCTGGTTTTTTAGCTAGGATGTTTAATTCAATTATCCTTTCTCTTTGCTTCTAAATTAACTTATGGATCTGTATAAGAGATTATTTTTTAAAAAAAAAGTGGCAATAACATTCAATTATTTAGCATATAATTGTTAGAAACAAAAACAATTTTTTTACCAAAAATGATAAAATACCACAATTTTTTAGTGTTGCACTAAAAAATGTATACTAATGTGCCTTAAAAAATATTTAAGGAGAAGCCACTTATACTGGTTCCCTAAAGTTGCTCATAACTAAAATATTTTTACACAATTATTGCAATTATGTAGTATTATACAAATAATATAGGTAATTTGTAAAAAATATTATAGTGGCATAACTGGGGGAATACTGTTTTAGTGCTGTTAAATTTTGTAATACTTTCATTGTTCTTTCAACTTTGATAATTCTGCATATTTCACTGTGTAATTTATATATCAGTCTTTAAGCACTGATGAAAATCAAGGCCATGAAGTTCTAAAGTATAAGAGTGAGAATTTCTTTTGCATGTTCTGGAAAAAATTCAACTTGAGCTTGCTTTTTATTGGCACAGTGTTCATTTGGCAAGGAGGTTACTGCAGCTAGAAAAGCAGAACTCGTTGCTTGTAAAAGATCTGGAACATCAGAAGGAACAAGTAACACAGATTTCACAAGAGGTAAATTACTGCTAAAAAAAAAAAAAGTCAAATCTATAGAGACTGTAAACATTGCAGAACAGATGTTCATAAAATGAAATATTTTCTAAACAGTGTTTATTATCTATTTGATGTCAAAAAATCGCCTCATAATTAACCAAAATTCTATGTTAAACATTTTCAAAGAAGTTTATATTGTATTTTGAAATGGAAGATCAAAAGAGGGATTGTTTTACAGGCTAAACAAGAATGTAAGCCAGACAGACAATGTTCTGATTTCTGAACGGAAGACCAGCTAGCCAAACTAGTTTGTTCTGTTTGATAGTTAATAGTTCAATGAATACCTAATTATTTTTACACAGCTCTTCTCTTAAATCGCTTTTGAAGTAAATCCTATTGTACATTGTTCAGGTTTTGTTTTGTTGTTACAATGATTTTAATTTCAGGATCTTTTAAAATCCTGTATATAATACCTGAAATAATATATTACATCAGTGTGGAAAACACTAAACAAAACTCATCTTGAAATTTGCTAGAGTTAGGGCACACTAGGATACATGAACAATGAAATTTTTGTACAGGTTGTTGGGGTTTTTTTAACCAATACAATTTATTATGGATTCTTCTTAGGTATATCTCAGTAATTTGTATTTCACTGAAACATATCTCTCAAGTCTTCTTGACTTGAAGAGATGAGATTTGTAAACCCAGTGTTATACTTGGTAATTTTCTCTATATTTTCACTGTAGTTAATAAAACCTGTGCTTTATTTCCCACTTAAATCTGTCTGCCTTGCACCTCAGTACATTTCTTCTAGCCACAGTGATTCTGTATTTGTTTCTAAGTTACCAATGAAAGATTGAGTACCAGTGACCTTAGTTCAAATTCTTTCAAAATTTCACTAGAACATCTTCACTGCATTTTTATTCTCCCATGAGATAACATGTAGCCCTGTCTTAATCTTCTATCATATAATTGTATAGTTTAAATCAGAATGTCATCCAGTACTAAGCTAATATCTGGCAGATAGCTAGCACACAGCTACTTAACCTATTAATGTCAAGGTTAAATAAAATCTTTTAAGACCTGCTTTCTATTAAAATCATGTCTGACATTGAGGTCGGAACGCTTCATCAGATTTCTTTCTTCCTTTGCTTTTTGTTTTTGGTTTTGGGTTTTTTTGTAAATTTTGCATGTTATTATAAGTTATTTTGTTGGCATCAATTATTGAAGCCATTCTGCTTGCCATCTTTCAATCTGTGCACAAAGAATTTACACTTGTTATTAATGGACTGGAAAGTGGTCCAGCATTTTCATGTTGAACGGACAATCTGACTTCTTTTCAAACAGGGGGCAAAAAAACTGTTTGAAAACTTCTGTGTTCTTCAGCACTGTATATAGTTCTGCCATATCTCTGCCATTATGGACTGTACTGTTTCTAGGATTTATTTCCTCTCAATTTTTTTTCCTCTAAGAGTTCTTTGCCTGCTAGCATCAACATTCCCCTCAAAGCTGTAGCTCCCCTTGTAGAATTTCTTATTTCATATTCTATACTGGTGGTTCTTTATTACATTTCTGTATACAGTTAAATCTTCTGCTTGCTGTCTTTACTGTATTCCCTGAACTGGGGTAGATTTTTACTCCAAACTATTGCCTATGTCGTTTTTTTCTATTTTTTTTTAACTCTTTTAGACTATGGAATTCTCAGATAACCTGTTATTATGCTTTTAACTGACAGTTTGTTCAGTGATCTAGATGAAATCTAGAACCTGGATGGAAAGTTGATGCCAAAGTGGTTGACCAACTTATGTTTTGAACTGGGATTAAATACTGGGATTTCATTGCAGTGTTTGTGATAGAATTTCTTTTAAGCTCTTTCAAAGAAGAAGGGGGGAAAAGGGGGATTGCAATAATTGCAGTATGGGCTTTTTTTTCTTTCTTTTTTTTTTTTTTTTTTTTTGACTGTCCTAAACCCAGTTGTTGTGTGTTATAGAAAGGAATCATATTGATCTTCTGAGAAAGTCTGACACTGCCAATAACAAAATACTGACTTCTCTATAATTTCATTCATTTGATGGAAGTCTGATAAAATGCACCTAGTTGAAAATTGGAATCCTATGGAAAAGCTCAACAACAAAAAAAAAACTTGTCAGTCTTCAATGAGTCCCTTTATAGTTTGTTAGACTTTAACTTCAGGATCCTATCTATTTTCAGGTCTGTAATACAGCATTGGAAAAGAATTTTCCCTTAAAGTCCAATTTCTGTTTCTTTGTATAGCAGTGACCTGCAATGCTGAAATATGTACTGAAACTTATTTTGTGCTACAGAAGGTTTGTTGACCATGTCTAGAACAAAAAGAATAAAGGAATTCTCATGACCTGATCCAAAAAGATCCTCAGCTAATGATAATCAGTTTATTGCCTGTGCAGCTCATTTCATGTCACTCTCAGCTTAAGTAAGTGGAAGGCTATATATCAGCTTCTGAAATTTAATAATCTGCAATTACTAGATTTAGTGTAAGTTTTCGAATGAACTCAATTTGCAGATGTTTTGAACAACAGTGCCAGAGCCAATGCATAGAGAGCCTTTTATGTCTAGAAGGCTAATAAGGTCTTTGGGTGACTTAATAAGCAAATCCCAAGTCAATATCCAGTAAAAGTGATATCCTAAATAAAGAAATTTACCAAGAGGATGTATTTGGCTTGCTGCTGAATTACTTTTTCCAGCCAACATCATAATGCTGCATATGTGCTTCTTGTATGCCTCAACTGAAACATTTTTTACTAAAAGCAGGTTTACATCTCACTCTGAAAGAGAGAATTTAGATCAAGCTGAGCAATGATGAAATCCTCCTGCTTGATAGAAGTGTCCATTCAGGGACAAATAATAAATGTCCAGTTGCAATTTATTAAATTTATCTCTTAAAAAAACAACACAGAAATATTTAAACGAATCTTGTACATTAAGGCAGAAAGAAATTGAAGTCACCTAGGAAAACCAATGCTTTTGCTCAAGAATAATGCTTAATTATATACATGTGTGTATATTGGTAACATTGATGCATTTAATGCTTAATCCATTTCATTTTACTGACAACCTCTTTAAATTTATAGAATCAAATGGGCAGCAAAGTACAACTGTGGAGGAGGAAGGAATAGCTTTTTTTCACAACAGTAGCACACTTGTAGCTGGTAAAGTCAGCAAGTTAACATATTAGCAGCATTACTTAGCAGCTTTAAACCAAGTTTACACCACCTCACTTGTCCTTTCCAACCGAAGTAACTTTAATTCTTATAATGGAGAACAATGGAAAATCTCACACTATGATGACAGCATCCTTTGAAAAATCTTAGACTATGGAGAACAGGATTCCAAACAAGCCTAGTTGGATTAATTTTCTCCTATAATGGCAGCCTCCAGCTTCTATACTGCAATTTCTAGAATATCTTGGAAATTAGTACTCCATGTCCTCTAATCACCTGTTTGTCATGCAATCTGTTTATTGTCTTACTGAAATAGATCCTTTTTGATAACTTGTAATCTTCTATATTATATATATGTATATAAGATATATATATATATAAATATTCTAGGGTTTTTAATTGCTTATCAGTTTTTTGAAGATAATTAGTTTCTTCATAATGAAGTCGATTGCCTCCTTTTTTTACTTCTCTTTTTTTCACTTGGAATTTCACTTATGGCTACAATAGATATTTCTGGAAGGAACTAATAGTTTTAAATTATACTTAAGGCTTTTAATTAATTTGAAGAATTGCAATGTTATTGTTCTCGTTTACCTTTTTAAAACATGAAGTGGAGCTAGCTCCCCTTTTAGTAAGGCCAGCAAGGTGAGCAAGCTAAGTTTTATCTATATTCTGTTTTTTAATAAACATGAACTATTGCTTCAGAAGTTCTTTGCATATTTGACAGAGTTTATAGGGCAGAAGTAAAACTGCATAAAAATATAATGGAACTAGCAGAAGAACGAAACAGTTTCATGTTTTGAAAATTGCAAATAGGAGAAAAATTGGACTTTAGGAAGTCCAGAAATTTTATTTAAATGAGCTGGTTCTATAGGAAGAGGTTCAGTTTTTGTTAGTCTGTTTTGGCAAATGCAGATTGCTTTAGTCTATTCAGAAATTTCAGAAACTAATTGGAAAGTTTAATGTTTTCCAATTAATTCATTGCTCAGATGTGTTTGTATCTAATCTCTAGAAGATTTTAATCTATTTTTTAAATAATTCAGTTTGTACTCTTGATTAATACATACTCCAGCTGCTAAAACTGATAAATCTTGATGTTTGATCTTAATTCTGTACATGTTTTAATGAATGATCTTGTTATATTGCCCAAGTTAGAAGCCATATCATGTAAGCTTTTTAGACCTAGTGATCTTAATTTGCTCAGGGGGTGGGGCTAGAAAGGTTTATTCTCTGTTTATTGATATGACATTTTATACTACTCTTGTAAACTGTTCATATACAGTAATTGCTTAGAGCAGAGGGGTTTTTTCTTACATTGTTATTATGCTTTTATTTTAATTCAATTTCTGAGATGAAAATTCCATTGTAATAGTATACTGTTCTTAAAAAGTCACTTGTGGTCTGCAAGGTAAACAAGGGGAAGCCTTATCTATACTGTTTTTTTTCATTAATGGAAGCTGTTACATTAAAATTATTGAAAATGCAGATTAGGGAAGTGTAGTATGACTGCAGTGAAAATATTGTATGATTAGAACAGAAAAGTGAGTGTAGGATGCACTATATAGTAATTAGAGGGTTGTTTGTTTCTTTTTTCTGTAACATAACAGGTTTAGTTTTTATATTATTATGCGGTTGGTAATAATCAGTAATATCCAATAATTCAGTAATAATCAAGTAATTGTGTGTAATCAAGCTTTACAAATTATAAAATTTATAGCAGTAATACTTTTTTTTTTGCAGCTTGACAGAGCAAATTCTTTGTTGAGTCAATCACAACAGCCATACAAGTACCTCATAGAAACTGTGCAACAGAGAGATTCTCAGATAAGTCTACAGAAAGAACATATTACACAACTTGAAAAAGATGTCAGGTAATTAACATTACTACTTCATTATTTTAAACTTATGTGTTTATCATTAGAAAACACTTGTCATTGTCCATGAATGACAGTAGTCAATGACAGTTGACACTGTCATTGATAAGTCTAAGTCTTTATTCTGGAAATCTGCATCTGGGTTTTCTCTCAAACTGTCAGAAAAAGTAACTTTAGGTTTAGAAAAGCAGCAATGATGGGTTTACAGTGAGTTTGGAGTTGAGAAGAATTGTCTTGAAGTATACAAAAGTTCAGAAGAGTAAAAAGAAAGATTGGCACACCAGAGGTACAGAAGTGAAAATAAAGAAAAAAATGAGGAAAATAAGGAAGAGCACCAGCAGTCCACTCATACAGCTCAGGCCGACTGTATCCTAGGATGCATGAAGAGGAGTGTGGCCAGCAGATCAAGAGAGCTGATTCTCCTTCTCTTGTGAGACCCCACCTTGAATACAGCATCCAGTTCTGGTGTCCCCACCATAAGAAGGACATAGACCTGTCTATGTAGCATTGGATGCTGAGTCCAGAGGAGGGCTACAAAGATGATGCAGAGGCTGGAGCACCTCTGCTACAAGGAGAGGCTGAGGGAGCTGGGATTATTCAGACTGAAGTAGAGGAGACTCCAGGGAGACCTTACAGCTGCCTTCTCATATGTGAAGAGAACCTACAGGAAGGCTAGGGAGGGACTTTTCATAAGAATGTCTGGTGATAGGACAAGGGGAAAGGGTTTTAAACTGAAGGAGAATAGATTTAGATTGGATCTTAGGAAGAACTTCAATATGAGGGTGATGAGACTTTGGAAAAGATTGCCAAGAGAAGTTGTGGCAACTTCCTGGAGGTGTTCAAGGCCAGGCTGAATAAGGCTTTGAGTAACATTGTCTAGATGAGACAGGGCAGAGAGGTTGAAGTAAATGATATCTGAGGTTCCTTCCAACATAAGCCGTTCCATGATTCTATGATAATACCACTAGCAGGGGGTATTTTGTGCATAACTCAAACAGACTTTCCCTAGTGAAGAGTCTAATTGGCTGTTTTATCTGTCAGAACTCTCTGACCACTGAGCTCCCACCATCATACAGCTTTATAAACTATGCTGAGCATGTCATTCCCTATTAAGCTGTTAAAAATTAATCTGCTCCTGGATTTTCAAGGTAATCAGTCGCTGAGTCTCACTACACTGTGGAAGACAGCATTTAACTGTTAGGTGTTTATGCAGGGTCATGGTTTAAGAAATGCATATGGTAACAATTAGGAAGTATTAATGTGATTGTACTATGAAGCAATGACATGAAAAATACAGGTTTCTTCCAAGAAATCTGCCGAGCAATGAAAATAGAAAAACAAGGATTCAACCAGAGCTAAATATGTTATCCTACATATCTTGGTGTATCTTGTATATGTCTTGCCTGTGTATCTGTTCAGAGAATTCTGGTGGTTTAAGGTAGTATTTGTTATGCCTTGAGGAATAACAAGGATAGTAACAATTGCTTATTATCCAAGTAAACCTACACATAAAACAGTACATTTGTAAATAAACTGAATTTTTTTATTTCTAATTCCTGACCAGGAATATTTCACTGAGCTTAGGTTTGATTCAGTAAGAATAGATTTTATTATTATTATTATTCCAGAATTAAGTGGGTTTAATATTTTTTCTAGACTTGTTATAAGAAAATCTTCAAAGTCAAAGCATATTTTTCCAGAAGATGAAAAATCATGTTTTTTTATATGCATGATCTTACTTTCCATCATCAACAAACTATCAAAGAACTAATCACTAGCAAATTATATTTTTAGATTACAGTAACATCTTTCGTTATTCACATAGCAGCCCAAAAGTCTCTCAAAAGCTAGGAAAAAAAGGGAGTAAATAGGTGAAGCAATTTCTGAAAGTTTATGTTTCATGACTTTAAAATATATAAGAACTTAAATACATTGTTAGCATTGATTCTCTTGAGTTTTTATGGCTCATTACAAGTAATTTTTATGCCCAGATGTTCTTTATAAATTTAGCTACAAATTATGGGGCCTAAATGAGGAATTTAGTCAGGTCAGCTTTCCTTAGTAGTTCATGGAGGAAGTAACATCCCCAAAAAGCAATTCAGATTTTGGATGGAGTGAGTAATTTGCTAGGGGTGCCTGTTACTCTCCATTAACTATGAAGGGAATTTTTTGCCTCCTAAAGTTCCTGAGGGTTAAGGAAGGAGATGGATCTGCAGCAGAGTGCAGGCATTCATGGTAAAACTACCAGCAGTACTCTGCTGTGCTGAGCTGCAGTGTGCACTACTCCATGTTTCTGCAAATGAAACTGTGGTCTGACAAAAAGCAAAATTTATATTTTATATAATGATTTTATAGCAAAAAACTAACACTGACTGTGTACATAAAATGTTTTGATAAGTTTTTTCTTGTAGTTTCTAATGTTCCTTTTAAATTACAAGTATTATTATTTCCTTATGACAAGTTGGCCTCAATTTTGCCATAGTTTCATAGGCCAGTGAAATTCTTGGAAACAGCTTAATGTCTTAGGGCTTTTGGTACATATCATTATTCCCTAATTTTGGTATTCATAACTCCACATTTAAACCAGAGAAGCATTACATACCAGCAGTCTTTTGTCATGAGAATAGCCTTTTGAAATCTGCTGATGACAATTTTAAATTAAAATATCCTTTAGGTGATTTCAGATTACTTTGTAGACCAGTCTAGCTCCGAGCTATTCCAGAACTGAATCAGAATGGGATTTAAGTAAATTAATGATAATCCCTACCAAATATATGCCAAGTGAAGCTCTGCTGGATCAAAAGATTTAGACCACTATTCCTGTCCTTTTTTCTCAGTTTATTAAACAGCATTTTGTTGGGTTTTGTGTGGAATAATTTTGAGAGGATAAATTCAGAGAATTAATGCTCCTCAAGGCGGGCCCTAAATTCTGCAGATAATGTTGGTGCTATTAGAAAAGTAACAGTGAAGACACTGAACATAGTTTATAAAGCCTGTTTTCTCTGTGTCTCAGAGCTGAGGGAAAAAGTTGATACTTAGAAAGCCATTTCAAAATTTTTTTTTTCAGCCATTACTAATTAATGCTACAGTTCTGCCGTAGCATCTTTAAGTTGAGCCTTAATTTATGTTACACAAGTATGTTTTGTTTGTTTTTTTTTAATTTTACATACAATGCATGCATTATTTTTATTTCTAAAAAGCAATTTCACAAGAACCAGCTAATGGAATAATAATATTAAAATTCTCATTTTCAGACAGAACTTTAACAATACTAGTGAATTTTTAATATTTTTTTTTAATCTCATATTTGAGTACTAGATTGTAGACAAAGTATGGTAATGTTGGTATACCTGCACCCTAACAATCAAGACTGAATATTTAGTTTTATCTTAACAGCTACCCTATGCTTGATTATGCTTTTCCTTCCTTTGTGTTCAGTATGTGGAATCTGTGGCAGAGGAGTGTTCCTTTTGTGTTGTGTTTTTATCTCATCTGCTTATCAAGAGAGATGGTTCTGTATTGTGTAAATCATGGATTTCCCAAGTAGAGAATCATAGAATCACAGAATTAGCTGGGTTGGAAGGGACCTCAGAGATCATCAAGTCCAACCCTTGGAAGTCACATCTGTGTTACCACTACAAGTACTCTCTATCACCTTTCATTTAACTTGAGTGTGGAGGGATCAGCAAGGACTAATTACCAAGTGAATCCACCTTTTTAAACTTAATCTACAATTGGTTTCTGTGTACTGTGATGATGGTCAATTATCTTTTAAGGAGTACTCTTAGTGGGGTTGGGCTCAAGGAGATTTCCCAGGATGATGTCAGTACTTACTTGCAACCTTATAAGTGTTTTGCAGCAGCCTGCAGTGCTTTGTATTTCCTTGTCTATAGAGAAGGCTGTTGGTTGCTATTGGATGTGGGTTTTATTCTGTGATGAAATAGACAACTTTGATGAAACCAGCACAAGAGCAACACAGCTATGAGGGAGGCTGTCTGTGGCAGCAATCTCCTTAGTTGGGGCTGTGGGTGTTCTTGTGCCATCTTTTTACCAATTTTTCACAAAATGGCCTGAAGTGACGTGGTCCCTAACATGGTCCCTTGACAGGCAACAGATGTGTTAAGGGTTCTCCACACTGCATTATTCTAGGAAAGTGTCATTTTCTGATATCAGTTATTTCCACAAGAGGACTGGGGCAGACTCAGGCTGTTCATTTTGATACAATACTCTTGAGAAGCCCTGCAGATCCCTCCTAGGTTTCTTCCAACGTGTTCTTCAAAGTTCAGTTTAACCAGAGCAGTTTACATGCCTTTGTCATTAAGCATCATATCTCTGGAGCTCAGAATGTCTTTCAGACCTTCTGTATCAAAATGTCTTCCTCATTTAGGAGAACTCTTCAAATAGTACTCAAGGTTGCTTGTGTCAAGCTGAATCACAGAATAGCTCACACTGGAAGGGACCTTTACTGATCATCTTGTTCCAACCACCTGCCATGGTTAAGGACATCTTCCACTAGCTTAGATTGCTCAAAGCCCAGTCCAACCTGGCCTTGAAAGGAGGGGAATAGTCAAAATAGGTACCAGACTGAATGAAGGCCCTGAAGTACTACATTCCACCTGAGCTGGAGCTACTCATGGAGGTTGGACTTGATGATCCTTTGGAGTCCCTTCCAACCCTTAACATTCTGTGAAACTTTGGTGGCTTGCTGGTGTGTTCTGGGTATCTTTGACACAGCTCTTTGGTTCTTTAGCTATACCTTCCCTGAGAACTGCAAGAGCTATTTTGGTTGGGGTAAATGCTTAGCTGAGCAGCTGTCATTGCTGTTAGTTACTTGCATGAACAATTCAGGGACCCATCTCCAGGTTATTGCAGGTGTGTGACATTACTGCTTAGGTTCAAGTGTGAAGGCACAAATGTATTACCACTCAAAGATAAAAGGTGAGGTTGCTTAGGGGTAATTGAAGCTCTGTCAGGTGTTGCCCATGTTTATGTTCACCACTACTCTTCTTCCCATCCCGCTTCAATTTTTCCAGCTGGCCAAGGGCTGTTCTGGCACGTGGCTGTGGAGGGAACTGAGGTAGCACAGAACACTTTGTGTGCTTGTGCACTGAGCCATGCACTTGCAGACACTTTGAATATAAAACCTCTGGTCTTGAGTGACAGGGCATCTCCCAAGTGAATTTATAGGTGGGCCATGAAGCTCAAAATATTCTGTTAAGTAACCTCTTATTTACGTTAGTCCACATAGCTCTCTCATTAATAAAAGTAAGTAGGGGTGATTAATAAGAGCAGTGGTATGCATGAGGATGAATCATTCATACTATAAAGAAATCTGTCGAGCATACAGTTCTTTAACCAGAAGTGAAAACACCACATTTAGCACTTCTTTTGGAAAAAAGTGCCTTGTAACGATGTCATGCTGTGGGAAAACAAATATCTGAATTTTATTCTTAAGTGTGTAGTGAAGTAATTGTAGTTTTAGTATATAATTTGCTGCTAAAAACATATAGGCTTATAAATAACTAAAGACATTTAACAGGACTTTATTCATAAAGAGAGGGTATTTATTTTAAATTCAGCTACTCCAATTTCTCAGTACTCATGGGTGGTTTTAAGAGTGGTTCAGTTACCTAAAAGCACCCTTCAAAAACCTAACTGTGTGGCAAATATAGAAGCAGTATGAGGATTTTACTCACTAAGAAAATATGTATGGAAAGGTTTCTTACCTAAACATTTTGGGTTCTCTAATTGCCATCTAAGCATCACAAAGCTCAGCATGCAGTGTTAGCTGATTTTTTCCCATCACAGAATGTGTAATGAGCTTTTTATGAGAGCATTATCATTCTGTGAAATATGTATCATCTGCTCAAACACTACTGCAATTTACCTGAGAAATGCTCAGAAAAATAATTGTAGAGGTATATTTTTCTTCTACAAAATAATGTTTTCTGATGTGTATTACAACTTTGAAAGAGTTGCTAGGGGTTTTTCTTTACAATTTCAAATAGTAATTATTTTCAACTTGGACATGACAGATGAGTTCTTAAGCCACCTAAACCACTTTAATTGAAATTGTTAAGCAATAATCTAAATGTCTTTAGAAATATGATCTGTGGTTGTTTAGTTACACAATGAAAGATCTCATATTTTTCATGGATTCTGTCTCCTAAACAACATGTATTTGCAGAATTTTTACACCTTCCTAAGTACAACTTAAAAAGAAAACTGACTTTAGACTTTAAAAATCAGATGTCTACTCTGAGCTTTTCATCTGTGATTGGCAGAGAAGTGATACCTACTAGGTATCTCTTGGTGGTATACACCTAAATGCTATGTTCACTTTTTCATATAAAACCTTCACATATACTGTTTCTACATTTGGCTTTTTTTCGTAGTAATATCTGTATATAAACATGAAATGCAAAAAAAAGACTGGACTTGAATTTTCAACTTCATCTTGCTGTAACATGATTTTAACAGAAAGGCACAATTGTTATTTCTTATATAGAGAGAATTTTGGGTACCCAGTTCACTGAAAAAAATAGTCTACTTTTTTCAAACTGAGTAGGAGTAATAATAAAAATCAGTAATATATAAAACCATGTTTATTCAGCATGTCCAGCTAAGATTATTGAGAACATCTAATAATAGGAGCTTCACAACAGGGTTAGTATACTTAAACCAAAGATTTAAAGATGGCTTAATTGCCTGAATTCAAAATGCTTTAAATGTCTGAGATTGGGAAATGTTTCTCTCTATTCTCCTGAAAAATCAAGTAGTCTAAAATTGTTGTACTTCCCATATCCAAGCTACCTTGGCATTAGATCCTGAGTAAAGCAAAACACAACAAGCAGTTGCTATGGGCAATGTGTATGTATATGACAAGTGTATTCCAGGGTGAGTCCTGCATTCCTAGTACCTGGGTTGATACCTGGCTAGGATTTGAAGGCCTGATGGAATGAACCCGAATCTCCTCCCAGATATTCTGGTTTCTTCTGGAAGCATAGGCATACAGGGAGGGCACTGCTTTTCACTTGATTTCCCAACCTTGACTTTTGGAGACACTTTTATATGATGTATCACGAAGAGCACTTTCTTTGGACTCAGGATGGAGCAGTCAGTGGCCAGGATTGTGGAGCACAGCATGGTTTACACTTGCCCTGCAGTGTAAAAACAGGAATTATTTTTCTATTATTGTGCTGTTCAATAACTGGAGGGATATCAGATGGTTTCAGCACAGTCCATTTGTCACAAATGTTTGCATTTCCACTCCAGAACAATACATTGGAAGATTTCTGTTAATGTTTAGTATTTAATGCATCTCTCTATTCTGAAAACATAAAAGTATGGTTAGTTACAGACGGTTAAGATCCCATTTCTTCAGATGAAAACTATAGCCCTTGAACTCAGGTATGAGAAACTGAATTGTCTACAATCATAGATTGTGGTTTCAGAATCATATTAAGACCATTAAGACACCACATCAGCAAATGAAGTAGTTTTATGGTGGTAAATAAAGTCGTTTTGGTGATTCATGTGAAATATAACCTTTAAAAAGACTGCAGCGTCCATCCAGATCAGTGAAGTGACTTACACATGTGGTCAGAAATTTTCTAGTACACAAAAAGAAGGTATTAGTATGAGGCTAACATAAGCATGATCTTTTAGCAACAGGTTTGATTTAAGTCAGCTGAAGCTAATGTAAAGCTGCTCTGTGTTACGCTGCTAGTTAAAGAGGGATGGAACTAGCCATCTTCCCAAAACTGAACATTTGAAGGTATTTTTACTTTACTTGGTCATTACAGGTGTGTATTTATTAATCAGATGCATTACGGGTGTCTGATTTCTTACCCTGTTAAATGTATGTATGCCTCTTACCTTTCCCATGAAGAGAGGCTGAGGGAGCTGGGGTTGTTCAGCCTGGAGAAAAGAAGGCTCTGGGGACACCTAATAGTGGCTTTCCAATACCTAAAGGGGGCCTACAGGAAGGCTGGAGAGGGACTGTTTACAAGGGCTTGTAATGATAGGATGAGGGGCAATGGTTTTAAATTAGAGTAGATTTAGATTGGATTTTAGGAGAAAGTTCTTTACCATGAAGGTGGTGGAAAAATGGAAGAGGTTGCCCAGTGAGGTAGTTGAAGCTTCATCCCTGGAGATATTTGAGGTGAGGTTTGACAAGGCTTTGAGCAACCTGTTGTCACTGAGGGTGTCCCTGCTTACTGGAGGGGGGTTGGACTAGATGGCCTTTAGAGGTCCCTTCCAACACAAGTTTTTCAATTACTCTAAGTATTTGATTTATTTACTATATGCAGTGCATATAGAAAATGCATAAGTACTGCAAAAATTACTAAATCTCAAGTCTGCATGTGCTTTAGTAATTCTTTATTCATATGTATGACAGACAACACATTGACTGCTACTGAATGACCTAACAGTTTAATTCCTATGTTTGATCATAAGCAAAGAATGATTAGAACTGCTTCACATGGGTCAGTTATGTCCTATTATTTTAGAAGGTATAACTAGAATAGATCATGTTCTGGAGATGCAGCTGAACCTTGAGCTTCTGGTTTAGTCATGAACACTGGCGTTTATACTTATTTAGTACACTAAGGTATACAAGAACTTTCATTATTACCCATCTAGCAAGTTTGTGAGTGATTCTCTAAAAGTATTAGTTTATGCCATTAGGAAGTACAGAAGTCCAAGAACAACTGTCATATCAGTTAGTTACAACACATAAACCCAGGAAAAAAATAGTACTGCAATTTCGTCATGATTAAAAATGTCTCAGAAAATAAAAATCTTGAAAATGTTAAAATGCCTATGTAGTTTTTAATAAATGTTGCTGCTTTCCTTACAAATAACTCAGACAATTAAGCGGCTTGGCCAAAGTGAGCAATTTTTCCTGAGAATTAAGGAATGCCTAGAAGGAATTGACAGTCATAATTTACAGTACAGAGCTGGCAAGGAACTGACAGAAAATCTCCAGGGCAAAGTATGATGTCGATCATTTGAATCAAACAGATGATACATAGTCAATTAAAGAGAAGTTTGACTTATTTTGTTGATCATTTCTGTATTAAATACTGGGAATATTAAATAATTTGTGCTTGCAACATACATAATTGTTCTCGGCCATTTATAAAATTGTAGTGCATTTGCTTTTGAACTCCTGACCTGTATTCAGTACTACATATTTGCAGTCACTATGCAGAATTGAACTTTTCATAGCTGTTGATTTATGTTACAGTTTATATTGTACAACCTATTTAGTTAAGTCATAATAATGGCATGTATGACAATAGTCTTCCAAGAAAATCTTTGTGGCTGTTTTAACAAACTAGGTTATATACTGGCATTATGTAGGCATTTGTCTGAAGTTTATTGTTGGAAACTGATGTTGGGACTAAATATATAAATAAGTTTAATTTTATTACAGTTGCTGCCTAGAATCAGAATGTGTGTGCTAAACATTTCAAATGTTCATATTCTGTAACTAGGAAAACAAAGTACAATTAAAGTTAAACTTGACATTGGTCTGTAAAAGCATGCCTTCATACTAAACCATTTTTCAGTCTTGGTTCAAAAGTCAAATGTAATCCCATGCATTCTCCTGGAATAGAAAATAAAAAATGGCAGAAAAATACATTTACAATTACTACAAAAACTACAGAAATACAAGCAGTATTGTATATTGGTGATTCATGTTATTTGTTATAATCAAAAGTATAAATACAGTAGCATCAAAAGAACTGTTATTGAGAAAACAGTGTGTGGAGCTACTGGCAATTTATACAACAAAGAAATCCACATTTTGATATAGAAGCGTGACTATAAGGAGCTTTATTTTGCTTATAGAATGAGTTTGTTTTGCCTAGAAAAAATGAAGATAATGAAAGAATGAATGAAATTAAGATAAAATATTAGAATACTCTTAATAATTTTAATTGCCCCTCAGAGATTAATAAAGAACTCAAGAGAAGATTATGAACAGTATTTCTGTTTGACTAAATTGGAGTTGTGTGTATCAGAGCATTCAGTCACGTTTATCCAATGTTTGAATATAGGGAAGGATCATTTGATACAATTACTTGAGCAGATTTTTATTGTCAGTATTTAGCTTTAGAAAATGCATGTTTCATCCAGAATACAAGATGAAAAGAGATTATCTGTTGCTATTACTGCATTTCCTATCCTCTTTCTACCAGTCTTTTAAATAAAGAAAAGACAGCTTTGCTGCGTGTCAAGAATCAAATGGCAGCAGATTTGGAGAAACTTCTAAATCACCGTGAGGTAATCTTCCTTTCCTAGCATTACTAATATAAGTGTGTTTTTTCTCTCTCCTTATCCTTGAACCATGGGGGAAGAAAATGGTTTGGTTTGTTAGGTTTTTATGTCTCTGTGGTTTTCAGAAACACAGTTGATATGTCTGTCAGGTACCCAGGAGGCTCTCAGTTGTACTCTCAGTTGCTAAATTCTCCCCGTTGACTTAGTCTCACTGTTCTTTGTTTTCTTATGCATACAACAGAAATACCTTGCAAACTGTCTAGCATTTGCAAACATTTAACAAGTATTCAGATAAAGGTGATGAATTTGATACACACTTATCTGCAAAGCCTACGTGTGCCACAGTATGCCCTCAGAACACTCCCTGATCACCATAATTTAGATGAAAAACCTGGACAAAGCATTGTGCAGTTTCTTTTCAACTCCAAATTAGGATTTGAGAAGAGAAAATGAGGTACTCACCCTGGTTTAATCCAGACAAGAGTCAGGGTACTACTTCACATATCCATCTTAGTTTCATATAAACAAGGAGTCAGGGTTCTTCTGGACTGCATTCTCAGATCTAAAAGTATGCAAAATCTTGTCTTTTAAACATACATGCTTCACATGGGGATTCCTAAAAGGGTTTTATCAGGATTTCTCTTGAAACAATCTTAAAACTTAACATGATTTATCATGCCATGAAGTATGAGAGAAAATCTTTCTGCAGATTAAATGTCTGAAACAATTTTTACCAAAGGAAGCCCATACACTATCTGAAAAAGAGTGAATAGTGATATGGAAAGTTTGCTGAAGCTACAAAATATTGAAGATATAAAGCCAAAATCTGACCATGAGCAGCTGATAAACAGCCTCTCAAAATTACTGAATGATTTTGCAAGGATTGGCAGGGAGAGTACTACATTAGTGAAAAAAAATTATCAATGTGAGGAAAAACAACACAAGTTATATATATGGAGTGGTAGGATGTAAATAGCCAGTTAGCTGTTCAGAAAGATGATCACAGAGTTGTTATAGCAATAATTATCTGAAAATATTTTTACAGTTCTCTGTCTGGGAAGAGAGGTAATGGGGAGATCCCTTTCAAGGAGTCTGCAGCTCCCCTAAATTGACCCATCTGAGGTTGCACTATTGCTCATTCTAATACCATTATTTCTATGGAGGACTATTGATAAACCTCTTTAAGTCCTCTTGCTCCAAGTCCAAAATTTTGTCTTCCATCTCCTTCTGTTAATATTCCCACTAGTCCCTTCATGGGTCAGTAAAGCAAACTCCAAGTTGTGAATTAGTCCAAACCAGTTTGCCTCTGCTGGCCAGCTACAAAACCTTTTTTAGTTTGAACCAAACCAGAACAATTTCAATAACAGCTACATCTAAATTATCCTCAAGTGAAATGAAAGTGTATTAATTCTGTTACTGACTGCAGATTTCAAATTTGAAACCATCAGCTTAAATCAAAAAGAAAAAGTTCTTAAGTTGTTTGCTTTCACTGCTGCATCACACTGCATATTTGATTCAGTTTTCTCCAAGAGTGTGTTTTGTATTTAGTGCTCTGAATTGATTGGAGTGGTTGTGAAGTTCCATGCATAGAGATTAAAGCAGTCTAATTACAGAAGACAGTAATTGAAGATGCTTCCCTACAGTAATCTTCAAGTGTCATTGGCCTCACAGGTCAGTGTAGGTCATCTCTAGGTGCATCAGAAGTAAACAATCAATAGCTCTTACTTCTGATATCTGTATCCACGTAGTGTCTTTAAATTTCAAAGTTTTATGAGAGACTAAGGCAGTTTGAAGTTTTGGTTATATAAGGACTTACTTTTTTCTTTCAGGTTTTGCTGATTTTTTGTTTATATGAAACCCCCTGGTCTCTATAAACATAATAGAAAACATTTAAAGCATTTCTAGATAATTTATAAGCTTATATTAACACATTATACTAGTAACACATTATCATATCATTAATGATATGAAAAATACTCTGAGGAAACATGACTTAATTGTATAAACATGTAGTGTATTTTCTGAATTTTCAATATGATAGGCTCTTGGCAGGCTAATTTCAAATTACTTTCTTTCAAAATTTCCTGTTTCCATTCCTTCTCTCCCAAGTATTGCTGCTGCCAAGTAATTATGTTCTCGTGTAGTTGGGTGCCTTGTGTTAGTAGTGTCGTGTCAACCAACATGCATTGCAGCTGATTAAAATCAATAGAAAATGTAAAACAAAAGTAATACTGACCAATGTTTTGTAAGAAAACTATAAAATTTATACCTCGAAGATATGCAACATTTTTAACATACAAACATTAGCCCCTATGACTGCCCTCATAAACTATTCCTGATAAGCAGCAGTTTGCTTCTTTGTTTCACTTCACCATTTAAAAGTTTTGAACTGTAAGGAACAATCTGAGCAAGGCTGAGTAGGTAGGCTTTCTAAAAATTAAATACTTCAGTCTGCAATAGGCTTCATCTTCCATCTTCCTCATACCATGGAAGTCAAGAAATTGACCAAATATTTCTAATATTATTACTGCATTGTCAAATTTCTTTTTTATGTTAAAAACAGACCATATTATTCATATGTTTGTACCTAGTGGTGATAATGCTTTTTCAAATCACCCAGGCAGAACAGGATATAAATACTAAAAAGAAAGCATTAGAAGTTGCACTGATGGGGGAAGAAAATTATTAAATGCCAGTACTACATACAACCCTCCCTAATAATTAAAATAATCTAGTTGTTTTGGGAAAATAACAGTGTCTGTGTATGTTTAATATTTGTCTTATCTAATGCAGCTTTTTAATTTTTTATTCTTACTGTAGACTTCTTCCAGCAGCCAGACAGTTAGGAATTTCTCTAAAAGGCAATTATCTCATATATTGAAATCTTTATACAGGGTAGAACTTAGCTTACAGTAAACTAAATTTTTTTGCCACTTTAATTAAAAAAGCTAAATGTCCAGAAACATCACAGTTTCACAGTAACTATCCCTGCTAATTATAAAAGCTATACACATTTCCTAATCTTGGTCTCGTAAAGACTTCATTTAGATGAGGTATGTGTTTTTAAATAAAAGTAACATGCAATCTCTCAGTACAAATTTCTGCTGTTTGAAAAAAAAAAACAAACCATGAATTATGTGTTTTATATGTTCTGCACATTTATCACATTGATATGATTGCTAGCAGTCTTGTTTAGTCATTGGGCATACTAAATTGTCATGTCTTGTTTGGAATTACTTTGTTGGCCTCATATTTGCAAGTAAAACTATTGGAATTCTTGAGTAGATAAACCCAGGTTATTCACAGTTAACATAAATTGTTAAAAATACGAGCAAAATGCCAAAAGAGTGTTAATTCCGTTTTACAGGCATGTGTTTCAGTAAGTATACAATTTTTATTTAAGGTATTCCAGCCTGTGTGGTCCCAGAGTGTATTAACTCCTTTTAATGAAATGTTAGAGTTTAAGGGGTTGAGTTTTTAATTATTATCTCCTTCTGATATCAGCTGGATTCATAATACTTGCTTTGGAGGTAATTATAGCATTTTATATGCTTTTTAGATAAAGAACTCTGCATTCATGCTTAATCTTACTCCCCTTTTCATGTATTCAATTTTGGAAGAAAAAAGGTAAATATTGAACCTTGGAAGAATTCATATAAGGCTCTTTTGTGAGCTCTTATTACAGGAAAAAGAAATCACACTAAATATTCATATAATAAAATTGTTCATTATTTCAAATTATGTAGACTAAGCTAGTTTGATGATGATTACTATACTTTCCTGTGGGAAATTAAAGTAAAAATCAGTCATTTGATTAAACATTTTTTTATTGTTTTTTATGCTATATTTGGGGCCCAAATTCTGAATTGTTTCTTGACCTTCTATTTCTTTTTTTTTCTCAATCAATTAGTAGGTGTATGTGGAATCCTTTTAATCTAGCTTCTCATTCAGATCATTGAGAGTTGGCTAATACAGTAATAATTCTTTATATATATCTTCCGCAAAGTATCTTTTTCATATGGATATATGCAAACTTAACTGTTTGAGGGGGAGTTCAGTGGAATTACTGTGAATGATCAGTATCCAGGATCATGCTGAGATTATGTTCTTAGAGGTCCATAATAATTCCTTCATGGTGCTGCTTGCCCCTTTGAGCTATGAGAACTGTTTCCCCCTTTGAGCTAAGGAACTAGGGTACACAGTGTTTTGATGCTGTTTGTAAGTCCCTCAATGTTTGAAATCAAGTACAGTTAGTACAGCCAATTTTTTCATCTTATTTCAGATTAAGAAACTATATGTTTTGTCAGAATAACCAGTAGGGTTTTTAATTGTTTTTCCAGATCCATCAGAAGAACATAAAACATTATTTGGAGGAACAATGGAGTCTCCCACTAATAACCTTCCAGTAAACAGTGTTTGGTTTTTTTAAAAAGAATATTTCAAATCCAGATCTTTTTTTGGATTATTATTTGTAGTCTGTGTTCTTTTTTTAATCAGCTGAACCCTTAATCTTTAGCTGTGGATATCCAAACCACACACAGAAAAAAGGCTTGTGGTCTTCAGTCTTCCCACTCTAACTTCAGCATTTACTCTATATCCCCAGATTTGGACCCTTGTTGCCTTAGTGTCTTTGTATGCTCAAGGGAACATGAGTGAGAAGAACGTTCTATCAAAGCATAAATCAAAATAAAATGATACATTATGCCCAAGTTGATCCAATAGCTCTAGTGATGCCTTACTTCTTTGCTCCTGATTCTCTTTCCTTCTCTTGCACCAGCTCTGGCATTTCTTTAATGCTGCACTGGAACCATTGGGATGACTATAAACAAAAACATAATTTGACCAGAAAAAGAAGACCACTAAAGTTAATTGCTTTCTGTTACCTTAGCAGTTTGAATCACCTTTGGAAAGGTTCCTGCAAAGAAAAAAGCAAGTAAAACTATTTATATGTGAGTACTACTTACCTGTGAAAAAAAGGACATTTTTTGTCCAGAACTGTAGGTTATAGCAACCCAAGCTTCTGCACCATCCTTTATCTGCATCCAAACTTTATTATTTTATGGATGTAATGGGAATTTATAACGTAAAGGCACCAAAGTGCAGTTCTCTGTGAAGTGCTAAAGCAAAGTGGGATGAATCCACTAAATGTTTTAGCCAAAGCACTTGATCTATGATTGCTTTTACATGTTGGTTTTTTTTTTTAATCTTCTCTTCCAACAATTAGCCTTTGACCAAAAGTAATATTTACCATGATCTCTGTGATCTTGGCATTTCTATTGCCTTTCATGTTTAATGCAGTTGTTAGTATTTTGGAACATCAGAGGTGCAATTTTAGACTGTATCCATTGGATTGGGAATTCAGATGAAAACTTGGAAGGGTAGTCTGTCAGCAGTCAGATGTTTGGCAAGCAGTTTTAGTAATCATTTTCTGAGGTTACATTTAAGAGGTTATAAATCAGCTGCACTTTGATGTATGGCATTGTACTATTTCTTCAGATATTTAAGATGCAGATGTATCATAGTAAAGAAAACTAATACTGTGCACAACTAAATCTTTCTACTCTAGCTTTTCCAATTCAAAGGGTACACTGTAGAAACTGACTTCTAAAATCTTGAAAATAAACTTTTTTTTATATTTTAATGTGGAGTTCATAATCTCTTGATTTGGGGAAAAAACAAAACAGCAAGTATAACAAAATGGGGTTTTCTTGTTATTTTTTAAATATCAATATTCTAGAAGGCATGAAAAGAAACTTGAACAAGGGTGGTGTGACACCACTAGAAAGCTTTAAATAAGTATTCCTCTCAATGCTAAGATCAGTTTCAGTTTATGTGAATATAAGGCAGTTAATTTACACAGCAAAACTGCTTGAAATCACCTGGGTGCAATGCAGTCTGGCAACACAGGAATTATTCACATATAAAAGAAAACGAATAATGTGACTCCATTGGGGTAAGAAATACAAGGGTAAAATTTTTGTCATGAATGTTGCAAATGAAAGCTGTCTGTAACACTCATTTGTTTCCTATAGTACAATTGTTTATGCAAGCATGCTTAGTTATCAGTAGCTGAGTATTATATACTGCTTAAAAAGATCTGAGACCCTGCTGATATTTTATCCCCTTTACACATCTGTGCACTTGTGGTACATGAGCAGCTGTGCATACAAGTGATAGAATGCCATCAACTAGTCACCTGCCTTATGGACACATTCATGTGTTACTGTGCCAAAGCTCTTCAACTGAAGTTAGCAACCAGAAACCATGTTCAGCCTATCTGCCATGGGACAAAGTAGAAAATGTGTAGTAGTAGTTTAAATAAACCTATTTGATATCAGTCAGTTAAATGTATGCAGGCACAGGGGGTTTGATTGGTATTTGTTTACTAAAGTCCAGTTGGCTTATGTCAGTAAATTGTTGTGTCACTCTAATTGAACTGAGTGCTAAATCTCTCTAAATATGTGTACCTGAATTGGTACAAATCTTCAACTAGACTAGGTTAAAATTTATTTAGCCACTGCAAGCTGTACTTTGTAAAACTTATTAAAGTACTTTAAAAAAATTTCCTATTGAGCTGTTCTTACTGAGAATAGCCTACCAGGTTCATGTTAAAAAGTTCATATTAAATGTTAAAGTAACACTAAATCCCTGTTCCAGTGAACTTACTTTGCTATTATCAGTGATCTTCTTTTCAAACTGGCAGGTTAGAAGCTTTCTAAATCAGATGTGTAACTCACCATTTATGAGCAAACCAAACGTTTCTCTTTTACTATCATGTATCTCTTAACCCCCTTTCCAGGTTTTCACGGTTTCTTAACAATAAGTCAAAATAATCCTGTTTAGTAACTGGATATTTCTCTGGACTTCACCATAGTAATTGAACACCTCACAAATATTATCCCCAGAACATAAAGCAGAAAAGTATCACTACCTCTGTTTTGCAGAAGCAACAACCACAATGAAAGAAAGGGCAGTTTGCCCAATACTCCCCAGAGTTTTTGGTAGAGGTTAAGAGTTCATGTGTCTGAATGCAATATCTTAATCACAGCACTTCTTTCTTTCTTTCAAAAGCCCCAAACCAAAATCTCCTTAATGTTTATTTTTCCCAACTAGATATAAATTAATTTTTGTCATCTTATATATGAGCTTGATCGTATTTTGGAAGTAGTTTCACAAATTACATTTTCACTTTGTATTGTTCTAAGATTTAACATCTACATTCATTTTTTAATCTGTCTGTTGAAAAACGCTGCTCTCCAAAGTCCTGTGAGTCTCTTAAAAACTAAATGTAATGATTTTATTTTTCTATTTTTTTTTTTATTTTTAACATATTTTCTGAAAGAAAAGAGAAGAAAATTCACAGCGGGCTGGGGCTCTTATGAGTGTAATTAAAAGTGTAGTTTATTTTGTCCAAGGAAACAGAGGATGTGATGGGGTACAAGACAAGATAAACTCAAGGCAGCATTTTGTAGCTAGTAAGAACTGAGGAAAAAGCAGAACAAATGAAAGAGAGAGGTGAAGTTAAGAACAGGAGATAGTTATTATCTTTAAAATGTAGAAAAGCTGACTTTTTTTTTTTTAATAAATGGTAGCCAAGTGTATTTTCCAAGTGTGTATAAGACTGGGGAGATGCCTCTTGATCAAGCTACTGTTCCTGTTAGGATATGCATAGTTTGCTAATGGTTCTAGGATTTTTTTCAGAGAGCTTCCATAAATGATCATCCTAAAGTTATCAAGGTTCTATATGAATCTTGATGAATGTCAGATTTTCAACATGGACACGTGGATTATCAGTAGCATTTGCAATTCCATGACATTGTACCAAAATGTTAATGTTCCCAGTGTCTGAGAATCTAGGAGTCTCTGTTCTTGTACATACTCATCTCATGTCAGTAACCTCGCACAAAGCACTGTTACTTCTTAATAGCTGTCCCACTATCTGGCCCACAAAAATAAAAGACAGGTGCTTTTATTTTTCTTTTCCTTTTTTGAGAAGAAGCAGAGTCTCATGAAATATCTGGGCTTTACCCTACTTTGACCAGTTGCTCCTATATTCTCATGTTTATCTTTCTTTTGTATTCCCCTTGAGGAATGCCCCTCACTGCTGAATTCTTTATGCCCACAGCTTCGTCTGATGTCAGCAATGACCTTGAGGATTCCAGATGAGTTTTCAGCCTTTCATTTTTAGTCATCCTTTAAAGTATGGCTAATAGTATCCTTGGCTGTACTTAAGTTACACTTAAGAAGAAGATTGACTGGAAGTAACGTAGGACAGAAAGTCAGTGCCTTGGATTTAGGAACCTGGAGAGTAGCAACAGCTGCCATCTGTGAAAAACAGAGGTAGATAGAAGTTCAGAGGCTCATAAAAAAGCTTTGGAGTCACAAGGGGGAGGGCAGTACGTGTTTAATCAGGGATGGGAGCTTAGTGGATAAAAGGAGAAAACTGCTTTGTTGGGGGAGAGGGGAAGGAAGGGGTATCTGCAGGGGTTGGGAAGATGCAACTGAAAAGAAGTGATTGGTAACAGGTGCCTTCAAACAATCTCTTGTTCTGCCTCTTTCCCCTCTTTTCTGCGTAAAAGATTGTACATGATAATGTCAAAATTATTTGTGTTTCTAAAGTGAATGACTTCCTTCTCATCTATGTGCTGCAACTTGTTTTATATTAAAAAAAATGCTGATATACAATGCTTAGCTCTCCTTTTAAATGTTAAGCCGCAGAGTAATTATCATTTTTCTTATGCTACATTTATGTTCCAAGATTCTAGTTTCTATTAATGTTCTGCATGTTTTCTAAGTAGATTACAGGGACATTTCTGCATCACAAGTAAGCCCTGGAGCTATTCTCAGCTTAAAGCTTGGAGAAACAAAGTGACATTTACATTGCTAAATGAGTGTGGAGAAGTCTCTGGCTCATTTTTTACATGGAAAAATATGTTCCTAAGTAGTATTTCTCTTTTTTTTTTAATCTGCTTTGTTGCTGTCAAGCTTTAATAAAATTTGAATTCCAAATAGTACTAGGTTTAGGAAGCAGAAGGGACTTAACAGCTGGGTAGGTTCATTCTTTCCTTGGACCTGTATTATTCAGGATGTCTTGCTAGTTTTCATATATATTCTTTAAAGAATTCTCTTTCCATTCATAGTGGTATACAGTAAACAATCTTGTACTAAATGGTGATATCTACTTAGCATTTAAAAAATATTTAGAATTTTAGAGCTATTTTAGAGAATTTTAGAAAATAACAGAGGGTTTAGTAATATCAGTTAATATACTAAAAATGTAAGTACACTTTTTGCTTTCAAAAAGAGGAAGTTTCATAGGTGAAATGCAACTTCTTATGGATTATGGGATGAAATTATCATGTATTTTAAATTTTATGTTTTGAGAGAGCCAGAATCAGTTAAAAGTGTTAAACATTTAAACAAGAAACTGTTAGCTGCTGAAGAATCTGAAATTGTTCAGATTTTCTGAGCATGTAACTGATGTTATATTCATCTTTCCTATATTGGCTATGAATATTTCCATCACAATCTGCTGCTTATCCCACTGTGTGAAAATTTTACTTTTGTTCACTTTATGGTAGTATTTGAATATTACCAAGTGGAAAATTAATTTAAATATTATAAGAAATACAAAAGATACAGCGAGTGAAACTAAAATGTTACCCTCTCACAAATACAGGAACTTCTTCATCAAAATTTATGCCAAAAAATGCTGTTTTGACTTATTAGTATTTTTAGCATCTATTGCCTTTAAGTAGACCTTATTCAAAAAAGTGTACTTTATATTAAGCTTGAATTTGAGTACATGAATGTCACAATGGCTCAATCTAAAATAGTATTTTAGTTGTAATTGCAAATATATTTCTGATCTCCAATAGAAAAAATGAAAAAAAAAAAAAAAGCCTTTCAGAATTTTTACATGCAAGTTCTGAATTATAACATAAGTTATTTCCTGTTATTCTTAAGAAGTTAGGAAAATATAACTATTAGGAACAACCTTAAAATACAGCTAAAGTAAGCAGAGATTGTTATGTATCTAAAAAGACAGAAGCTGTTCACTGCAGTGACTGGGCCATTTTATTGTTGCCACAGTTCTAATACATTCACCTTACAAAACTGGAAGTACTTTGTAGATTCATATAGACACAGATCTGTCAGTTCAGTTTGTGTTTTTATGTTTTTATATGCACTGAGATATAGACAACTCCCGAATTAAGTCTAGCATGGAGAAGTTATCAACATCCTGCATATGGTCTGGCATCATTCCAACCCCCAGTTATCAGATTCGTTTGTTTGATCAGGACATTTTGTACTGTCTTCCAGTTTCCAGCTTTACAATGTGTATCCATGTGCCTAAGCTGACCATATGTGCAAATCTCACACCAGGATTCTTGCTTCTCCTATTTCCAGTACAGCTGCAACTGCAGATGCAAATATGTCAAATACACTCTGCCTTCTGTGAGGGATTAAACCATGACTTGTGATGTTTTTTTAATTGCATAGGTGGTTGGTAAAATCTTCTTTAAGTCCTGTTATGCCTGTAGGTTCTGCTCCTGATAGGCACAAGCTCATAGCGTTCCCCTGTTGAAGCTGAGTTTGCACCATAGATGCCACTGTATCCTAACCATCCACACTCCAAAAAAGTGGAATGGACTGACTTAACATTTGCTTCGTTTTGCTCTCACATCAAAATAGAGCTGCTGTAATGTCTTTCTACTATTTGCCACTCTGTCATCATTCATAGACATATTCAGTGTTCTTTATTATGTGCTAAGAGTGTTGCTTTTTTCCCCTTTCAACCAAAAAAGGGATACAAATAATTCATTGCAGCTCATAGGCTATAGCCCTTCTGCAATGTGTCTCTATCTGTTTGGTGGAAATAAAGCCCATGAAGAACAATTCTAAAATAATTCTTCATGTGAATTGTCAGTACTTCTAAAGAGGAGGCATTCTAGGTACTACTATTGCTTGATAGTCTCATTCCTTGATAATGACACAAATAGATCTCCTTTCTCCGAGTGCACTCCAAAGTTAAAGCACCATACTCAAACTTTTTCTTCAGAATGCTTTATGCAAGTCATTGCATATGTTGAAAGGTGGAACCAGGTTCTATTTCTGTCCTCTGTTCTTCTACAGAAATATGTCTGTGACTTGATGTTCTATGCCAATAATCTGTACAGAAAGCTCTGGTTTTCTACCTCCATTTTAACTAGAGAATTCCAATGATATTAAAGAGACCTATTAGTGGAAAGATGATCTGAGAAGTTCTTTGTCAAGTTAAGTGACAAAGTAGTAGAGATGGATCTTGCCTAATTTAAAAAATCTGCAGTGTAGATGTCTGCATCTTACAATCATCTAAGGATTTGCAGTCAGAAAAGACAAACATACACAATTATGATTTGATTTCCCATATCCTCATCGAAAATCAGCAAAATTGATTGTAACCTATGAGTTTCTCACCAACAGCTATATAAAGGAATCAGACAAGCTCATTTGACTAAATTGAAATATTATTACAAAAGGTAATAGTATCTAAAGGTCAATGTGAGAACCAAGTATCTGGTCACAAGGCTGAACTGCAACCAGAGTTCTCACAAAGATCCCTCTCCATGGTAGTATCTGCTGTAAATGATACAACTTTATTTTTAATGTAACTTTGCTTTCACAGAAAATCACAGTAGAAACTTTAAGAGGCCTCCAAGTAAGAAAATGCACAGATTTTATAGGGGACAGTATCCTTAGTGTTTTCTCTACCATCACCTTATTTTTCCTATCAAGCTTGACCCTACTGAGCACCCTGAAAAAGCCAACTACCCTTTACCAGTCTGAGATCACTTTCTCTCCAGAAAGAGTTACAGGAAGTAAAAACTTCTTTTTAATCATTCCAAGAACATTTGTATATTGAACATGAACATGAATTCTTGAGAGACTGAGAAATCATTCTGAAATGGGCTCTTTCCATAAAACTTCCAAATGGTTATACCTTTCTTAAATGCTAGCTTAAGTTTCTCAGATCAATATTCTTTAACATATCCATACCTTAATTTTCTGAACTCTGCTTTTCCTTGTGCTGATGTGTTGCTTGAAGACTACAATAGATGCTGAAATGGAAGGATATGTGCATGTGAATACAGATTCTATTAACTTAGCACAAACGTGTTTTTCATCCTAGTACAGCTTTCTTCCCTCACTTGCATGTTCTATTATAGCTATTGCTTTTATTGTTGTTGATATTTTAAAGTTAATACAGTCATAATAGTCACCAGACTGCTAAGTTCAAACCTAGTGTTCGGCTTCTGCATTGAGAAGAGTCCAGTCTCTGGACTCAGTGTGTAGTGCACCAAGTCTCTTCATGAAGCCATTTTTTGTCCTGTCCCCTCTATGCAAAAGGGTCTGTACAGTCAGCTGGTTTGGGACCTAAAGGCAGTGCTGTAATATCTCAATTTTCTCCAGACTGGATAGATATTTTTATTTTGAGTTACCATTTAACCACATGGCAACCATATGGCAGTTAAAGTGACAAATGCAAGCTTTCCAAAGCACATACATGCTTTGCTGTGACAGTACAGAAGACAGAATGGGGATGGGGACATTTATCTAAAATAATCATTTAGTGCTTGTCTCAAAAATTCTGAGATACCTGAAGTTTTGATTAGCATCTTTGAGGGAGGCAAAGCTCTGTGTTTATCCTTCTTCTTCTGGTTTTGTCAGTGAAACTGATTTTCTTGTCTCAAAATCATAGTAGTTAGTGCCTTTTCTGTGTTTCCAGGCTTTTATTGGGAATCTATGCCGTGTTCTTCTCTGAGAACTCTTGCCAGTCATCAAAATTCAGTGGTTCTGCCAGAACCTTATTTTCTAGGACAGAAGTTTCCTGTTCCATAGTGCAATTTCTCTGCTTCACAATGGAGTCCTACCCCGAGGTGAAGTTCACAATCATAAATTCTATATGTAAAGCTAAAAGTAGAATAACGTTTCTTATGGTAAAGGTTCAGTTAACTATACATGCTATTGTGAGGGTTACTTTTGCTTTAGAAGGTATTTATCAGAGTGCAGTAACCATGGGCTTTCCTGCATGAGGAAGGAGCCAGATGGACCTAACACTCAATGGCTTCTGTGGTAATTTTAGTGATATGAAAAAAAAATTAAATTTACCATCAAAATTAGTTATCTTCAGATTGGAAAGGTAGATGCCTTTACTTACTGAGCATCTCCAACTGTTAAGTTTGATCTACATCAATTCCTTTTTAAAGATTATTGTATGGAGATTAGTTGAAGGTGCAAGACATCCTTGCCATAAGAACATAAGAACTGATATTTTTCATTGATTCCTGTAAGCCAGTTTCTTTTACTTGAGACTGTGATTTTGGATCTGCTTCCAGCACATGCTATATAAATACACATAATTTTAACTGCTTATATAAATTTACATATTATAATTATGGACACACATATGTAATGTTAAGTACCTTTGCAAGCTTACTAGTGCACAGAGAGGATTCTTTCTTGCTTTGATTATAGTTACATGACAGAGGCAGTAAGAAGAAAAATCTTTATACTTGCTGACAATTTCCCAAAAGTAAATGGAATTACTATCTTGATAAGTATCTGTTGTTCTTAATGTCGCCAGTTTTTCCATATACTTCATCAATTATTTACTTGATAAAACATCATTCTGTTTTATGTCTCAGTAATTTTCCATATCAGGCAATTATTTTTAATTCTGTTTTGATGATGTAAGTTATGTTTTATAATGTTTAATATCACATTAATTTTGAAATTTTGTAGTATTAAATTAGGAAAAATTAAGATGCTTTTCTTGCATGTGTGTGTTTGAGCATATATCAAGGACAACAAAACCAATGCTAATTTTAACAACCCTTATTTATATTGCATATTGCTGCATGCCTTATTTTTCCATTTGCTCATCTTTTATCTTCTAGTTGCATTGCTAGTTGAAGGAATCAAATTTTCTTTCATATTCACAAACTGATCTCCAGTCTCCATTTTTCTAAGTATCATTTAATTATCCATAATAAACAGGTAAAAACATTTTAAAATAAAATAGAGCTTACTTGACCTTGCTTCAAGGTCAAATATTATCATAAGAATCTCAGAATCTTCTTAAATATGAGTAATATGAGCAGATAGCATTCAATTATTTTGGATTTTTTTACCTTTTAAAAATTATTGGTGCTTCTTTGGGTTTGTTCCTTTAACACTATTCTGAAGCTTGATGATTTTATTATGTAAATATAGTTTTTGCAGACTGTAAGGGTTCCACTCATACCATTCAGCCTAATGAATTAACAAGGTAGAATTAGGGAAAAATCACAAACCAGTAAATATTTTAAGTAATGAACTTCATGGAAAAGATTGGTTCCTGTCCCCTGACTAAAGATCTAATTATCTGTGTATTTCCACACAAAATTGTTTTTACTATTTTTAACTGAGGTTGTTGGACATCACAGTACCAAAAATAAATAGAAATAGGCAAATAAGTTCTTCTGATAATATTTACAGTGCAATATATGCTACCTTACCTCACCTCCTGCTACATCACTCCCATTATTCTCAGTCTGTTCATTCTGATCACCTTTTTTGAATTACAGCTGCTTTCTGGTGATGTGTGCAGAAGTTTTGATGATCATTGTGGATGAATTCCTGTCAGTCCTGCCCTAGGTGATCCTGCTTTGGCAGCAGGGTTGGACCTGATGATCTCTGGAAGTCCCTTTCAACCCCTAACATTCTATGATGCTCTAATTCTATGATTCTTTTGCAGTTCAAGTAATCTTAATTACATGTGAATTAATGTGCATAAGTAAGTAGAATGCACAGTGTTAGATTGTTCTGAAGAATGAAGCTATAGATGTTTAGGAAAACTTATAGGAATAGATGCACTATCTGAATTCCTGTCCTGAAAATCCATTAGGTGAGGGGAATTAGAGCTGCACATTGGCTGTTCAGGAGAAAAGTTGTTTTAGGCGAAGTAGAAGGCTGAGAAAAGTAAATAATAAGGAGAGCAAGGTGGGCATGAGATTCAGATTGTGACAACTAAATTTAGGTGTCTAAATGGAGGTATCTGTGGTGAGGTAAACATCTTAAATTTGCTTTATAGCCGATAGCAGCCTAGTCAATATGGCTGCTGTTGCTGCAGCAAGATTCAGACAGCATAGCAATAGGTGTCCACTTCTCAGTGAGCTGAATCTCTTTCCAATCCACACTGTCTGCAATGAAAAATTAGATTCCTAGCTCATGTGGAAATAATTAAGCTTAGACACATAAATCTAGGTCTTCTAAATTTGAGTTAAATCCCACGTAGTGTGTCACACAGCTCATTACTTTGGGTTGTTTTGGTGTTTTTCTGCATTTGTTCTAGTAGGCAGTGCACATTAGCATCCTGAACAAAAATTCATCAGGTTTCTGTGGACAGACTTTCAAAATATTTAATAATAGAGTATCACCCTGATACTTGTTTGTATTGGTGAGACTCATTATACAGAAACAGTGGTTTTGTGCCAGCTGCATACTTAAATTTTTTTCCTTGTTTCATCTCAACCCTCCTTTTTTCACTAGCTATATTGACACTGCCACATCCCCACAGGATGCTGTGTGCACAAGGAGGGAGTGCTTGTGTTCCCAGCATTTGGAATATTGAGACCAAAGCTGTAAATCCAGCACAGAGAGGAGGTGGGTGAATCCCCTCAAAGCTGTTATTACTCCTTGTCCTCCCAAGAAGGATTGCTGTCTGGCTCTCCCAAGGCAAAGCCCTCAGACCTGGGCTGAGTCTTAACCCAGTGACAACACACAGCTTGTATAACATGGCTTGCTTATGCATCCAGTAGCCAGCCTGGCAAGGTCCAAATGCCTCTACAGAGAAAATGAGACGTGCAGAGCTTTAGCAAAACTGTCTCTACACTCTGCACCGAGTAACTGAAGTGAATACTCTAAGTAAACAATTTGCACAGCTCTGTCTGGACATGGGACTTACGGATTTGACACAGTAGAAATGTATAAATATTATAACTATCCTTTTCTCTTCACATCCTCCTTTATTTAGCTTATTCTGAAACTAATAAACTACATAAAAGATTATTCCCATCCATTTTGAACCTTATATCAACTTTCCCCCTTTTTCCTAAGGTCCTGTTCACACTGTGGAACAAGTTCACGTATTTCTGCTAAGCAGAGTCTTCTTTTTTCTTGCTAGCTTTACACACCATCTTGCCAAGTTTTAGGATTGGAAAATATTATTGAGTCATGGTAGAATGCTAACAGTAGCAGATAGTGCTACTGATTCTGATTAGCATTTAAAAGGAAGGTAAGAATTAAGATTGTGTTCAGGAGGAGAGAAATCTAAAGAGAGAGGTTAAATTACTGCTGCTCAAGTCAGAACTTTGTTTTCAGTATTTCCTTGGTTAAAAAAAAAACAGCAAATCTCTTTCAAATGTGTTGGGACAATTTTCTTTTCTTGTTTAGCAGTACACATGCCAATGACTCTACTGGATTCAGTGTTTCCTGTGCTATTTTGCCAAGTTTGTTAAGATCTTTCTTATTAAATGTGGAAGGATTTTAGAAAAAATAGTAAGACAACTTTAGCTAAATTCTCATGATAAATTTGGCTGGGACGCCAAAATAATGGATTCATTGTGGACCAATTTGTCATCCCCCCTCTCAGTCATTCCTTCCCATAGCTTCACATTAGAGAATTCTCCTGTCACAAGGGAAGCTCGTGTGAGAGCTGACTCCAGAACCTATTCCGAGGCTGAAAACAGACAGGGCTGTCAAGTACAGAACAGATTCTGTGAAGCAGAGATGACCTTAGACTGCCAAGGGGATCTTGACACAAGAGAATTTGACCCTACATTCAGATTTCAACTCCCTTTCTGAAATAAATCTGCTCAACAGTTTTTGAGTTTTGCCTTTTTTAAACGTGCAGCTATTTGGTCAACAGAATAATGCAGTTTAAGTATAGGAACAGCACTTGTTAATGTCAAAACATTGTTTATGTACAATTTAATCTCCTGTGATGGTGGATTATTTGCCGTATACTTGCTTGAGTTATTTTCATCAAGAAATTCTGTCTATGTGTCGCTTTGGCAACATCTTTGCAGAGTTTACAACTTTGAAAAACATGTTGGCATCAACTATGCAGTCCTTTTAAACAGCTGCTCTGCAGTCATGCTGTTTCAACATGCCACCACACATGGCTGAATTATGCAAATAGTCAATATTAAATGACTGAGATACAAGAACAATTTGTACACTCCATAAAGCTGCTCTGCGGAGTGTAAGATCCATTCATGTAGCTGAGGTAGTGTGGGACAGTTTAAAGGCATCAACATGGTTCTTTTGACTTTCTGTCTTGCACTAAAGGCAGCAGGGGATAGGAAAAAGGTATACAGCAGGAATGTTTTAAAAGGCTGCGGGGTTTTTTTTAACTCGTTACTTGTAATGCAATGAAAATAGAGTGTGCATCAATGTAATTTTCTGGCAAGTATTAAGAAATAGGTAAGATGTAAGAACTCTTTGTCATTCAGCTATAAATATGAGTTACCCTGTTCTGGCTGAGAGATAAGATAGGATGCTAATTATACAGATTGCTAACATTAACTGTATTGCTTATTAAAGACAACAGCATTTGTAAAAAACAAGCAAACAACAACACTAATAGTTAAAAGGTAAAATTGTCTTAAAATCTACTTTGAAAGGCTTTTTTGCTGACCTTGCTATTCTAGTTCTTCTTCAATAATGAGTGATCTAAATAATAATAGTAATAACGCTTTAAGTTCTGTAACATTTTATAGTAATTGCACCCATTACATGGAGGGGGAGAGAATGCGGGGCACCAGGTGATGTAAGATGACCAAAGAACATGTCTAGTTAAAAGCACAAATTTTTTATTTTCCTTTCTCATTCTATTGTACACTTTTAATAACCTGGTGTGTTCAGCTAAGCAGTAAGAAACAGTTTTTTAATTAATTCAAATTTTTTACAAAGCAAATTATTAGAACATCAAAAAAAGACTGCATGTCTATGTGCTTTGGCTTTTCTTTTCCCATGTTGGAACTTCCATTTTTCACAAAATTTCTTTTCCACTCTGGTTTTTCTGATATGGATATAAATATATATATATATATATAGTAATATATTTATAAGACTTCGATGCAGGAACTAGCTCTCAAAAGTGTAACTCCTCACAGGCATTCAAATTAGATTTGTAAACACAGCCTGACAGAACAAATTTAAAAGAATTCAAATTAAATGGAAACTTAAGTTAAAAGAGATAGTGGATTCCTTCTTACACAGTTAGTGTTCTGTTCTACAGACTGTGAGCAATACAACATTTGAGTAGTATAAATCCTATGTGCCTTTTTTATTTTCTTACTTTTCCTAGTATTCAGTTAGTAATCTTCTTAATTATGGCAAGTATATGTTCATGCTAGTTAGATTTACTCTTCCACTTCCACATTTAGTTTGGTGAATGTAAGTTTATTATTAACAAATAAATGTTTAATAGGTTCAAGTGTAATTTTACTGACTAACCTATCATTTTTCTTTTGTGGTTTTATAGGAACTAGCCACAATGAAACAGATTCTAATTAGTCTACATGGTAAAACCTATGAACAAAATTTACCTCAATCTCATAGTGATGTAGAAATTGGTACTGCAAAATACAAATCAAGTCCTTCAGTAAAGCTGCTGCCAGAGCACGAAGAGGAAAATGTATTTACACCTAAGCCAACATTATTTGTAAGTACGATGATAAGAATAAGTTTTTTTATAATTCTCCTCCCTTTTTAAAAACAAAAATACCTCATACTTCAAGGAAATGTGTAATTAATTCAGCTGAATACTTATAGCTCTTAATGGGAACAGTCAATGTTGAGAAGATAAATTACAATTTATGATGCTGTTTTGATCTATTTTTTGTAGTTTCTACATCTTAAGTTCACAGCAAGCTAGATTTTTTTTAATGCTGTTAGGATATTACAATATTAAGAGTGGTTACCAACATTTTAATAGCCAAAGGGAACCACAGATTGTGCATGTAACTTTAAATCTACCCTGATCATGTATGAGTTGAGTGAGTGTGTATATATATTGAGAAGTAGGAGTAAGGAAAAACATTTATGTATACTTACATTCATGTATATATGTATATTAATCTCTGTGTATGTATCTAAATATGTAATAAAAAGAATACATGCCCAGTACTGATATCACTTCTGTTACTAAGGTTGCCTGATATTATAAAGCCCTATTTCATTCCTTTAGAACCTAAATGCTTGGATTTAAATTCTTCCAGTGGTATGCTCAGACTGAGTTCCTCTAACATAAAAACCATTTCTGACTATTACTGTGTCTGAACTGTTAGATTTAAGAGAGCTGAGTTGCAATGCTGAATCACAAAACAGTCATGACTCTTTATTTACCCTTCTTGAGGCTACCCTTCTCAAGGGTAGACTGGTTGTATCCAGAATGCATAGAATATATGCTATTCTGATCCAAATTAGATAGATAGATAGATACATAGATATAGATACATAGATATATATACAATTTTTTTATTGTTGTTGTTATTGTTGTTATTATTGTTGTTGTTGTTATTTTCCCTGTGGATACTTTGAAGTTCATAATCTTAATGTGGGGTTTGTATCACAGCACATTATATACTGGGTATAGGATGCAAAATGTAGGAAATGGTTTTATCTCCTGGACATCATGTGAGGAAGTTGCAGGATTTTAGGGGTTAAAAATTCACTTAGGCAGTGCTATGAGACTAAAGACATCCATACCCAGTGTTGTCCAAAGTGCTTTCAATAGTAGTAAATCATACTGCCCAAACTTTATCTTTTATGGAACTATTCAGTGATAAAAAAAAAAAAAAAGCCAAAATGTGAGCTAGCAGTTAGGTTGTGTTGTTGATCTAGGCTCTCAGTGTTTAATCTGTCTTACTTAGACTTGTAGAAATGGTGTAGGGATACAGGAAAAATTCTTTCACATTTAGAAATTTTGACCAATTTCTCATGGAAAAAAATCTAGTATTTTCATACTTTGGAGCAGGGAAATGAAAATGGATAGAGGGCAAGGTTTGTTCTTACGTTGAGGAAGGAGTTAGTAGTCCTGTGAGAATCCTCACGATTTAGCCAAATTTCTGGATTTTTTAAAGCTTGCACAAGCAGATTTATTTCTGTAACTGAAATCTTCAAAACAAGAGAAAGATGGAGATTAAAATTTTATGAGAACCCCTACCTCAAGTCCAGTTGAAAAAGGTCAGGTTTTAACTTGAATGCTTATTAAGTCTTGGAGGAGAACAGAACAGACAGAAAACAGACCTAGACAGGGACAAGTTTTAGGGACAAAAGACAAAAGGAGACAGTACTCACTGACACAAGAGATTATACCTGACCCTGGAAGCAGAATAGTCCTTACCTTGTTCCACCTCCACTTACGTAGTTTTATTTCTCCAGATGAACACTGAATTTGCCACAAGAAAGTTAAGAAGTCCTCACTGTGTAGCAGTAGCTCACAGGATTATGAAGGCAAGACAAAGTTGCTCACAGACAATTCTCTGTAATTAAAATACATTCTACACTCTCAGATAACTACTTAATTCTCATTTTAAATTATATATTTTTAAGAACTATATGTCTGTGTAAAATGCTGGTCAATTATGACACACTTAAGGCGTTTTTTCTAAGTTCTGTCTCCTTCTCAAAGGGGAAAGTCAGATGGTGCTATTTCAAATGAAACCTATTTATGGCACAGCTGATGAACATTTTCATGGTGATGGATATTTTAAAACAATTAATTTACTTCTTACTGTATAATCTGCTTTTTATGAACTAGAAATAGGGAGGTTTTAATGCAGATATGCAGTAATAATCACTTCAAATACATGGTCTTGGTTTTAATTTATTTGCATTTAAGCAAAGAACTCAGTTATCACTGTGAACTACGTAGGAAGGAAAGAGACCAGTGCAGACTGCGTGTTTTTAATTCTGTCTCACTGTCTTACAATTAAAATATTCTTTATTTTACAGACAAACAAAGAGACACCTGTATGGTACAAGAAACTGCAGAAGAAAACATCATCATAACATTTTTCCAACATTATTCAAAACAACCTTTTGGGGAACTTTTCTGTGAAGAAAGTTATTTTCCCCATAATGATGTTCTTTTTACCATAAAAGAAAACAAATGTTTTGGCTTTAACTGTTTTCTTATATGTGTCAGATGATCTTATGTTTCATTAAATAATTTTTAGATTTGTTATGTGAATAAAAATGTCTGGTAATAATGCATGCAGTAATTTTAATAACATGTATTTGAATTTTTAAAGATAAATAAACATTAGCATATTGCACACATTTACAATCTGTGTATTTAAAAGGTGTGTTACTCAGAGTGTTCAAATTCACAGATGTTTCAGATTTTCTATTGTTTTTCTCGTGTTTCTTGCCACATTTCTTGCAACTATTCTGGTTCATAGCAATTGAAAAAATATACCTGAGTTTGCATCAGACTGTATCCTTCTATTCTTCTTTCTATGAAGGAAATTCATGTCAGGTGGAAAAAAAGTAATTTATCAGCTTTGATTTGTATAGTTTGTCATTTTATGTCATTTGTTCTACCAAACATGCATTAAAAGTATCCTAATAATAATATAACAGTAACATACATCTTAATTATCAGCCCTGATACTTAATGGGCAAGATACACTTGCTTTAGTGTAATAACAAAATATAACCACAATATGTGAGTACTGAAGCATGTAATGGTGAAATGGATTACTTGCCATATTTAATTATAGGAAAATAAGCCTCATCTTCCAGGAACTCAGTCTACTTGTTTATTCCACTCCACCATCCATTTAAACTACAGAAAAGGTCTCTAATATTTTAGAGTAATTTCACTGCATATAGTACATTATGTTGTACTACACAACATAAATATAAATGCTACTCTTTAAGTGACTGTCCACTGAAAATATTCCTCAGATTTTATTTAAGAGGAAGTCCCTTTTTTCTTACATCATTTCTCCTTGACAATATCTTTTCAACTGATTCATAGTTCCTCCTGTGGACATGAACAGTAATTATTTACTATATGGTACTGAGCTATATCAAGCTTATAATTTCTAGACACACTTTTCTCCATTTTCCAGTTAGCAGTTTGAAGCATAGTAGTACTCTGCTCTAGGTAAGCTTCAGTTTCTTTCTTTATTTTATTTTTTTACACAATTCTGAGAGAGTGAGGTAAAAACACTAGTAGTAGCACATCACAGGATTAAAATCATCGTTCTGTGAGGGAGGCCAAAGCATTGACAGAAGTAATATCTTTTGTTAGACTAACTGGTTTTTACTGGAGAAAAAACATCCAAACCTTTAGGCTCACAAACATCTCTCTACAGACATTCCTGAATATACTTTGGTTTCCTGAAGTCTAGGGTCTTATCTAGCTTGTATTTTTATGTGAATAGAATCATTTACATGTTTTTCATGTGAAAGAGCTCCTATATGTAGATACAAATTTCATAGCTTGTAATAGATATTTTACATGATTCATAGCCCCCAGTTTAACTTCCCAGACTATTTGTGTTATCACTCAAAATTTAATAAATCATATTTATTAAGTATCACATTATCTAGGACTGTGAGCTATTTTAGGAGTGATATTAATTGGACTCTTAAGGATTCATAGTTCTCCTATTATTTTCTTATAGACAAATTTGTGAGATGTGGACTGGAAGATGGGTGGAAAATCAGTTTACACACCGAGATCAAGGAAATGTGAACATCCATTCAAAATTCAACTGGCAAATAGTAGCATCTCTCAGCAAGTTCATAGGCAATACCAGATTTTGGGGGAGTTTTTTATACAGTGGAGGGCAAGGTTTCAAAAGGACTTCAACAGGATGGAAACTGGGTCAACGAGAACCTTATTAAGTTCAACAAAAGCAATTGCAGTCTCGCATCTAGGGTAGAATAACCCCAGTAGTGGTTGGAAAGCAACTTGTCAGAATTAAAGGTCTTAGTGGAGACCAAATTGAACATGAGCCAGCAATGTGCCAGCCAGCTGCATCTTGGGTGGTATTACCAACAGGATAGCCAGCAGATGGAGGGAAGTGATCCTTCCCTTCTGTTTGGCACATGGATGGGATACCACATCTGGAGTGTTTTATTCAGTTTGGGGCTCATTTGGTATCGATACTGGTGTAGTGAAGTCAGTCTAGCAGAGATTCACCAAAATGATCCAGAGCTGGAGCACCTAATGTAGAAGAGGAAGCTGAAAGAACTGGACTTGTTCAGTCTTAAAATGAGAGGGCCTAGGGGGGAACTTACTTCATTCTCCAGCTACATAATGAGAGAGTGCAGAGACAACAGAGCCAGATCTCTGGGGGCAGGGGCACAGCAATACAAAGAGAGGCACTGGGCACAAGTCAGAGCACTAGAAAACTGCTATTATGAGAAATTTTTCTTTTTTTTTACCACAGGAGTGGAATACTGGAACAGGTTGCAGTGGAATGGTGGAATCTTCACCCTTGAAGATACTCAGAACTCATCTGGACAAAGTCCTGAGCAACCTGGTATAATTGGACTTAACTTTGAGATGGACTTAGATGACTGATTTTCAGAATTCCTGTCCAACCTAAGTTACTCCATAATGATATTTCTAAATATACTAATATAAGATAGTGACATTAATTTACTTCTTACCATCCAAAAGGCACTATTTGTTTAATTCTTTCATGGAAATACTATAAACAACATTTTGTTGCCTCAAGAATGAACTGTGATATTCTAGGAAGGCTGGCAAAAATCACGCTGACTTGTGAAATTTTCTTGACATTTAAATGGTTCTTAGGATGACAAAACATCATATTCCAATGGTTGGGGTTTTTTGTTTATTTGTTTGTTTTTTAATAGTAAGCCCCTCTTTAAATTTGAAAAAAAAGCCAACAATTTTTTTTTAGCATATACTCATAAAACATAATGCTGTTGGTAAATTCTTGTAATACATGTAGTCCCTGTGTAAATCTCCTCAACATGTAATTCTTTTATCCAGTTGAAGACTTTGTATTTTTCCTGTCTACTCACTAGACTACAAGGCTATAATTACCTAGGAGGAGACCTTCTAAGATTTTCCTGTGAAAGCTAGAATGTCACTTAAATATAACTATTCAAATATGAAATGCCTTACAGCAAAAAAATAATTAACTTTTTTTGCTCTTTAAGTAAGGAAAGGTTCAGTTGCATTACCTGTACAGTATTTTTACTGATGTTATTTCCCACAAACATAGATGTCAAATGAATTCTTCCAAAATTCTTCCTCGTGAAATGTTTTTTTGCAGTTTCCCATTGTCGTAGGCCTCGTGTCACTGAGTGAGTAAAAATAATGAAGTAAAGAGAGATTTCTAAGGGTAGTCATGCATGTAAGCAACTTGTGACTGAAGCGCCCAACCCATATAATCATCCTCAGTTCCTCTTTTTCAAACCAAAAGGAGCAAAGTGAGAAAAACCTCTATCCACGATAACATTTCTTGGTGCTACTTAAGTGCTAAGTTCTCTAAGGGTATTGACTGAACAAGAAAGAAGGAAGGACAATTGCTTTAGAGCAGGTTAGGATTTTTTCTTTTTTAACAGTGTAATTACTTTCTCACCTTTTGGGTCCTACTTGGAAGCAAAGAAACTCTAAAGCATCAAGGAAGTCTCTTGTTTGTAGAAAAAACTGAAAACATAAAATTGTGGTTTTTAATAAGAATGTAAACTTTTAAGTCTTGTTGCTGGATACTGTGGTCATGCTTCATTGGCATAGTAGTTTGTAAAATATTTTCTGTCCAAAGAAACAATATGTCATTGGGATTTGTATTCTTCCCTCTCCCCCTTCAAAACTTTCTTTACAAAACAGTAATGAAACCTTGTAAAAGAGGAACAACTGTAAATTCAAATACTAATTGTCTGAATATTTGTGAGTATCTCTAGGATACAATTCGTTACCTTTTACATTTCAGCTGTTATTTTACCTTCCAGTTATCCTTTTGTGTGATGCCTCGTTCCAGCAAAGAAAAAAAGCAACACTAACTACTATACCTCTGGCACCTGCAAGATAGGTAGAATTCTTTTGCTCTTGGTGTGCATTCATCAAGTTCCGTGTCACTGAAAGACAAGCATGACTTACTAGAAAAAGATTATTACTTTTTGAAGAAGTGTTTATTATTATGTATCTGCCTGAATCAATTGTCAGTGTGTTGCACATTTACATGAAAACAGATTTATGCACAACCCTTTGAATCTGTAACAGCCTGTCATCTTTCAGGGTTCCCCTCATTAGGGAGGTCTACTGAGGAAAGAATTTATCTCCCTATTAACATTACATTCAATAGAACCCTTGCCAGAATTTTTAGTGAGTCAAAGAAATTATCCCTGGTATTTTCTTATACGAAAGAATATCAGGAATCTGTATTCATTCTCGACCTTTGAAATGGAACAAGTATCTCTGGAAGATCAAGTTTTGCTTAGTGTCTTTGGGCAATATTATCCCCTTCTTAAATTCCTAGGATTGATTTGGAACTCTTGACCTTTAAAACACATACTTCCATAGTTTAATTAAGGCAGTTACACTTAGGGTATTTCAGACTGAAGCTGGGCAGCAATGAGCAGCAGTACAAGGTGCTAACTCTTGGGGGGCAGCATTGCTGGTGGAAATGGCCAGCAGCTGGGAATCCTGGAAGAGTGAGTGGCAGGGAATGCAGAAGATTTTAGCAGCAGGAGAAGTAGGTACAGCTCTACAGATGTTAGACCCTCTGCAGCTCTTTAAGCCCTCTGCTGACAGCACAGGAACCACCAGCTGTGTTCCACAGACTTCATTTTGCAGAGTTCCCTAGGTTTCTTTCCTTGCTGATAAGTTTTCCTTATCAGTAAAAAACGCTGGTTTACTTTTTTTTTTTTTTTTACTTTTTTTTTTTTTTTTACTTTTTTTTGTGAGAAAGAGAGACTCCTTTTTTTCAGGGCATCAGATCTAGGCTGAAAAAAAAGTGGTGAATTTTAATCAGCTTACCCTTTAAAAGACAAAAAAAAGAAAACCCCAGACAGTAAATTTCAGCCCCATGAAAGCAGGAAATGGCAGAAGTATTAAATGCAAAAAGTTAGAATTAACCATGGAAATAGCTTTTACTCAAAAACTTACATGTTTTCATACACTGCGTGCCCTTTTTGAAGATAACACAGAAATAACCACTGTAAAATAGAATGCTGCTTTGATTGAAGCAATAGAATCAACTTTGTTTGACCATGAATAATTGAAGTCTTTGTGTTAATGCTTCTTTTAAGGAGTAGTGGATCAGTAAATGTAACTTAATTGCAGGAAAAGTCTTATGGATGGAATTTATGACTGTATTTCAATGAAAGTCTTTTCATTTTTCCTTTTGCTTAAATAGAAGAAGGATTACTTAGATTCAGTGTTGCAGTTGTAATTGTTAGCAATCCCCAGTGCTGCTTTTTATCCTGATTTTAGAGATGCATATTGCAGAATGCAAGACTTTCTGTTTATCTTTCTTATTCAGTTCTTTAGAATAATGTGTTTCTTTGTGCATTATTTTAAGGTAGAGCCTGGCAATGTAGTGCTTGACTTTCACAGGCTTTGTCATCTAGAATTTCTGTTGTAACAGAATATAGTAAATATTCTGTTCTATAGAATGTAGATTGTAAACAGGATTGCTAGCTAAGTGCAGTGGCCATTTCTTTTTAATGAATAAATAAATAAGAGTTGGAAATACTCCCACTAAGTTCTCTCTAAGACCTTGAGAGAATGTCATTTCTGTGCCCCAACTTCCTTGTGCTTCCCATCACTGGTGTAGTGCCACACATGCAGCAGACTTGTCACTCTCTGTTTCACTGCCCTGTGGTTTCCAGGCAAGCATCTCCTAGTGCCAGTGGAGCCACGTAAACAGAGATTCACACCTTGTCATACAGAGCTAAGTGTAAGATGTTCACACAAAAATTACTGTCACTCATCTTTTCTGTGATACTTTGGGAAGCGTAAGCAAGGAAAAAATACAGTATTTTGGTGCAGTCTCTTCACTTGCCACTCTTCCTTCTCTGGACTTTAATTATTTTAGTGTATAAATAAAATTCTAGTGGGTCTTTATTCTTGGACATCGGAAAGAAAACATGCTGCAAGTCCTACAAGGATAGCCAAGTCCTTTTTTTCATATTTCATCAGAGATCTGCTGTGTTCAGGTCTCAGGTACTGACCAGACACCTTCTAAGAGATCGTTAGGCACCAGTTCTTACACATTAATCATTATTTTATTAACTTATTACTTAAATACTAAGTGTCCAAAATCCACTCAGTATTTACGAGGAAAGAGTACATGCCTGAAAGTAACAATGAGCAGTAAAGGGACTAATATGTCAGTGACTGGAGCCTGACTGAATTAGCACATTCCTTGTCATTTTGTGTCATTTCTTTCATTATTACAGCAATTAACTTTGCAGAATTGCATTGGCTCCATCCGGCAGAGAATGGAGAACAATAACAGTGTTTACCAACAGCAGGAGGGAGCTTACCTTTCTTTCTCAACCCCTTAAAATTTCTGCAAGCTAATCTCCATGCTCAGCTAGGGTGCCCTCCTACACAATGGAGGCTGTCTGAAACCTCCCTTAGGGAAACCTAAGGGAGCTGATGAGAGCTGTTGTCAGTGGAAAACAAATAGCCTGTCCCATAAAATATAGCGGCTTTTCATTCTGATGTGTCATTTCAAATCCATGCAGGCTGAAACCTTTGTCAGACAGCTGGACACCATGACAGTAATTCTGAGACAGGCATTCCGAGTGACTTTTAAATGAGTACAGGGTATTTTCGATCCATTAAACTCTGTGAAACTACAAAGAAACAAACTATGTAAAGTTCGTAGACTTCCAGCTGCAGTCACATCAAGAATCTCTGATAGTTCACTATTATTCGTTTCTAGTTGTAAATGGAAATATCATATGTACATAGAAATATATTAAAACATATACATTTTAAACGTGTCAATTAAATTATTGTAGTTTAATTATTTTTAATACAAAGCAAAATATTTTTCTGTTATATCTGTGTTTAAGGTGCTTTTGATTATGAATGAAATGCCAATAAAGTATCTTAAAATTAATTTTATTTTAAAATATAAAGATTACTATATTACCTCATCTTCATGGGCTTCTCTGATCTACTCTTCTGTCTCCAGGCATCGTTCAGGTACAGGACAGAAAGGCGCAAAACTCCCTGTGGGCCCACAACAGCACCACATTTTCTGATTTGATTGACAGTCCTAGTTTTCATAAAAGTATCCAGTATCTTTAATATGCAAGCTTTTGGATTCACTGAATGTTTCAAGAAGCAGGAATACCTGACCCACCTTCTCAACTGTGTTTTGTTATTCTGTCATGTAAGAGATTTTCTGTATTCTTACCACTTGCATCTTACTTCTGAAATCAAAACCCTCAAACTGTAACATTCTTAAAACTTGGCTTTGGTGCCACACAGCCACCAAGGTACCTAAAGTACAGATATGCCAGCATCCTCAGTGACCACCTAGACTTGTCCTAGTTGTGGCAATGCCAAGTCCTACTGCTACACAGAGAGGACAGTACTAACAGAGCTTCACTCTCTATAAAATACCAGTTGTTGGGTTTAGTGTTAAGAACAAAACAAGTTGATCCTGAACATGTTATTTATTGAACCAGAAACTGGAATCCAGTCTGAACAGAACTGGCAAGGCTGTGGGCTTCACAGTGCTCCACAGTCATTATACTGCTTCCACGGGAAACTGAGTATGCTGCTGCTTTCCTCATGGGGCAGATAGGTTTGTATCTGATCAGCCCCATTTAGTGTTCACAGAATTTGATTTTGGGCAAGATAATGATGGGAGTATTTCTGAATAAAGGAGTGACATGTACAGAAATGACCAATCCAAAATTCAGAGCTTCCAGACAACTAGCTAGAAGCTCCTCCTACAGATTTCACAAAGCTCCTAAGTATTGACAGCTTACTGAATTTACTATATGCCCTTTCATCCTCCATTTTCTGATGTCTACTTTAAAAATGCCAGTTTTCTAATCCTTATTTTCACATTTTTAAGCACCCAACTTCATGAAATAATAATGAACTTTGGACAAATATTCTACAGAATGGATATCATGACTACTTCAACACTGAAATTTTCAAAAGTTAGCACTTTTCAAGGTGTTTTTTTTAACGAAACACTGACATGAGAGTAGTTCAGTAGTTCTGCCATGTCCTTGAGATAAAGAACATAAAGCTTTTTTTGTTTTTCTTTAATTAGATATCAGGAAAGCTTATTGCCACTGCTTCATACTATAAATAATGTCACCTAGATTGGAAGTGCTGCAATGGATCGTTACAAAATGCCTCTGCTGATAGAACACAGTGGATCAAGCTTGTCTAACCTACTGTGATTAATAATCATCTCGTAGGTGAATTTCACTACGTTCAAATAATTATTTCAATGTAATATTTAAAATAACAGGGATGGATGCAGATGTGGTATTGATGAAAGACGGTTTGTGCAATAGCAGACTTCTCTGTTCACATGATCTGGCAATGCTAACATGAAGCAAAAGGGTATGAGTAACATCCTCTTCATCTATTTCACTTTTTTTTTCTCTTTTCAGCGAAGTTGTATTTGAATAGTAAAGTTAAAATTTTTAAAACTCTGATGCTGCACAGCAAAACACTTTAAAACACGTAGAACAAGATGTGGGGTTTTAATTCTCTTCTTGCCAAAGTGTGTTTTAATATTAATTTGTTTACTGGTGCAATGAAATACATGTGTGGTTTTTTTCAACAGGTTACATGCAGTTATGCAGTATCTTACAGCAATTTGTACCCAGTACTGTGGGCCAGATTTATGAATCATTGTGCCTTACTCTTGAGTTGCACAGGAGCAGGATTTTCTAATCACTAAAAAAATCTTTGTATTTTGTTACTCCGTGAAGTTATCAATATGCAATCTAGAGAGACAGAAGCCTTCTTTTGTTAAAAGATTGAATCAACTTTTCATCTCCTTTATCATATTTATATCTTTCAAGCAGCACAGGGATTAAGATGTGTTGTTAAAGTCTTGCCTCATCCAACTTGCCACATGAGTTACGAGTTCCTGCGTAAGCAGCCTCCACAGCTTAACTAAGCACCTTATGAACCAGCCAGGTAAACACATTTGAAATGAGCTGTACCTTCATGAACTGCAGTTTTCCATACCACAACACAATAGACATAGAGACCAAGCTTTCATTAAGTCATCCAGCAACAAGAATTCTGATGGCTCAAATGTGAACATTCTAACACAAAAATACTTTTTATCTAGAACTGCTCTAGTGAAAAAAAAAAAAAAAAGGATAAAGAAAAAGAAAAATATATTGTTAAAATGGTTGTTTAACTGCTCTCTTGTGAAATTAAATGTTTCTTTTTAGTTGTTTATTTTCCTTTTTTAATATTTCAAAAAGCATTTTCAATAAGCAGTTATGAAAAAAAATTTTTTTGAAAAGTGATTAACATATTACAAGTGGAAACTAGCTAAGCTGTTTTTAACAGACAATTGCAGTTTAAATCTCTCTTTGGTAAATAATATCATTAATCACCTAAATAAATTAATATCCTCAGGATAAGTGTACAGAAAACTGGATTGAATATTTTTCTGAAATTGTGTTGTTATTTCTTTCCAGCATGATTTGTAGAAAATAAAAAAAAAAAAAATGTAACACCTGAAGTTGCAAGTGCCAATTACCAGTGTGTTTTATGTTTTTCTCACTGGAATATTGTTTACTTCTGCTGTTCAGGCTCTAAATACTTGAGAAAGGTGGAAAATAGTGAGAAAAAAAAAACATTGTGTTAATTAACTGGTTATAATATATATTATTTAACGCGATCTACTACTTGATGTATATCTGTGAACTGAAAAATATTCTGAAAGACTGATACTGAATGCATCTCTGTCTCCTGGGAATAATTTAGTAAGCTAAACTAAGGTGAGATCTGTAATGCTGTCATATGTCATTAGATATTTCACTCTCTGTAAAGTTTGGTTTGATCGTTTGTCCTTTTTCAATGGACATCTTACTTCTCTTATTTGAGAAGAGGCATTTCTGTACGCATGCATTTGGATATCTATATATAAGTTTTAAAGCCCTAATATGAATAAACATTTGGGTTGCAACCAATAACCACTGTTATTTTCCCCTACCATCTTATTTGTAGATGGTTCCTGTGTTGGCAAATTGGTTGTTTTCTGATTATGCCTTATCTAAGTAAATGAAATGAGACAAACTGTGTGGAGGTAGTTGATTGCTTCCAAATGTACAAGAGTTAGGACTCGTGTGCAGCCACATTTTGTCAAGGCTGATCAGGTTTCTTGAAGAAGAGGTCTGGAGTATCTGTGGTTTGTAGCATATGGTTCATTCATCTTTATTTTTGGCCAGCTAAGACCTTGTGATGGCTGCTAAATGCAGAAGATGTTCTGGTGAGTTTTTAGCTTCACTGGTGAGTCCAAATATATTCTCCTGACTTCCGGAGTTTTGACTAAGATCAGGATTCAAAATATTGTCATCACAAAATTACATTCTTCTTCTATGACTTGATTAGAAAAATCAAGAACACCTCAGAAGCTTTGGTGTGAAGCACCTTTCAAACTCCTGACTCACCCTCCTGTGGCAGCCTGAGGTAGGTTTTTGTAATTTCTACTTTGGTGTTATCCTTCCTGACAAGGGACAAACATTTATTCAGCTCACTACTGTTCATTGTGTTTTCAGCAGAGGTCAAACCTTGCTTAGTCTTGAGGCAGATGCATGGAAAATCCCTACTTGTTATTGACATATTTTGAAATTACTTGCTCATTCCTAAACTTCCTAGTTTGTTGGTTTGGTTTGGTTTGGTTTTTTTCAAAGAACATCAGTCAAACTACCAGGATATGTAGAAAAATGCAATGGTCATCTGAGTTAGGCTCTTATCATTAAGCAAGAAAGAACCCTGTCATAATTTTAATATCTTCTGACTGACTGAAAAGGCTCCTTTCACTGCTGCTGTAGCTGTTCCTGATAACAGAAGGGCTGGGTTCTTCCTACTGCTTTTCATTCTCCCCTGGGGCATCCTGTTTAGCCAGACAGGAGATACATCCTAATTCTTAGTGCTCCTTTGAGTTGGGGTGGCTCCTCTGAACAGATCATAGAATTAGGGTACAAAACAGCAAAATGAAGCAACAAAAACATATTACCACTTTATTTAAATGAGGAATCTCTGAGCTATGGTGTGCTTGCCATAAGTGCTCAGTAAGTTGCTTCCGAGTGATTCTTAGCTACTGAAAAAAAAAAAATATCCATCGGAACATAAACAATGACACTCAAGCAACCTCACTTTGGGAAACTGAAATTGTCTAGGTTAAACTCCAGCCATCCAACCTTCAGCCTTGGTAGATCTTTATTTGATAGCTTAAATAATTAATTCTCACAGTTTTCCCTCTGTTTAGGCATCTGTATTGCACATAAGCTTTTAAGTGTCTGTGAAAAGTTCCTTCTAAACAGCTATCTGTCTGTGTGCTCATGAGCTAGTAGGACTCCTCCAAAGGTAAAGTAAGCCTATTGGCAGTAAGTTTGATTTCATTATAAAAGGTTTTTTTCTATTTTTCTTTTTAATGAGAAAAGGGAAACCAGGAAATACCAAAACTGCATTCCTAAAATTACCACCTCAGTCTACTGCATGGTCAACACAGAAGTAAGGCTGAGAGGGAAGGAGCCTCTACCTCCATGTGGAGGTCTCCCCCTCTCCATTGGCTGGGCAGGGACTCTTTCAGTAGGTGCTGCACGTGGTTGCAAGCTCAACAGGTAAGTGTGAGAAAGTGGATTTCACCCCCTTTTGAACTCCTCAAAAAGATTAAGCATTTCCATAAAACACCCTCATTGTTGCCAGGGACAGTAGAACAACTCTACATGAGGTTCACCTAGTTAGGCATCTAAAATGTACATTCTTCTTGGCTACCTGAGGAATAACCTTGAGTTAAATAGCCATTATTAAGCCAAGAAACATTATTAAGCCATGTCTTCATATATATTGATATTGGAAGATGTACAGTTCAGAAGCATCTTAGATTAAGAATCTTCATTACTTATGGAACCTTCATTATTTATTTATCCCTCACTTAATAAAAATGTTCAATTATTATGTTTTCTTTAAAAAGGCAAATAGCTTGTTAAAAACAATCCCCATAAGACCATATACATGAAACCAGCAATATGCCATTTGAAAGAAGTTGAGATTTGTCAATTAGTAGTTTTAATCAAAAATAATGAGCTGAATCAGGTGATACACTTTTCAAAAACGTGTTATTTAAAGGTAGCTCAACATGGCCTTATTTTCCATAAGCATATACTGAGTGGCATAAATTATACTATCTTTCTATTTTAATAAATCCCCACACTGACTGTTAACATAAAGCTGCTCAAATTAATGTCACAATGCAAATTTATAATTACCTGCATCATTTAATTTACATTTTCTTCTAACTATTGGTTCTAAGTCTAGCTTTCTTAACTGTCTTCTGGAACATGTCTAATATTCTAACAATTACTGAATATCAATCCTGAAAGCTTACTTTCCATCTCTTTTAAAAGTCTTCATGTGAAGTTATCCAGACATACTTATCTAAGACCATTAATAGCAGCTGGTTTAATGTGCTCTTGAATTACTGTTGAAATGGAAAATATTTTGTAATACAAATACATTACCTTCTCTTTTCCCAAATACAGGACAGGAATACTTACCATGTTTTTTCTCCTTGCTTATCAACAGTTCTATGTGTCTTATCTAAAACCAGACAATTGTTAGAGTTCTTAATACATTTCATGAACTTTTTTTAGATGTCCTTTTCAATGCAGCGCATTCCTAGGCATCCATCTTTCTTTCTCCATATTATTTTTCCATAATCACTGCCATCAAAGTTATATTTGCTGTTACTTGTTCTTCTCCCAGCTGTTGAGTATCTATAATTATAACTGCTTTACAAAATGCCCTCTAAAGAGACAGAAGGAAAGGGCTCTTTTTCTTGGGGAAAGGAGTGTTTTGTTGTGACTGCCTTCTTTGGGATGGGAGACTTTAAGGACTACACTCACCTCACTCTGACTCTCCCTAATTATTCACTGGTCACTATTTAAGCCTACTATTTATTTCATCTCTGTCAAATTAGCCTTCTTAAATCACCAGGTCAGTATCTTTGTTTCAGTCTTTTCTGCTGATTTCAGACAGTACGATTTTGGGATGTCCACCAAAAGTTTTTGTTTGCTTGGTTGGTTTTTGTTTTGTTTTGGTTTGGTTTGGGTTTTTTTGTTTTTTTAACTGGTTAATGGATCTGATGATTATAAAGTTATCTGGTGCAGCATTCTCCTGTGCTGGTTACAAGATTTTTAGAGTACAGAGACAACGACTTAATTTTAGAAACTGTGAAGAAATTAAAGCAAGCAGCATCATCTCTCCTGCTCACCACTAAGGGTATATGCTACATGACACAATGAAACGTAGGTTCCCACCCTTTGCAGTTAAAGTACCACAGAGAACACAGCCACAAAGGGCCATTAGCTTCTCTGGACAGCAAAAATGATTTGTCAGGGTCTCTATAGTGCACCCAGTATGGCAGTAAGCATAGCACCCTACCCTGCAGATACTATGCCCTGAAGTCCTCATGATTTTCCCTCTGCTCATTGAAAGCAGTTGATTAAGGAGTGTAGCCTTTCTTCCCCTACTTGAAAGAACAAGAGGTGCAAAGCACAAGAGGTGAAGGAATTTTTTTTCTGACCACATCCCTTAATTATTTTCGCTCTCAACATCAGGATTTAGTTCCAAATGAGTATTCACTGCATTGCTTATTATGCTCGTGGGGATTGTTAAACAAGTAGCATGTCATTGCTTTAATGCCATCCCAGCTTGTCCTGCCAGAACGTCACCTCTGCCACGTACAAGCCTGTAAAGGCTCCATCTCCCAGCTGGTGGAACAAGATTTCACAAAACCCAAACCACTCTACACTGTTTCTCTAATCAGGAGATTTCAGCCAAAACATGGCAGTTTTACAGTTAGCATTTGTTAACAAATTTTCAGCATAAACACTCCAGAGCCAAAAATGCTTTCTTTAGTTGTAAAGAATGTGGGTTTGTCTCATATATTCAAGCAGTTACACATCAGTGTAGGACCACCCATTGCTTACAAATGTTGCCAACAGCGTTTGCTTTTAGAAAGTGGGCAGCCAGGGGAGGCATCAGAAAAGAGTGGTGGTGACTCCCACTAAACTTCCAAATGGCAGGCAAACCAGCTTTCCAAAAACTGTGAATGTTATTTCCTAAGTATGCATTTTAATTAATCTTGTGTAATTACCCCTGTGTACAGATTTCCATCTGTGCTAATAGTACATAAATAATTAAATGACATGCTTAAGGAGCATGCTGCTGGAGTTTCTGGCCTCACCATGCAACAAGTCAGAGCTGAGGAGCTGTATGACAATGGATGAAAATACAGGAAACACTCCTCTCCTAAAGCTGAGTCAGTGAGCTGCTGTTCTCTGAAAGGCCTGTTGTAATATACAGCCTCTCCTTCAGATATACGTTGAACCTATAGAGGTTAAAAAAAAAAAAAAGACTGGAAACAATAAAATATCTTTCTGTACTTCCTCTTCTCAGAGGGATTGAAAATAGAGAAATAAGATGCTGTTACCTAATGTTACTCCTTAAAATCTGAGTAAAGATTGGCTTCGGCTACTGAGTAAGATGTCTTGTTTCCTCCAGACAGGTTGATGATTCTTAATCCAAGAATTCAAGTAATGAGCAGTTGAAATTTCCATCTCGAAGCATCTGTTCTGCCAAGTCAGCACTGGCCTTGATAAATAGCAAATCAGACTGATGCATGCAAGTGTATACACACATGCTCAAGTTAAACTAGAAGGAAAATACTTGAACAGATCTCTGCATAGGCAGATTTATGTAATTAATCTGTAATTAGGCTTTATACAGTGCAGACTGACTCAGGTCAAAACAAAGAAAATGCAGACCTGGTAGGATCTCTACCTGTTGCTGCAAAAAAATTTTTTCAAAGGTTATTTGTGGGTAAGTTTACATACCTTCACTTAGTTGTCACAAACCTTTACTGACATTCTAACTCCACTTACAGCAGAAGAAAAATATATTTAGCTAAAGGATAAAAACAAACCACAAGTACAACTGCATTTGGGTGCTTTTAGTAATCTTAGCAAACTTCAAACATAACTTTAAAAGCTTTTCCTCATTTTTGACTGTGCAAAAGAGAAGCTTACATGCACCACTTGTTTTATAAATACAAAGTCTCTACCAAGTTTTGCAATGGTGGCACTCCCTTGGCCTGAGGAATAGAGGAATCGTTTGTTTCACTACTTTTTTATTTTCTAAAAAAAAAAAAATTGTAAAATCCAGTTCCCTGATGATGGAGTCATTCTGTTGAGGAGGTTTCTACCCAACAGCATGTGCCACTTCAGTTCCAGTGACAGGAAATGCCAAGCTGGTTTGGGAAAGTATGCCCTCCTCTCCCAGCAGCCCAGCAAAGAAATACCGAGGGTCTCCATTCTGAACAGGAAGGTTTTACACAACTGTTCTAGGGTATAAACAGGGGCTGGGAAAACAAAAACTGTCTTTCGGTACATGCTTCACAATAAAGCTTTCTCCAAGGGGAATTAGAAGTATTTTCCTGACTGTAGGACTTTGCACTCCAGAGCTAAGAGGTGGAACTGGATGACTATTGAGTTGTTAAGTGGGGAAATAATTCAAGACTAAGTGTATTTTTACTCAAAATTCCAGGCTGAATTAATTAGGTAATGTCATTTGTTACTTCAGGATGAGTATCCTTTTCTCCACAGAGTCTATCACAGGATTTTTTTGTAAAGTGAAATGAAAAATGGGAACCAGGCTTGCCTTTGTGTAAGAAAAGGGAACACCTCTGTAAGCTAATCCTGAAATGGCAACAGATAAAGGTACACAGCAATAGACTATGATTTCATGATTTTCCACATTCACTCTAACAGAAAGTCACCCTGCTACATTCCTCATTGTGGTGGTGCTGTATTATATAGCATGAGTGGCATTTGCAAAGCCTGTCATGAGTTAAGATGGTACCTCGTGGCTACTGCAATCCTGTTTTCAGTGGAAAGTCAGAATGAGAAAAGTTATTACTTTCTTGAGGTAAAAGCATTGTACTGGCTCTCTTTTGAAAGTCAAAAGTAAGAAGAGAAACCATTTCTTCCCTAGGACAGATGGAGTCTCATGGGTTGACAAAAGTACAGATTGCTACTGATTTTGCAAGAAGATAAATTTATTTTTACTTTTCTAATAAGTTTACATGAAAAAATGAGGTGGGTATTTGTGACTCAGAACAGGCCTCCAAATGTGCTAAAAGGTCCTGAAATTATTATCAGACATTTTCCTAATGGCTTCATGTCTGGCTCAGTTCAGCCGTGGTCCTCAGGTTTCCTTCACCTCAACGCTATGAAAAAATTTCTCTGCGTATTTCCACTCCTTCTCTACCCCTCCAAATAATGTATGTGCAAGTCCCCATCATCTCTGGCCCTCCTCCTCCCCAGCAGGACAGTGGAATACAAGTTACCTTCCCTAAGAGGCACATCTGGTAGGGTCGATGAGCTAGGAAGGCAGGGAGACTGTCTCCATCCATCCTGTACCCACTCCCCCCAGCCCTAAACTCCTTTTTGCTCCCCAACCCTCTCTCACAAGGCAGTGCTGTTCTCCACCACTGCCAAGCTCCCGGCCGCCAGGATCTTGACATTTGTTCTTGTTTTCTCCTGTCTCCCCTAATAGGTAGAGCACTACTAAGCAAAGAGGAATGCAGGGAACAAGGGAGTTCAAAGTAATTGAGTCTACATACATTCAGAAAGCCTGGATCCTTGCCTGCTCAGAACCTGCAGCATTTACATAGTTTCAGAATGTTTAACCCCTTTTCACTGAACCTGGTAACGCTCTGCTCAGCGTGCTTCTTATCAGTGACCACAGACGCTGGAAAGTGCCTTCACAATTCCAGCTCTAGGTGGTTACCACTCAACTTCTTCTCCTTTTTTTGCTCTGTGGGACAGTAACTTAAGACCTTGAGTTGTCACTTTTATAAGATGCTCAGGGAACTGTGTTGCAGAGGAATGATCACTCACCGTAACTCCTCAAAGCCTCTGCCGAAGGTCTTTCTTACCTACACAAACAGAACTGTGCGGGGTTCAAAAGAGCTTTCTTAGTTTTCTACTGCAAACTGCTCTATTAAATTGTAAACTCACATCTAACTCTGCCTGCAAAATTAGTAAAGAAACAGAAACATCCCAAAATTATAACTGTAAACTTGCTTGGGTTTTTTTCTGATTATTACTCCTGAACACACTCTTATTTCAGTTTGATTTAGATTGTTAGATGGCAGCTTATAACTGGATTTAAATTAGTAAGCAAAAATTGTCTGCTCAAAGAAGTGTAATAATGGAAATTCTTAAACAAGGCTAGGAAATATTTTTTTTTTCTCTGAATCTTAGCATTTATTTAAACTATCTAGATGCTAAACAGCACAGTACTGTATTGGTCAGATAAGCAGCAAACCTGAGATGGGAAAAAAGAGTCGATCTGACTTGCCTGTTTAATTGCTAGTGACAGTAGAAATGCTAAAAGAAAAAAAATTACCCTTCAAAAATTACATTCTCTTTAGTAATCTTCCACTGACTGCTGCTTGACAAAAGACTGTAGGACCAGGCCCATCATTAGCACAAAAGCATGGTGATGGGATTGGATTTGTTTACCTGCAGTTCAGACCTAATTATAACCTTTAAAAAAAATTAAAACACATTCAGAGCTGCTTCTGAAAATGTTTAAGTATACACAGAGCTTTACTCAGCGATACCGTTCTAATTAACTTGCCAAAGCATTTGCCAGAGAAGGCCCTTTATAAATATACATATATAAAACAAAGCAAAGCAAAACAAACAAAACAAAAAAAATTTTGAAACTACCTGTTTATCATACATTTAATCAGAAGGGAGGTAAAACATATAATTAAAGCATGCAAGTCTCAGAAACTTTTCAGTTACTATAGCAATTTACATAAAAGTCTGAAAGTTGCTACTGTATGCTCTGCATCAGATACTGACTAGTCCTGTATTGTGCCTGATCCAGGAGAATTACTGACAAATTAAGTTATGGGCAGCCTAGTGCAGTATTACTTGTTTTGTATTTTTAAAGCTGTTACAGAGCAGTTTATACCAAAGTTGTCATTTCAGAGGGTCAAAAATGTAGTTCAAAGCCTAACAGGGTTGAAATCGGGTACGTGAAGGGTATTTAAAAAACATGATTTGAAGCCTAACCCTAAACTAGGGTTATGTGAAGGGCATTCACTAGAAACCAAAACATTATTTAAAAATCTGCTGGCTAAAACACCTGTTTCCAGGCTAGAACGGGGAAAGAAATGCCAGGACTGAGCCTTTGAGAAAGAAGAGTGAAGTCACCTAATGTATGAATGTGAATACGTGTTAGTGTTGGATGGAAATTATCCTGCATGACTTTAAATGCTGCGCTGAAGGGAGTAGCCGGACCTGTGCTAGCAATAACAAGCATCAAGCGGCTACATATTGCTAAACAGACAGTTTGTGTAAAGAAATGTTATGCTGAACTCTTTCCTGGTTCTGTAATTAGCTTTCTGCATGCAGGCTCTGAGACTCCCTACACGCTGTGGACTGGAGGGCAAAGGGGAGGAGTGCCAGGTTGACCAGAAAAATGTTTTGTTATGTTTTCTTTGTTTGTTTATGGGTTGTTTGTGTTTGGTTTTTTGTTTGGGTGGGTTTTGTTGGTTTTTGTTGTTTTTTTTTTTTCGGTTGGTTGGTTTTGCTGGGTGTTTTTTTTCTTTTATTGTTGTTTTTGGGTTTTGTTTTTGTCTAAAAAAAAAAAAAAAGAGCCGGGTCTGCAAATGATACGGGATAAATACCAGGGCCGGGGCAGGTTGCCTGCATTTCCGTGGATTCAGAGAATCCAGGAGCTCAGAGCTGGCAGGGCCAAGAGAAAGATGGAAAATTTGTGTTTTTTTCCCAAGGCTCCGATACTTGCTGTACTTTTCCCATACCACAGGAGCCCTTTGGTGTTGCACAAAAGAAGGGCACCCATCCTTTTTCTCCTCTTTCAGGGAAACCTGCAGGAGCCCAGCTCACCGTCCTGGGTCTACGGGGAAATAGGCTTTGTGTCGAAACCACACCTCAGAACAAGTAAATAGAAACTCGCCTCATCTGAGAAGGAAAAAAAAAATAAAAATAAAAAAAAAGAGAGAGACAATCGTCTCTATTTCTTTCCCTCTCCCATTCTTCCTTCTCCTCTACGTTTGTAACAAGGCTTTTACAGAGGATGGTGATGTATATTGCAGCACTGACATTTATTAGCAGCAGGTTTCGAGTACGAGTTGCCTTCGGGACAAAAAATAATAAATTTGAATGACTGCCTTTAAAACCCTTTTGAAGATGAAAGGGGGGGGAGACGGTTATTTTAAAAAGCCAACATTAGCAGCGCTTCTTTAAAAGGCTATAAATAACACTAAAGCATGAGAGGGGCCACGGCAGACCCCGGCACTTGTTGAAAACCCTCTCTCTCTGCTACCTCGCTGCCTCGCACGCTGCCCTGCCAGCACCGCTCCCCGGGCCACTGGGTCGGCACCACGAAGCCGAAGACACCCAGACCGCTGACCGGGACCGGGTCCGGGTCCGGGGCCGTGCACGCCGCGGCGGGGCAGGGCAGGCAGGGCAGCCAGGGCCGGGCAGGGCAGAGCCGGCGCGCCGCGGGGAGGAGCCCTCCGCGCTCCCCGTAGGCAGGACAGCCCGCAGGGCCGGCCCCCTTCTCCGGGCTGGGTGGGGTGTAAGGGGGGGTCGGGGGTGGAGTAGGGTGAAATAGGGGCGGGTGTGTGTCACCGGGTAGATACCCGTGGCCAGGTACAGGCGGAGGCATTGACGACACGGGAGTGGGTGCGCTCTCGGGTTGGGCTCCCAGGGAGTAAGCACACGCGTAGCTGCCGCCCGCCCGCCCGGAGCCGCCCGCGGGACAGTTACCCTGGGCCGGGGCGGGCAGCCCGTCCGCGCCGCACCCGCCGCCAGCCAGCCTGCCTCATGGCCACCCGGGTGCTGACCATGAGCGCCCGCCTGGGTCCAGTGCAGCAGCCCGAGGAGCCGGTGTTCGCGCAGCTCAAGCCCGTGCTGGGGGCCAGGGAGGCAGCGATCTTCCCCGGGGAGGACCTGAAGCAGCAGCCGCCACCGCCGCCGCCACAGCAGCAGCAGCAGCAGCACCCGGGGAGCGGCGGCGGTGGCGGCGGCGCGACCCTGCCGGCGGAAGAGATGGTGCAGGTAGGCAGCGGCCACCCTCCTCACACCCCTCCGGGCCATCGCCCTTCTCCCGCGGCGGGGCTGCCCGGGGGTTAGCGGCAACATGAGGAGCGGGCGGGCGGGCGGGACTGGGTGGGGCCGAGCCGCGGGGCGAGGGCAGCGGACCCCGAGCTTCGGGGCTGAGGTTGGCAGCGGTCTGAGGGGGAGCGGCCGCCGCCCCACCCCGCCGCCCGGCCCGCCTGTGCCGAGGGGACGCGGAGCGGTATGTGGGGGGGGGGGCACCGCAGGCGCTCCCGCCTTCGCGCCGGCGGAGCGCGATGTGGCGGCCCGGGGCGCGGCTGAGGCGGCCGGGCTGAGGCAGGGCGCGGGCTCCGGCGGCGGCTGACGGTCCCGTCCCGGGGCGAAGGGGGAGAACAGAGCTGCCCTGGCGGGTGTGTTGAAAGCTACAGCTGCTGCCTTTGCACTTGCCCGGTGGCAGAATTAGAGCGGCCGCCTGTCCTCCTCGCCCACGCAGGGAGTCATGTTCGGGGGTGGAAGGAGGGGGGGGGGGGAGGCGGAGTGGGGGGACACACGACACACCGTGCGAAGGGGGACGGGGGACTTCCCGGACTTTCTGCCGGGTTCGGGAGGCTGTTTGGGAGCGGATCCACTCACAAACAGCTGGAGGAGCTAAAAGCGGGAGGCGCCGACCGCAGCCGCGCTTCAGCCCGCCGAGGGTGTTGGGCGGAGAGGCGGCTGCCGGCGCCCCTGTGAGGCAGCGGCCTCCCCTGCCCCGGGGCCGCCCGCGGTTCCGACCCCCGGGATCGGTGGTGTGACGGGGGGTCCCGGGGAGCTGGCGGTACCGGGCAGCGGTGTGCCGGGCTCTGCGTTTCGATGGTGTCTTCCCCAGGGAATAAATAACTCCCGTCTTCAAAGCGAGCTGCCCTCGTCTCGTAAACAAGAGCTGGAAAAAGTAGCCTGGCATGTCAGGGCAGATCCAGATCAAAGGGACGGGAAGGCGAGGCGGCTCTGTTTGTTTGTGGTGTTTACCGGGGGTCTTTGAAGAAAGGTCCTAAAAAATCCAGTTTTTGGGCAGAGCTGCTGTTTGTCAGCTGCTTTCTCTTGCGGGGCGCTAAACGGGTCTGGTATGAGGGCAGGCTTGACAGGGCAGGGGGGAATGTAGCATTTGCCCATTGGAGAGTGCGTGATAAATGTTTTGCCGATGACTGTACCAGTCATGTATCGGGCTCCAGCCGCCCACGGATTCCCTCGCACCACTACGCTGGGAGAATTATTTCCCAGTAATTAAAGAGCTCTCCTAGGACCCAGGCATGGATAGGGATATGTTTATCGCGCTATTAGCCAATTATACACTGCATAGGTTTTTTAAAAATAAATACATATGTTTTTAAAGTGTGGTCCCAGATACACTTGACACTAAAGAGCGCTCTGATGCAGTCCACCCGGCTTCTTTTTATTCGGCATTATTTTTAAATTATGAGAAATCCTAGAAGTACAGAAAACATGTATATATATATAGATATATAAACATTATTTGGAATATTAGCATTCAAATAGCCAGATGAGGATGTGGCTTTTAAATTTAGCATTTCAAAGAGAAGCGGGTGAAACAGATAGGCAGTCACCCTTGATCGAGCAGTGAATTCCAGAGCAGGAGATCTTCAGATTAGGTACAACGCCTGTCACTCCTGCGCCTCTCACTGTTTTTGTAGGGCATAAAAGATGAAAAGTTTGTCATCTGCTCTAACATCAGGGCGATCTGAATGTTTGCTCTGTGTGAACGGCTTGTGCCATGACTTTATCTTCTTGTCCTTGATCGTGTTGATTAGCGCGCCGGTTATAAAAGGCAGGTTTTCATTAGTGTGGATGTTTATAGCTTCCTCCATTGGCTGAACAGTGTTCCCTTTTATTTTGCAAAGCCTCATGCGACTTGCATGCCATCCCCCTTCTTAGTTGGTAACAAATCATGTGTATTATGGTGTGTTTTGTTTTTGTAGACAAGATGTGAAATGGAGAAATACCTGACACCTCAGCTCCCGCCCGTTCCCGTCATCTCCGAACATAAGAAATACAGACGAGACAGTGCCTCGGTTGTAGACCAGTTTTTCACTGACAGCGAAGGGTTGCCTTACAGCATCAACATGAACGTCTTCCTCCCTGACATCAGCCACCTGAGAACTGGCCTGTACAAATCTCAGCGACCCTGTGTAACCCACATCAAGACAGAGCCGGTCACCATCTTCAGTCACCAGAGCGAAACTACTGCCCCTACCCCAGCCCCTGCCCCGACTCAGGCCCTCCCCGAGTTCACCAGCATCTTCAGCTCCCACCAAACTCCTGATGTGAACAACATTTTCATCAAGCAGGAGCTTCCTACTCCAGATGTCCATCTTTCTGTCACACCCCAGCAAGGCCAGTTATATCAGCTCTTGAGCTCACCGGATTTAGATATGCCCAACACGACTACTCAGGCAGCCGTGATGGACTCCCTTAACAATGTCTCCATGCCGTCAGTCATGGCAGGCCTTAACACACTGTCCTCAGCTGTTCCACAGACTGCGATGAAACAGTTCCAGGGCATCCCCCCATGCACCTACACCATGCCAAACCAGTTTCTGCAGCAGCAGCAGGCCACTTACTTCCCTCCTTCGCCCCCAAGCTCAGAGCCTGGAAGTCCAGACAGACAAGCAGAGATGCTACAGAATTTAACCCCTCCTCCGTCATACGCCGCAACTATAGCTTCCAAGCTAGCGATTCACAATCCGAATCTACCAGCAACTCTGCCCATAACCCCCCAGAACATCCAACCAGTCAGATACAACAGGAGAAGTAACCCAGATTTGGAGAAAAGACGTATCCACTACTGTGACTATCCCGGTAAGCAATCCATGCCAGAAAATCCCATCTCTTATAATAAAAAAAGTGTGAACAATTGTAGATGTTGTATAAATGGTTTTATTTAGCTGTAGTCTACACCTAGGGAGACCCAAATAATTTCTTCTTAAAGGAGAATTTCTCCTCTTACTGTCTCATTTTGCGTGGTGCACTTACACGTTCTTTAAATAACTTACACCCTTTTATCCATGTTGCCCTAAAAATGCCTGACATCATTTTACCATGTTACAAAATTTGTACCCCATAGGAAAAAGAATTAAAATTATTGCTTTCTCTAATGTAAGTCATTGTGACCGTGCAGCCCCTGCTCCACTTTTCCAGTACTCATGATAGAGCAGAGGCTTGCTTTGTCCAAGGCAGTACAGCTCAGTTTGAATGTGCTGGTGCTGAAAGAATCATTTCAGCTCCTGGTAGAAAAGGCCACGGCCATATCATCCCTGTTACGAACTGGGAATTCAGCCTCTTGCATAAATCCATTAAAGCTCCCTCTAAAAACTCTGCACAGATGCATTCCCTTTCAGCCTCTCCTGTGCTGAAGGGGAAGAGGAGCAGGACTATCATCCGTGCTTCCGTGTTACAAGATGCTCATACCCACCTGAGCAGGGAGAAGCTGCTGCTTGTGGTCAATCTCCCTCTTTAACAACATAACTCTCAGCAGTGTATCACTCTTAGGGTGTGCAGTGTGATAAATGCTCAATGGAAAAGTGATGTGAAGCAAATTCTCTAGGAATTTTTAAAAAGCCAAGTCCCCCTCTGAGTTGCCAGTTTATGGAGAAGGTGTTACCAGACATAGATTGTACCAGCTGTTGTTGGTCTGTACTGCATTACAGGGTAGTATGTCTACCAGAAACACGTGCATCTTTTCTCTTTTCTATGGAAAGCACCATATCCCTAGAAGCTTTCCGAATCAAATGATGATGTCAGAAGGTAGTAAAGGTAAATGTTCCCAAGTAGGACCGTAGCACTGAGTAAGGAAGTTTAAATGTGACATGGAGCATTCCTTGTTCATCCACCTGAAATGCCTCTCTGCCATTCTGTTTTGTTTTAGGCTGCACAAAAGTTTATACAAAGTCTTCTCACTTAAAAGCGCACCTGAGAACTCACACGGGTATGTACTCACTGGCTCTCCTTTGTTCATGGCTTACACATTTTCTCAGAAAGCAGGCGTGCTTGATCTGCCATCTTGTCCCTCTTTTCTGGACAGTGGTGTGGGTTCAGATGGGAAGCTCAGCTAAGAAAAATTGAAGGTTTGAGAAGAAAAATTGCTTCTATTCTTAATCCAGTTGTGATAAATCTCTTACAATACGAAACACAAAATAGTTCAGAATAAAACAAAGGGAAAATTTCCTTTTCAATGTAGAATTCTATAAAATGTTAAAAAAAAATGAATAGTGAATTAGGCATAGCAAATGTGTTACAGTTTTCAAAAATTATTTAAATAAATCAAGCTTACTGATTTTGGATTTTTCTTTGACCTGTTAAAATTATTTAATGTTAGAATTTTTTCAGAAACACCACGAAAGCTCCCCAGCTACTTACATTTGCTTCATCCTTAGCATTAAGAGTGCATTTTAAATTTTTTCTTTTAAGGCAGGAGCTTCTACGCATTTTTTTAATGTTTATTTTTTTTAAAGAAAAGACACAATTTCCCTTTTTTTCACGGGTGGAAGACATTAAAATGGAGGGAATGAAAAGTGTTAACGTGTCGCGTCAGTTCCTTGTGCCTCGATCCCCTTCTGCCTGCATCTGCAGAGGCAGCCCCTGCGCGTGGGCCCGCGTGGAGCAGGGGCTGTGGGTGCAGAGGACAGGAGCTGGGATGTGGAAATGCCCTCACTGCTCTTCTGAAGCATTCACCTGCTGAGGCAGGGGGAAAGCAGAGAGAGGGAGATGGGGAGAAAAGCCCAGCACACCAGCAGCACGCCTGGAACTATTTAGAGCAGCTGGGATCTTGGTACGGAGCTGCTCATGCTAAATCGGTGAAAAGCACATGACTGATTTTGTAAAGAAATCAAATGAGAGGGTTGTGACTCCTGTTCTTAAAACCGAGTGTGAATCCCAGCTCTTTCATGCATGGACCTCAATTCAGAGCAAAACATGAGTCACAGGTCAGGCAATTCGCTCAGGGAAGCAGGCTGCCAGTGCTGTGGCTGTGCCACTCAAGTAATGGGTTTTCACCTAAGTTTAAAACAAAAGTCAAAACAAAACTTAGTGTCAGCTATGGTATAACAGAACGTTTCACTGTCTCTATGGAAACGGGGCTCTCTATTCAGCAGCTATTTTGAATGGATCGTTGCATTATTGTGAAAAAATTGAGTATCTCCAGGCTAAATGTTACTATGGAAATTTTGTTTTGATAAATGAGTTATCTGTATTGCAGTCGCATTGAAAAATTTAAAGCCGCTGTACCAGGGTTATTGCTTTACATTAGTAATAGAATAAACAAGAACACTGCTAAAAGTGTTTTTTAAACATGTAATCACTCATTACCAGCGAGCTTAGTAAAAAAGAAATATCTTCATGAGCGTATAAACAAAAATAATGTTAGAGAGTATAATCCTGTTGCTCTTTTAATAAATAATCTGTAAGTTTAAGAGTGTGCAGTTTCCACTTAGTGCACTTTAGCCAGCAAGTAAATACCAGTTTCAAATATCTCACTGGCTATTATACAATAACTAGGAAGAGAGATAAAAGTAAAGCTTAATTTAAAAAATAATTATTATGTAATAATTTATTACGTAGTCATAATTTCAAACTTACAGTTTTTTTAATCAGTTTATATTTTTTCTGTACTTTGAGAAGTAGTGACTTTAGTCACCACTAAACACTATTAACACTATAAAGTTAGTGTTTGTGCACACAGAAACAGGTACCACATCAACAATATATATTGCTTAGGGTCACTAATGTTTATTGTTGCCTTCACTTTTTTTACTTAATTGATATTTGACCTTAGACATGCGGATAAATGTGCAAAGGTCAGGGGAGCTGATGTATTCATGGAAACAGGAATGTTGTTTTAGATAAAAATCTAGTGAACTTAAGCAGGTCTGTAATACAAAGGGTCTTCTGGGGAGGTGAATGAAGGGATAAACCATCTAAAGCGTCCATTACATGCAAGAATGTGAGTCCCTATCCTATTACCTGCATTATTTCAGAATTTGGATTAGTTTAACTCCCTTGAGTTTCCAGCACCAGTTCTGGTCTCTGCCTTAACATACAGTTGAAATGTGTATTACCCAGTATCGGAAATCCATTTACTAAGTGTTAAAGTAAATGGATGCAAACTTAGGGAAACCAGTGAAGTTACACAACTCCTCCAGGAGTGCAGGGGAATCTTGCTGTTGATCTACAAAGAGAAGAGCTCAGTGCTGAGAGCTAGATTGGTGTATGTGCCTCTGTGCACCCCATCCCCCAGAACTATGAATTAATACAGCACTATTGAGCTTTGATTTTTTAATTTTTTTTTATTTATAAAAAAGTACTCTTGTAAAGCTTTTACCTTCAAAGTCAAAGCAAGTGTCACGTAATCCATTTTAATAAAGTGTGTGATATTCTTTCAAATCCCTTCAGGGATAGCAAACCTGTTTATCTGGCTAAACCCGTTCTTTAGTAATCATGGACCACTGAAGTTGTTTTCTCCTTATTCTTAGTTTCTTAACAATACCTTTTAAAATTGGCTGCAGTCTCTCTCTCATCCCAAACAGTCCCCGCCCTTCTCAGCAATCTGTCATCTTAAAATAAAAGAGCCTGCAGCAAAGTTTGTCTGCCATTAAAAGTCAAGACAGACCTTATGGTTTTCCTTTTGTATTGGAAAATCTCAGTCCTTTCACAGTATTTATTTAGCAGCCTTTCTCTTCTGAAGAGCTTTTACTGGGTTTAATAGACTTTCTTTGAGAAAAAACCTAGAAGAAATGTTGGTTTTTGATAAATGGAATGTAGTCTGTAGTCTTTTTTTCAATTCAGATATGAGCACACTGTCAGATTTTACAAATTACTTTTCAATAAATCTATAGGAAATGGGCAAGAGGGAAATCTCTTACATTTTTCTTAGGTGTTCCCAAGGTGTTTACTTTACACCAAGGCAGTTGGGATACGCTGGTATAATTATTCTGATTTAATGTAGTTACACTGGGCTTTTGCTGTTGATTAGGAATCCAGTATTCACATGGAGAGAGAAAGCAAAGTTGGTGCATTCGTGGCAGTCACTGAGGCAAGCACCCATTTTTCTTTCTCTAGGTAACACTTCAGCGTCTATAAATTACAAATTAAATTTTATTTTTGGTAAACTGATAACTCCAAAATTGAACATGAACAAAGATTAGAATGCTGCAAAGATTCAGGATGATTTCTGTTTATCTCCATGCAGTTCTGGAGCAGATGTCTGGTACCTCTTCGTGCCTTAAAGCACATCAGTATCATACCAGCACATGGTATCTTAACTTGATACTCATTATTCCTGAAACAGGTAACATGGTATTCAGTATGCTAAAATATCTGTTGGAACGTTTCTCAAAGCAGATTGGATTTTTTGACTTTTTGAGGCACGGATTGACTTTTAAAATAATTTTACCTGTTAGTCATGGAACAAGTTTCGTTTCATAACTGGCATTGTGCAACTCCAGTATATAATGGGGGAGAGGGTTACGCGTTATTGTGGGCTGTCCAGCAGTAAAACCACCGTACTGGTCTGGCATAACAGCTGTGTGTCCAACTTGAAAAACATGCCAGATGGCAGTGAAAAGCAGTTACTTTTGTGTTACAGATACACTTCCTTTGGTTCCTTTTCTGGAATCCAAGAATATACAAGTATCTCAAGTGACCCTTTAGAAACAGCGGTCCTATAACTTACCCTGTTAATTTCTTTTTATGTTAAAAATTGGGACTATAGAAGTTGAGCCTTTGATATGTGGGCACCCGGAATACCCCACTTGTACCCAACACTGCAGAAGAATAGCTGCTGGCTCCATGGTGGGTTTTTGGTTTTAATTACTTACGTGAACAGCTGCATGCTTCAGAATTGCGTATGGTTTTAAGAGGAAAATCTGTCATTGTTTTGAACACATCAAGGCTCGTGCATTGAGGACATTTTCCAGCTGCATGTTGGTTTTCTGTGTACAGAGTCTTTGTACAGGCATGTTATCTGGTCACATGGTGGGCTTGCCATTAATAGTTTCTAGCATTAACTGCAGAACTATTTCATCTCTATCTATAGATCTAGTTTGTGTTCGGTGATGGGAAGTGGAAGCTGAGATAACTCAAGAGAGATGGCGTTTCTCAAAATACTTCTGTCCCTAGCTATTTCAAATGGGAATATAGGCATGGGACAGCTGCTGACTTGTGTGGTTCCTCAAGATGTTAAACGTTTTATTTTATTTTAGATCTCTGCCTCGATAGATCCAGAATTAGGCTTTGATGGTGCAGCAGTTAGAACTAGTGGTATGTGGTAGGCTTCAGCAGTCCATAAGAATTTGCTTTCTGAGTTTACCATAGCTGTATATGGATGTCTGCTAATGGTGATACCACATTGGATTGCTTGAGTATTTAGGATACTCAAGGTTTGGAAGGGAAGACGAGTGGTAGTTGGACTCCTGCTGGAAAAAAACACCTTGTGAAAGCGTATTAATTCATCCTGAGACTCTAGGTGAGGGATTTCACAAGTGGGGAATGAAGGCCCCAAAAGACTCCGCCTTGCTTATGGTTGCAGTGTTCTGTGTATGTAGCAAACCTCATCCTGGAAAAATCTTTGCATCATGAAAATAGCTATGAAGTAATATTTCTGTGTAAATTCTGCTTATTTAATATGCTAGATGAGTCAGTTGCACGGATTTTATACTGTTAGGAGGTGTCAGTAAATGCCATGATTGAAGGAGACAATAAGGAAAAATGGAGGCGAGTAAAACAAAACTGTTGACAAAGTGCATTAAAGTGCAGTGTTGCTAGACACTGCCAGAGAATATGTTTGTATCTTTTATTTATGAATTCTGCAAAATCCATTAGTTGCTTGTGTGAGAAATGGAAATACATTTTCCTGTGCAAACCACAGTTTAAGGGAAAATAATGTTTTCTTTCTTTTTTTTCTTTTTTTTTCTTTTTTTTTCCAAACACTTTGTGAATGATCACAGACCTTGGGATTAATTGATCCAGTCTTTTATTTGCAGTCATAGCCTAGCTGAAGTGTGTTTGAATGTGCCTCAAAAGAGGGTGAAATCTTTGCAACGCAAACCGAAATTTTAATTAAATATTACTGGGCATTGACATTGGAGTCCTGCACACCATTTTTTATGAAGCAGGAATGAAATTCCAAGGTGTCAGGTGAGGGGTACTCTTGTTAGATTTTAGATACCGAAAAGAAAAGCCTAATATTTTCTTTTTGATTAAAAGCCTAGAAAGTCCCTCTAAGCATGAAAGCTTAAAAAAACTGTTGTTTCTGTCAATTGCTCCCTGAGAGGATTAAACTTCAGTTCCAGGATATTTGATTCCTGATAAGGAAACTGTTGACCTAAGAGACTGGCTTTAAATATCGTTCATTTTGAGACCGCCCTACATAGGCTAATATAGTCCCAAGATTCACAGCAATTTCTGCTGATTAAAACTTTCCATTATTTGATTAGACATTCCGTATTGTAATTAATTTCTGAGCTTGACTGGGACGATTGACTCCTGGTTCCAGGGTAGTGTGTTGTTTGTTGTTTGTTAGATGACCTGCACCTCCCATTGGTGAAAGATTAGAAACATTTAAGTAATGTCCTAGTTTAGTCTGAGTATCTTGGTAGCAGCATTCCTGTCCTGTCAAGCTGCATTATTTATATTCAGTGATCTCTAACAACTCTGATTAAGGACATATTAAAACCTTTGATTTTGGCAAGTGTACAGTGGTTTGCTTTGAGTTAAAAGAGCTTTAATGTATTGCTTTCGATTTTTAATTTTTTTTTTTTTTTAATGTGTGTGTGCATACAGTGGATGGAAATCTGGAAGTCTACAGTACATGTTTAATAAATTCCATTTTAAGAGCACCTCTTATCTGACTGTACAAGAGCCAGTGTTATTGGTGTGAGAGCTAAAGAGCTGTTCTTGCACCACAGGCATAGATGAGGAAATGTGTTCTTCGGAACAGGGCTTGTAGATACAGCCATGCACCCCAGATGGCATGGATTTCTTACAAACCTACTTTAAAAAAAAAGAAAATTCCATTCCTCTTTGTTTGCATATCTCCTTGAAGAGAGACCACCTCTGTTAAGACAGAATGTTATGCCAGAAAGAAAATAAACCATTGCACAGGCCAGTCAAGATTCCCCAGTAATCCTTGAACTGCGTAAGACAACACTTAGCAAAACAAGAGTGCTTGAAGCACTGGTGGGAGCTTTGAGAAGATAATGCCTTCTGCACCTCTCTACTCAGAAAGTGAGTGGTGCACAACTCTCTTGACCGTCTGCCTTGCTTACCAGTCAGTTATTTTCTTTTCCCTGTTTGTGCTTTTGTTAGAAAGAGATAAAATACTGCTTGACTTACCAGAGATTGGACTTAGAAAGCGCAACAGGTCTGTGATTGGATTCCTTAAAATGCTGTTTTGTAGTGAAGTAGTGCTTCATGGTCAACCTCTAGCCAGTACTGTATTATGCAGAGGCTTTATCACATTTAAAAATGTGCAGCACATGTTATGCATTCATATCACTGATGGGCTGGATGCTTCAAGGACTAAATTTATTTTGTCACTCACAAAAAAACTTGGGTGTACCTCCCGTGCCATTAGTCTTCTGATCCATCTCCATCTTGGACAGCCAAGAATTTCAGTGCAATAAAGTGGTTTAAAACACTCAATAATTTTTTAAAAAAGTTTTTATTTCAGCTTTCTCCTCTTTCTCTAAAATCTGTCTTAAAAAAAGGTCAGACCCCAATCAACAAGCTGCCTTTAACAAAGACTAAAACACTTAGTGGCAGAATGTAGGTGCAGACATACACCCAGTATTTCAGTTCCAGTCAACCTGGAAGAGACCAGAGTTTAAAACTATGATGCTATGAACTAGAGGAAAGCTATTTGAGGTAAAAAAATGTCAAAGGTAAAAAAATCTAATTTGTTCTCATTTTTGTCTAAAATTTGAGACTATAGTATGTCATGGAACTAAGACAACTGATGTTAAGTTGTAAAAAATATGAAAACAAATGCACCAGGAAACTTGTATATCCTTATAAGCCGTAACTAGATGCTGCCTTTCTGGAGTCTTTGAAAATCATGCTGCTTTTTTGTCCTCAGGGATACTGCAAACTCACCACTCTGACAGAAGTTTGTGATAGTAAATAAGAGAAGTTGCAGGTGTTGGCTGGTTTAATACCTGCATTTGGATTTCTGCATACCAATAGAGTTACCTAACTTCAGGTTGAAGATCTGGCCCTTGCTGTTTGTAGCTTTATATTTAAAGAAATCTATCCTAGCAGTGCATTGCAGAAATAGTCACATAGCTCCTTGGTGAAGCTAAGTAAGCTTATTTTCTTGTTAATGGGGAAATTCATCACTAATTGAGGTTTTCAGTGACTTGTTTTTTCCAAACAGAATTTTAAACTGGAACATTTTCTTAAATAGAGGCTACGTGTTGAAGATAGACGGTGTCTTAAAACTGATAGTCACCCCGGCACAGGTGGCACTTCCCTGAATGAGCATGGCTGTGACAGTCAATGCCTGTGGCTAGAATTCATGTTAGGAAAGCAGTCAGTGTATTTTGAAACTACTAAATCCCAATAAGCTAAATTCAAGGGAAAAGAGCCAATGTGGTGTGCCTGACTGGCCCAGACTGTTCGCTTGTGATACCGGCAAGGATCCCAAACCTTGGGATCTGCCACGGAGTAGTTTATCTGTTGAAGTGGCAGGTTAGGCTAGCATGTTGTGTGTGGATATCCAGGCATGGTTTTGATGCCCTTGCAACCTCATGGCATTGTAAATATTTTTTTTAAACAGTCAGACACGGTGCAAGCAAAATAGTCTCCTTTCAGGTTAAAGTCCCTTATCACTTGCGAGGTGCTTTCTGTGCAAGAGCTTCCAAACTAAACATCAGAGCTTAAAATTTCTGTGCTGAAGCACAAGTCTGTTTCTCATGCTCCACAAATGTATTTTTTTTTTAAACTGGAGAATGGATACATACTAACAGCTCAAGAACTTAAAAATATATTTTGTGATGTATCAGCCTAGCAAAATATTTTAAATCAGTGATACTGGAAGGAGGTTGTGCAGAAATCCAATTAAACTTATGAAATCCCTATCCTGTTGAAGTATAATTTAAAGGAAAGCAGTTCTGTTTCCCAGAAGTGCTGTGTATAATATTTCTGGCTTGGGAAGAAAGGGTTGGAGTGTGCTATTTGGCTGGGAATCGGTACCAGCTTCCTCCATGGTGTTTTAGTTGAACAGTGTTGACATTCTAACAAATCCCGTGGAAGCTGCCCTGAAGTGGAGGAGTTAGCTGTTTTCTTGCTTTTACAGTGAAATATCTGTTTGATACCGTGATCGTGTTCCAGTAACCGAGCCGTACTGCCTTCGTATTTGATGACCAGTGGCATTCTTGGTTTAACACCCTATAGAAACCCTAAATTGCTGGAGGAAAACCAAATATTTCTGAAACTTTACAGCTACTGTATTTCGCACAATCATTAAAGTAAACAAATATTGCATTCCTGTGTGGCCAATGAAAACAGTGGATAAAGGGTTCAGTGTCCCTTGTTGTGTATACCTGCTTTTTAAAAAATAAATCTTCAACCCTGGATTTCTCAGTGCTTTATAAAGTCAGCATAGCAAAGAAGTAGGATCAATTCAGAAAATATGTAACGTGAGGCTCTTTTTCCTTGCCGCAGGAACTTGAATGTGTGCTAAATGACAAAAAGCATGTGTATATGTTGAGAAAATACTACCAGCTAGTTGTTCAGCTTTTTTTAAAGGAGTGAAAGTAATCTCCACCTTCTTTTTCTTGCCCCCCTTCCTCCGTGCCCAAAAGGAAAACATTTGAAATTGATTCAGTTCTTAAATAGAACTTTCCAACGGAAACTAACATTACAAACATAGATATCCAGTGTTTTACCCCTAGGATTTATTCAGAATACTTTGGCGCTAAAAATACATTTTCCAGTTCTCACCACTGGCCAAAGCAGGGGTTAAAAGCAGGATTCTGTCTTTAATTCCCAGTGCATAGAAGTAACTTGAAACAATCTGTGTAAGGTGCCAGCTCTTTCCCCTCAGCGCATCCCCTGCTCGCTGCTCGGTTTAGCTCAGGTCTCCAGAAGCTGGGCCAGCAAGAAGGAGTGGTGCTCGTCCTCATGGCACTGTCTAGTTTCTCCCCTGAGCAATGGAGGATAAGCTGTAGCAGGTGATAAAGTGAGCACGACAGCGTGGGCTAAGTTTCTGGATAGTGTCTCTGGGAAGTTGGAGTTTGATGGGGGTCTGGCCATTGGATTGATGCATTCACTTGGAAGCTGTGGTGTCCAGCAAGGTACGGGGCTGACTGCTGCCCCAGCTGCTGGGTTGGATCACATGCCAGGAGCCTTTGTGTCACATGTTGATGCTGCTGACAGGTTAGAAAAAGTTTTAATGAGGGAAAATAGTTTTGTTTGGACTCAAACAGGGTCAGGTACCACATACACAGGACAACTTGGAGACTGTTTTTTCGGTACTGTGTTGTGTGACACGCAGGTTTCACATAATTCAGTACTTCTCCAGCACCAAGTCTGAAAATAGTGATTTTAATCTCCTGGTCCCCATTCCAGTCTGGTTTGGTCTGGGTACTCCTAGGCTTTTGTTCAAAAAGTGCTGTTTCCCTGACCTCTTCACCATTTTTTCAGTTTCGTGTATAATTCCACAAAATTCATAAGCAAGTGTTTGGAGTATACAGAGGCCTGACCATACATCTCTCTCTGGGCAGAGGATCACAAGACTGGGATGTTAGTATAATAACCAAGTATAATTTGACCATTTTAAGTAAAGATTTTTAAAGATGAGGTTGAAGGTAACTTGGAGGAAGAGGCGGAAGAGAGGAGCAAAAGAAAGAAATACACAGCCTTTATGTTAAAGGTGCTTCAAATGCAGGAGTAATGTCTCTGTGTGTGCACACGTTTTTTAACACAAAGTGTTCACGAAAGATCTTGCTGGTGCTATGCCCATGGATGAACAGTGAGTCTTTTACTGACTGCATTAATAGCCCAGTTTAAATACATAAATCGAAGGTTATGTATATATTGCAAAAGATTGCTTGCTGAAGAGGGACCTCCCCTGTCATTCTGCTGTGAAGACCAATGTGCAGGCATTGGTCTTCATCCTTAGCTGGCTCCTCAGGTGTTAGAAAAGCTTTATGCACTGGGTTTGGATGTGAAGTCTGCGTGTTAACCTATATTCTATGTTGCATGATCCTATAGAGTAAATTATTCCAGTCTTCAATCAGCATCAGGCTGAGTAAATTCAACTATGATAAAAATTCGTAATAATTTGTTTTCTGATTTTCCATGGGCTAAATAATTTTGACTCTGTCAGACATGATGCCAGGCTCTAAGTTTGTTTTTCGTAAGGGGTGGTATGTTTCCACTGTGATTTCAATGAATTCCAGTCAGAGTTTATGCAAAAAGGTGGTTGTTTGGCTGGGTTGTTAGTTTTCCTTGTAGAGGTCTCTTCCTAGTAGACGGAAAGTTACTAGTTTGTTGATTAGAAGAAGCAGTAGGAACTCCCAGACAAAACCAGTTTCACCATTTCATCTGAATGATAAATGAGCGTCTCTGAAGTAATGTTTGTGAGCTTCTCATGGTGCCTTCTGCATAACTGGTACAGAACAGTCTGATTTCAGGATACTGGCTTCTGTCCCTCTTCTGTGTGCTCATGTGCTGGTAAAACAGGGAAAAGCAAGTGTCACTCCACAGTGCTGTAGGATTGAGTGTGTGAAGGTAAACTCCTGAAACCACTGGAGGGGGAGAAGGTCTGTAAAATGTATTGGAAAGGACTGAGTGGAAACCTCAGCCTTGGTCTGTTCCTACTCCAGATGAAGCTACTGCTGAGCGTTTTCATAAACTCAGGTTTTCTTTCTCTTTTTGCCAAATAAGTCAAGTTAAAGTAAAGGATATAGATAACAATCGACTCTCCCATCTGAAAGGTGTTTTTGTCAACCAGTGCCAACCAATAGGCTATAAATAAATAAATTTGAAGCTTACTTGTGTGGTGACATTATGTCTGTACTAGCTCCTGAGCAGGTGTATGTACGTGCTGAAAGTTCTGGTTTCACACTGAAATCATCTTGGCTTTGTGGCTTCATGTTTCTCCCTCTTTCAGCAAAGAAATCTATAAATTATAGGCATGCTTAAAATACCCCATTCACAGTTCTAAAATGGATGAATGCCAATGGGTGCTTGGGCCGGTGTGTCCAAGTCTAGTTGGATAATTCTAAATTGTATTCAGAGCTGCTGTAACACAGCAAGTTTTCAGAGACTATGTGCTCCCTCTTTGTCAGCATAGAATGATGGAGACAGCAAGCACTTGCACCTCTAAAATACAGCTATTAAAACACCTCACTGCAGACATTCAGTTCTGAAAATGGGTGCTTTGATCTTTTATGTGCTTTTTTCTATATATAGCTAGTCCAACCAGGATACCACAAGTTTTTATTGCCCCTGACATTTTAGAAAATACTATCCCTCTTGTGTTTGTAACACGCTGTGCCCCTTTCTTCACACATCAGAAGCTCTTGAACAGATCTGCACACTAACAAAGAATCTTTATAGAAATCTTCCTTCCCATTTCTGCCCTCTTAAAAAAAGCTCCGTGTAACTTCATTTACACATTTTTAAAAGGTGCAAGCATAAGTTATGTATATATAAGTTATAAGTTGTAAAGGAGTCTGAACTGTCAGGTGGAAGTCTTTTTTTTTCCTACTCCCTCTGATACTGAGATGGGTGCAAGGGAGTGCGTTTCAGCTTCCTGCAGTTTGCTCGCCTCTGCACATTTCCGTACCGTAGCTGTCTCAAATTTGTGTGTTTGAAAGCTCCTTATGTTTTACCAAGGTATTAAATCCCAGATCCAACAGCAAAATTCTCTGAAAAAAAAAAGAGAGGGTTTGCTGGGCCGGGGCCTGTTGAATAGAGCTGTGAATAATTAGGAAACGTCAGCTCCTGTTTTGTCATTTAGCTCTTCCATGAATGGAACAGCGGTGCCGCCACTCAGCGCGGGAGCGGGTGGGTTTTCTCCCGCAGAGTGACAGCTGACAGCCTGGATTTTCCTGTGCTCTCTTTCAGGTGAGAAGCCATACAAGTGCACGTGGGAAGGCTGCGACTGGAGATTCGCCCGCTCGGATGAGCTGACACGCCACTACAGGAAGCACACGGGGGCAAAGCCCTTCCAGTGCGCTGTCTGCAACCGCAGCTTCTCCCGCTCCGACCACCTGGCTCTCCACATGAAGAGGCATCAGAACTAAAAGCTGGACTTGGCTTTGAGGCTGTTTCCTACCTATGCAATTTCCTATTGACTCTCGACGTGTAACTAAAATGAGTTTTAATTTTTTGGAGTATGGGTTATCCATTTAAAAGAGGTCTCAAAAGAAACTGGAAATGTATATTTTGTATATTTATGCGGAAAAAAGGGAAGACACTGTATCACAATACTAGAGCGTTCGGTTATTTGTTTGCTCTCATGATGTATATGGCTTTAGTCAGCAGGTTTCATCTCTTTACAAGTATTATGTCTCCACAGGTTGCAGCTTTATACACTATTTTTTTCCTCTTGCCATGTTTTGACCAAAGCACTGTCATTATTGTGACAATGTTTAGTAAACAAGTTAATGAGAGGCTGCAGATGAATGAACACAGTGGAAAAGCCATGAACTGTAATCTGTCAGGTTTTTACTGGACATATTTAGTACTTGTGGGTGGGGTTTTTTTAATGCTAAGTCATTCTGTGGAGATAAGAGTACATATAAAAATTCATTAACAGCCATAGAACAAAACATTTTGTTCTGTATGTTGCATGTTTGCTCTGACAAAGATTTTGTAAATATGCAAATCAGCTTTTTAGGTTTAATACAAAAAAATTTCTAAGAATCATCTGAAAAAAAACATTTTTTTTACATTTAATAACACGGCACATTTACAAAAAAGTTATTGAAATACCTCTCAAAAGAGTACCAACTTAGCTTTGTTTTTCTTAAGAGAAATGAGCTAAGCATTCAGATGTTTTGTACCTGTTAACTCAAATGGCGTGCACTGAATATTCAAAGCAGGATTTTGTTTTCAAATTGCTTAAAAGGGCAAAACAAGTAGAATGAACTGTAAAGTCAATGTTGGAAGCTTAAATAACGGGGATAGTTGCAGTGAACACAGAATGTTAAACCTCTTACTATAAGCTAAACTTAGTATCACTTTAAAAAGAAGGATTTAGGATGCAATTTTCATATACAGACATGTTAAGCTGGTTCAGCACCAGTATGATCTAGTTTTATGTGGATATTGCATGTAATTTACTAGAAGGTAAAGGATACAGTAATTTTGTTTAAAATTACAGTGCAGTTTAGTTAATCCACTGTTCAGAATGACACACGCAGAGGAAAATTTACTGCTGACAAAAGTAGCTGAAACTCCACTGAAGTGATGCCCTTTTATGCTAACAGTGACTTTGATCCACCAAGTTCAGCCTTGAAATAGCAGATGAAGGGCCAAAGATGAGGTTAGACCGTATAGGATTTGGCCAGACAACAGGAGAAAACCAAACAAACCTAGTAACTGTCTGGACTTCACAAGCCGTAATGTTAAGCTCTCAACCAAAGGCTAGAGTAGACAATCAAAATACCAAAAAAGGGTCTTGCAGGAAAACCTAGCTTTGTTAAAACTGTTGTTTGTCTTTATTTATTTGTGGTATATGATAGACTCTTTTTTTTTTTTTTTTTTTTTAAAGACAATTTTACATATACTTGATAAATTATAGTTTTGTTTGGCTTAGTTAGAAATGTCGCTCTTAATGTAAATAATTGACAAACGATGTAAATAATTTTGTAAGGCTTCAAATGTTTATACGTGGAAACACATGCATAAATTGGTTGCTGTTTTGCTTCTTTTGCCTCCTCCCTACCTTATTTTTGTATTGTGGTATTTCCTATGCAAATGATGGAGCAAACAGCTGTATAGTTGTAGAATGTTTTGAGAGAGAATGAAATGGTTTATATATAAAGACTTTTTTTTTTTTTTGCAAAATAAAACAAAGTGCCTAATGTGTGTGTCTGTGTGTGTGTGTGTGCTCTCTGTAGCTCTTACAATGACAGTTCTGTGGTTTTGCATTGTAGGCTGGAAATCAGCAATATAAAACTAAGAATGTCTGTTCTTCATAGCAGGGATTATCTCTTTGGAAAGTACCTGGCCCTTCTGCAGCCTGCCCTGATGAAAATAATAACTGTGAAGGGATAAGTACTTGGTGATTTTCTAACATCAGAACTTTAAAGGGAGTGTACAGTAGCTTGAAAATGCTTGCAGAAGTCCTTCCACAGTAGCATGATTGTAAATTAAAGTTTCCCATTGGGTGCATAGGAGTATATGGATTCTCTCCAACTTTAAAAATGTGTAAAACCTATTCACACTTATCTGCAGTGCTGCCCACAAGAACTTTCTCCCCCCAAAGTTCCTTTGATGCCCTAAAGAGGTCTGATAGCAGCACTATCCAGTGACCCCCAAGCAACGTCTCCTTTTTCCCTTGGAAAATGGAAGCATGGTCCAACTGAAAAAATCAAGTTTATGTGTACTTTCAGGTATGGGTTACATCTGTCTTCTCATCCATTCCTCTTAAGTGTAAGGAAAACGGACACATTGAACTTTTTCAAATAAATAGATCTTAGAACCAATTAAAAATTCGGTTAAAACTTAATTTACTACTCCAGATTACAGTCATTCCATTAAAACAACTATCTTGTAAATACCTAAAACCTTTCTAAAATTTCTATATTCTTTCCTAACTTTGATTTTTCTTTAATTGATTTTTCTCTCTTAGTCAGCCGCCACTCCCACATGTCAGCTAATCCCTCCTTTTAAAAATTACCTAGGATAGCATTAACAATGTCAATGAAGACCTGGTTAATAACCAAGAAAATCTCCCTGTGTCTCACCTGTCTCTGCACAACTCCAAGCATAAGAGCAATGTTTTGGAGAATATGGAGAGAGAACTTCCAGAAGCATTGCTGTGTCATTGCCCTGTTTTCATCCAGCCATAAGAAGAAAACAAGTTTCTTTGGAGCATTTTTGCTCTGAAGGGAAGCTGGCAATGAGTTAGGCAATGGTTGATGTGCTGTCACTGCAGAGGAGAGCTACCAGAGCTTATTTTGCTGAGTACAGGGTGATGTGAGTAACAGCAGTAGCGTGGGGTGTTCAGAGCTGCAAGGCTCCTGTTTTGCACAGCTCTTGTCATTCATGGCTGATTTGGGGTCTGACCAGTGGTGAGCTTGGCAGAACTTTCTGGTCTTTCATAGTGAACCTTTTCTCATCCTGAGCTTTGCTGTGAGTCCGTGGATGAAGGCTGTGCTAGCCTCTACATTTTCCATGCCTTTTCACAACAAAAGCCTGCTGATTGCATGGTTTCAGTCTCCAACGTTGCCTCATAGTTGTTTTAGATGTTTCCATTGCTCAGCTACCTGGTTGCATAAACCAGCGTAATGGCTTTGTATTAATCCTGAATGAAGGGCCATAATTAGGTCCATCTGCTTCAGCATCACTTAACCTAATAGAAACCGAGACAGGCACAGCAGACTTGTGCACCAGAATACATTGCAAACCCAAAGGCAGAGGAATGTTCTTCACTGTCATCCACACGCATAATGGAGTAGACAACAGCATAGCTGATCTCAAGACCTGTAAGAAAAAGTAGCTTACTTTCTTTAAAGCTCTGGGCACAGAGTCCCCCAAGGTACTGAGGCCGCTCTCAAATTCAACTCTCCAATTATCCTTCAGCACTTGAATTATCATTCCACATGAAGAGGGAAATTCCAGTTGGCCAACTGGCTTTTCTGGTGGCCACATGAATACCTAGTCCTTCTCTCCACTGAATGCCAATTCCTTCCTCTGGTTTTCAGTGTGAGTTTAGGGCTTGGTCTTCCTCAGAAGTGCCTCTATGACCACACGGGAACCTTGTGGCCTTCGTTACATGGGATTCTCGCAGAGATCCTTGTTTTAATCTGGTTGGTACGGTGCCACAAGGCTCTGCCATTCTCTACAACCAGAATAGTGGTGTTGCTCTTGACCTTTATGAAAGAGAGTCCAGCTCAACAACTGACTATTATCTGAAAGAATGCAGTGAGTTACTCATGTGCTGAATAATGCATCCTGGCACTTGGACTGTAGTAGGATGAAGGGAATTTATTGGCCAGAGTAGGTAGCAGAAGCAGCCTGATGGGTACGTTTTTAATAAGGAGACTCACATACTTTGCTTGTGTTTACTTATCCCTCTTCTCCTCCACCACTAACCATTAGGTTGTTTTTGTCAGCTGCTGTGTTTCTAGCACCCCCACCAGTGCTGTGTGTTTGGCATTTGGGATCTGAGCTGACAAAAGCCACTGGAGAACCCTGTGGCAGACCAGACAGAGTCCAGCCTGCCTACGGTGAACAAAGACCTGTCTGCTGCAAACCCAGGGTCCTGTGGTTCCTCAGATTGCTTTGATGTTGTTATTGTGCTTTTTAAAAATAGTTGCTGTTTGTATATAAATATGCATGCAAATACACATCGGCGCGCGTGTGTGTACGCGTGTTCATTTGTGTATTCGGCCCAGCTCTGAATCCTGGCAAATAGTTGTTTCTAATAATGTGTCATGGCAGTGAGCTCCACAGGTTAGCTGAGGGCTGGATGTGGGGAGGAGAAAATAGGCACTCCTTCATTTTCACCCCAGATTTCTGAATTACTGGGAAAATTTAAAGGTCTGCTTTGCCCTGCTATATTTATGGGATTGAGAAAGGGAGAAAGGCAAAAGTAAGTTTCCGTTTTCAAGCATATATCTTGAAGTCTTTAGAGTCTGAAAGAGAGTCAGAGAGCTGTGGGGGCAGTGAAGGGTGGTTATATTGTAGAAACAAAGCAAATTCACACTGGAAAAGACAGTAACTCTTCATCTAGGCAAGCTAAAACATGGGTTATTTCTGCAGGAGAACCTGTGCAGGTGGCAGCAGGTGGCACCCTGAAATGAGGTCTCAGATGTAGCTTTACTTCCTCCTCCCTTAGCTTTGCTTTTCCTTCCCAGACTCTGCCCAGCCCCATTTCTACTGCCCATTGGTGTTAGGCTTGATTTGTATCTCCCATTGCTCCATTCCCCTCTGTGGCTCCTTCCCACCCCACCACCAGCTGCCAGTGCCTGGTGTCTCACCTAGCTCAGGTTTTAATTCCTGGCATCAAGAACAGAAGTGCTGCTTGTTTACTTTCTGCCAGTCTCCCTGTGTTGTACTGTATAACCGGGGCAAACTTCCTTTTTTTTTCTTTTTTTTTTTTTTCTTTTTTTTTTTTTTTTTTTTAAACTTTATCTTCACTGCTTGTGTCAATACATGTAGGCTGTGCTATTACTACCTGCACAATGACTTTTGCACCCAGTGTGATCTTTCCTCTGCACAGGAAACTGATTAGAGCCTTCTCTCCTTCCCATGGGACCAAGCAAAGGCATGTGATGCCGAGGGGGATTCTCGTACTCCTGAGGCAGCAACTCAGAAATGTTCAGTTCTTCAGTGTGGAGTCATGGGGTTTCTAGCCTTGCTTTTTGTGCTGACCTCCCCATTTTCCTGTCTTACTCTGTTTTTACTGAAGTCGAGTTAGTTCGATGACTTCAGCTACAGGAAGATTTAGGGAAATGTGGTTTGCCTCTTTCTTAAGAACTGAGGAGTCACATAGGCTGGTTTGCCACCTTCTCTGCCTGGGAAATCAAAGTCTGAAATTTCTTCTAAATAATATTCCCAAAGGCCATTTCTCTTCCCAGTCTCAGCTGTTGTTTCTGTTTATACTTGTTTTGTTTAGCTGGCTATTGTTATTGTGGTTTGTCATTATTTACAACCCTTTGGAGTGGATCACTAGACCAAAAAAAGGACACAGGCACCCTCAGAGGAACCAGAGTCCCAGTCTCTCAGGTCAGTACCCATTCTGCAAGGTTGCAGACTGATAGCTATTTTCTTCAAATCCCCTGAATCCAATGCTCTTTGCTACTCATTGGCCTGGCCTCCAGGAGGATGAAGGCCTTTCTGTGCCTCTGAATAGCCCATGGCCTGGTGGGTCTCCTGGGAAGCTGAGGACACTGGTTTTCTGCTTTCTCAGGCCCAGCAAGAGTGGGGTAGTGCATCTCCCAACCACTGGAGGATTATTCTGCTTCAATCTGTCCAAGAGGGGCCCCATCACTGAATTCCTTCAAGGTAGTGGCCTTGCAAAGAAAAGCAGTGGCAGCTTGTGAGAAGCCTCATCCAGAAAATTGCCTTTGATATTAAAATCCCTCCAAAGGATTTAGGCAGGGCAATGCCTCTTTTCTGGATCCTGACCAGGGATGAGCATAACCTGAGTTCATAACATCATGAAGCCTGAGGCTTCACTGCATATCTGCTGATAAATCCCTTAAATGTACACTCAGATTCATGAAGTGCTGGTAAGAAAAACCAATAGTAATGTGTGAAGTTAAAATTAGTTTGGCTCAGATTTTTTTTGTTCTCAGGGTTCCCATCTAAATAATGAAATAGCAGCAGTTTTCTTATACAAATATTTGTATGCTATTACTAAATTTACCCATGGCTTCCCCTCTACCCCTAAAATTAATAAATCTGTTCTCCTAATACTGCATTTAGTTTTTCTCCTGTGCTGTTATCACGCTACAACTAAGAATCTTTCCCCCTTTGAAGAAGCTCAGACAAATGGGTAAGCCAGGCTAAATGTCCCCAGGGGGAAACTTACTTCATTTCTGAAACATTAACAACAGCAATCAAATGAAATGTGAGTATTTTCAGAGTACATACTGTGCCTCAGGACATATAAGCTAATTTCTTGAATAAAGGAACTTTTCAGTAACCTTAAAGAAGCATACTCTGAAAAGACAGTTCTGAATACCATCTATTTCTGACATGTACCATCTGTGGAAAAATTAGGCTCAGGGGACCCACATATTTCTTTTTTATCATCTTTGTGAGATTATTTTGTGTGTTTACATTACTAAGCTTGCATAAAGTGGATGGTTGATGGTGGATGTTCCTTCATTTGCTTGTGGCTGGCATTGCTGTTTTGTGATGGTCCCTCAGAGGCACCTCCTGCTATCTCTTCTCAGTGCTTCTCACTTTGTCCCTGCACTGAGGAGCAGGATATTAGCTGAGGCCTGGTGGCTGAAAGAAGGATGACCTTCTGACCAGGTTACAACTTGTTTCCAGGCAAGTATTTTCACCCAAATACTACCAACTACCACTGCCATAAGGTGCATGGGTCAGTGCACCTTTCCATGCCTGGAAAAATATCTGGAGCTGGCACATTTGCTGATAAAACTGAGTAAGAATTAACTGGATGCTGCTTGCACAACTGTGGTTCAAGGTGGTTTGGCCCATGCCTGGACAGCCACCTGAAAGGTGTAATTTTCCAGCATGGAGAGTAAGTTAAAGAAATTCCCATCTGCTCCTGCTCAGACTTTTATTTCTTAAATCCACTGTGGAATTAGCAAAATGGACAAATTATATTTTTACTTCCCCTCCAAGATGTCATCCTTGTCATCTAGGCATAAAATCTGAAAACAAAACAAAACAAACCCCCTAGCAATTCATGGAAAGAAATTAATCTTACAGACAAGACAATGCATAGACTCAGTTCTGCAAGCAAATATATATAAGTCTATGTTGGGAAGGTGGGTTAGCAACTTTCTCCTTGAAACGGTGTAGTTATGCAAGTGTTAAGTTCCAGCAACCATGGCTGTTCCTGTAGTAGTCAGTTAAGCATGGTGGGGACCATTCCCTAGTGCTGAAGGAGATGGAAATGGTCACATCCATACTCCTGGCCTCTCCTCCCCTCCATGCCCTGCATGCAACCCGCCTGTTGACTGTGGCCCTGGCCTATGCCAGTTATTGGCAAACACTTGGGAATTGTTTGGGAAAGTTGGCCCCAGTTCTGCTGTACCAGGCACTGTGCTAACAATTAAGCAGGGCAGACAATTGATTTCCAGTTCCTGGGAATGTTCCCCGGCACTGTTTCATTTACCAAGATGGACGTTAGCTTTGGAGTTCAAGCTTTGACAGATTTCAGCTCGGATTCCCCCTGACTTTAAAAAGAAGGAAACAAACAAACCAAACCCCCCCCAAAATCAACAACAACAACAAAAAAAAACAAACCACCAAACCAAACCAAAGAAAAAAACTCCAACAAAACTAGGCATTCAGGAGAGCAGTTCTACTGCATGTGGTCCTTCTTAGAGCCTGAGAAATATGCACAGACACAGGCTTTATTGATTTCCTTCAAACTACTCTGCATTAACAATAGAAGAAAGACAGAAAGCAGAAATGACCCAGCAAATTGACTTATTATTAAGAAAAGGGAAAAGACATTTTCTTTTCTTTTATTTCAATTAATTTTCTTTTCTTTCAGTAAGTGACAGAGCTTGAGGAAGAAATCTAGTTGGGAGGTTCAACTGGGAGGCCTCTCAGAGAGCTATGTAGAAAATGGGAGGAAATGTTCAGAAATGTTCCTTTAAATAATAAAAAAAAATAGACAGGGAGAAGTAGAGAAAGAAGAGGTCTATTCCCTTTGAAGCTTGCAGTTTTATGAGAGCTTGTCCTTGGGAACTGTGCACCAAAGATGACTCGAGCCGCTTCAGGCTTTGCAAAATTACTACAAACATAAGGTGAGTGGCTTTATCATAAAATTGGAGTGGCCATTAAAACTTCAAAGGAGACGTATGACCTGAATTTTACCTGTCACAGTATGGAGTATTTATTATAGGAAGATTTGATTCCTTTCTTTACTTAACAACCTGGCACTCACATGAGGTCATGGGCCAGATTATAGTTTTCATTGGTGGTATGACAGATTAGATGTTAATATTTTATTGTTCCTGACCTTGGGAATCCATAGACCATTGGACAGACGAGAGCAGAAAAAAACTCCAGCTTGGCTCCTTTAGGAATGAGAACATATTTCTAATACCTGAGTGTGGCTGTAGTGGTACCTTTCCATTGACTATAACCCAACCAGGCCACCTTTGTCAGGACACATCACTAAGAGGATGCTAGGGATTGTAGAACTATAGGAGCCTCATCAAGGAGCACCACTGATAGTTTATTGGCTAATCTTGGAATAAGAAGATCCCGAAGGAGGGACAGACTCAGTAGTCAAAATGGTAGAGAAAGACACTGTAAGAAAGCACCTTTTCCAAGCAAAATCCATGTTCTCTTCTCAGCTTGTCTCAACCATCCTAAATCTGCTCTGCTCAGGCCAGAGCAGTTCAACACCTCATTGTCTTATGGCACAGGCAGCACCTTTTCCCTTTGCTCTTGAAGGGGGCTGCCAAATAGGTTTTCCCATCTACTGCTTCTTCACTCTCTCCTTTTCAACTTTCTCCTTTCCCTCCTTTGAAACTCCTCCACAAAAAACGGATCTGCCTGTGGCTTCCCAGCTTCCCTTCCAGTGTTTTCTGCTATTCCTCTGCCTGTCTGCCTGCCCCCAAGAAGTTCTTGTAACATCCCTTTTAAAGTGAGCAATTCCCACACAGACCTTTGGCATCTCAGGCTGCTTGCATTGCATCTTAGCAGGCATCTGTGTGAATGTGCTTGCCTGCAGCTGTACTTGTAAATGATCAGAACCATTTTACTATTATTTGCATTATACTGAGATGCCTATTGTTTTAAGAGAACATAAGAGCAGCTTTTGAAGAGCACTCAAGTGGGGTCCTCTATAAAACTGTTAATCTGCACATTCCAAAGTTAGTGAAGGAACTAATGCACTATCCCAGCCCAGGAAATAAAAGCACTAAGAGAAAGACATAGAATGGCTGTGGCCCAGTTGAGAGCAGAACCTGCAAGTCAGGATTCTGAGGCAAATATTAACCCTAATACTAACTAATTTTCTAGACCTAGATTAAGATTTAAAATTGGTATTTCAAGGAACCTCAGGTGCCTACTTATGGACGGTGGTCAAGATGGGCAGCTTGCTAGTACTGACACCTTTCTAAAGGTACCTCTACAGTCATCTGAAAGTGATTCTTTTGCTTACTAGGAATAATGAAGGTGGAAGCCAGTGTTTGCATAAAAGGCTTGCAAGAGGGCTACTTTCTCAAGCCCTCAGAGGTCCACAAAATGGTTTATATTATTACTTCACTGTTTAGGTCACCACCAGAATGGTGTCCCTAGTAGCCTTGTCCAGGTAAACAAGGAGGGGTACAAGGACTCCTTGGAAAGGAGGAGGACTATATGAAGTGAAAGTTGGATTTCTAGCAGCTGAATAATCCAGGAGCCAATAACTGTCATGGTGTAAAGAGGGTAAAGCAGACATCCAGAATGTAGATATTTTGATTTTAAATGCAAAATTAAGTTGTCTATAGACATCTCTGTGACAGGACTGTCTCAGTCCTCTTCCAACAGTGTGATTAAACTTGGAGATAAGGTTGCCATTTTTGAAATTATAAACCAAAACAAGACAACAAAATAAAACCAATCCAAACCAAAAACCAAATTAGCAATCTGGAGATACAAGCCTATTTCCCTAGCTGAAAGCTAGACTGTCTCAGAGTCATCCACCATTCAGCATTGAAGACACCAAGAACTGCAAGTTTGCTGGGCCTTACACTGAGACATCTTTGTCTAGTCCTGATGGAACTCTCATCTTTTCAGGGACTGAAAAACTCATCACCTCCTCTGCCTTCTTCTGAATTACCCTCTTTCCCTCATCCTCACCATTATGTCCCAGTCCTAGCACCATATTATCCTGATCATTCATGGCTTGCCTTTTCTTCCCAGTCAGAACTGTGGTCACAGTGGTCCTAAGCACAGTCTGTCTGATGGCATGGTTGACTGTCCATCCTAACAGAGGTCATCTTACCACCTTGCTACCAGTAAAGTAATTTCCTCTTCCAAGACAGTGAGAGACTCAGCTGCCTCTTGCTCACCACATCAGACCTAATGCATTCCCTTTGCTCTCTCCTACCACACCAGTACTCCAGTTCCCTAACTTAAGGAAATCCAGGATTAAATTGTTCCACCAGCAGCTAACAAGCCACAGCAAAACTGGCCTGGCTGGTTGGAGACCAGCCAAATAGCAATACGGTGGATCATGTGTCATGGGTACTTATAGAAATGAAATGTCACAGCACTCAAATAGAGAAGGAAAACTTGGTCTCAGGCCATGAGGTGTTAAAAAGCTTTATTGGAATCTTTGCTAGTTGAAACTGATCATAAACTACTTATTGCCACTACTAAAATGGGCCTGGCAAACATCTTGCTGGGAAACAATTATTATTTTTTTGTCAATTACAAATGTAAGAATTGCAAACTGGATGCTATCCTGAGTGCAACTTATGAAGCAGATAGGCTCTCTAGAGCACTGGAGAAAAAAAAGTGCAGTGGAATAAAGTCCAGAGGTAGGTTATTTACATTGCAATTTTATTGAAAAGCCTGTCTGAGACAAAATATGTAGCGTGACTGCTGTATATAAAGATGTGATCCCACAAAAAGAAGCTGAGGCTTTCAGTGTAATGCTTCTGGGAAAGTCTATTTCCAGTTATTGTTATCAGTATTAGAAGAAGCTCTTAGGACTAGTAGGATTATAGTTTAAATGGTCAGGACTATGAGCTTTAAAGTTTTATAATAAAGATAAGTTTTTTAAAGAATAATGTGAGGAGCAGGAAAGCAGTCTAAGAAAGGTGCAAGAGACTACCTTCAGAAAACCAGAGAAATCCTTAAAGGCTTGATTTGTGTTTTTGATATGTAATAAAGAAGTGAGAGAGCTCATATTCAGAATTTCAAGTTAGGACTAGAAATAAAACAGGCTTCCTGACACAAATAATCATAATCAAGATGGATGCAGAATCACATCTTGATTTAACAAGAAGGTTCTATTTGCAAGTGCCACAACCAAGCAGGTCACACCACACGTGTCAAGTATCTTTTTACTGGATAGGGTGCATTGTAAGGTCCCACTGTTTGTTATAAACCAGGAAAAAAAGTAAACAACAGGATTAAATGGTCAGTGGATAACTGTCTTGGGTTAGTGCAGTGGTGTTTTAGAAGTGGATTTTCTCCTCCCTACCCCACAGTGGGAGTGGAGGGTGAGTGAGCAGAGGCCTGGTTGGTACCATCTGGACCTAAACCATGACAATAAGGCCAGAAGTAGCCACCAGTTACATCCAGCCTCTTGCCTGATGTCTGATTCCCTGCACAGCTAATCCCAACCCTCTGCCAGGACTTGCTGCAACCAATCCAGGTCACACAGCTGCAAACTCTTGACCTTGTCAGGCAGTCTGCCCTGATATAGGCTGTTTCTCTGTGACGCTGCTCCATTTTCACTCTGCCCCCATGCTCCCCTGAGGCCTGCTTCCCATTCCCAAGGTTGTCCTTCAAGAGTTCTCCAACTCCAAGACTTCATGACATTGTCTTTTAGTACCCTGCACAGTCTTCCCTCACACCCCAAAATGCTCATATCCATCAGCAAACCATGGGCACGTAGTCTGTCTCAAGCTCCTTATCTAGACTTGCTGTCTGTTTACACCATTGGACCCAAGAGTGCTTCCCAGTTCTCATGTCTGGATGTGTGCTTAGTCATACCCCTGCTCTACTCTGGGATGGAAATCTGGACATGTGGGCTCAATGGGAGCTGCAGCATGTCCCAACAGGCCTGAAAATTCAGATGACCACGAAAGTAGAGCCCTAAGATATGCTGCAGAGCAAGTAAGTACAGATGCAGTTGATGTTTCCCAGCTAGCTGGCTCTCTAGTTCCAGGTCCCAGTCCAATTTTCCATACTCAGTCATCACTCCCCCTCTCCACACCCAGGTAGCCTAGGCTAGGTTTCTGCTCCCTGCTTTGGGACCATCTCACAAAACTTCTCCTCCCAGTGGATCCCATTCTGACCCTTTGATACGACTTTTATAATCTCGCCCTTCAAAGCACATCTCTGATTTCTCTTCTCACTACCTCCATCCCAGCAGCGATCTCCCAAAGGATGCAGGAGAGACAAGTTTCTTGCTCTTGGTTCTGGCACATGGTCCCGTTTCCACTCCTAACCATTGCTACCAGACAGTAAGTCACAAAAAAAGTCTGCTTTCCTCTACCTTGGTTGCTTTGTGGATAACCTTATTACTTGGGTCTACAGGCCATGCTTCCACCTCTGGTCTGAAAAGGATCCTATAGTCTGATCATTAAAGGTCTGCCACCAAGTGCCTTGGACATACTATTGATCAGAGTGTAAGCAGAGAGCTTGATTTTTCATATGCAGTGAGACCAGAGTCTGTCACAGATGATCTAGAAGCAGATACCTGCCCAGACTTATGTGCTGTGCCTGGGACTATGTTTGTGCATCACAGTCACATGTAGGAACTTGTGAGTAACTCAAGCTTGTTCAGTGACTCTGGAAGATTTCAGCCTGAGCAGGATAAAACACCTGTTCAAAAAAAAAAAAAAAAAAAAAAAATCTCTGAGCAGGTGCAGATCTCTTTTTTTGTTTGTTTGTTTTCCTGAGTTTGGATAGATTTTCACATGGCCAGGAAAATATGCAGAACTAGGTTAGCCATCACTGATGGACTTCTGGGAACTGGAAAGAAAACATGGAAACCTAGGATTGTTTAACTGAGAAGCGCATTAATTGCTTTACATGCCAAAATGGCCCAAAATAGCAGGTGAATGAAAAGAAAACCCTGAATGAGATAGACACCTGTAAAATTTCAGGCCATATCATTGCATATGGTTAAATTATAAGCAATCCTACCTCAGCTGGGAAATGCCTGTGTTTGTGCTCTCAACAACTCTAAATGGGTGGGAGAAGACAAAAAGCAAGTGAGAAAAGCTTTGTGGGACTTTGTGTACTGTTCTACATTCTGATATTTTGCTGTTGCAGGGAGAGACCCAGACACCAGCACTCTTCAGTCTCCAGCCTTACACCGTGTCCTTCTGGAAGAAGCTGGAGAAGGCAGCCCATGTTCTTTCACCACCAAGCTCTAGTCCAGACAGGCTTATTTCTAAGCTGCCCATTGGATCTGTGGCTGTACCATGTCTGCCATTAATCCCAGAACCACCACTGCCTATATTATTACAAGCCAGAGTTTAAGCTACACTCAAAGACGTAACTGCCTGGTGCTGTGTAATTTTGTGAACCTGGGACATGAAGGCTTTTCTTTCAGCACAGGATCACTGAGGGCCAGGGTGCTCACAAGGAGCACTCAGCTTCCCATGTCCCTAGGACATATTTAAAAGAGTTCTTTAAATGTTGATCTCACCTGGTCATGGCCTGTAAGGGACAGCTTGAGGGCAGAGCCCTCAGGGTCACTTAGCTGTGCATTCAGTAAGGTCACCAGAGGCTGTTCCTCAGCACTTTGGCTCTACCTTCTGTGGGGCAGTCACAGCCCCAGGCTGTGGTCAGTCACTGCTGGGGTGTCATCAGAGCAGCTGGGAGACAGTGAGAACCCATGGTTTATCTCTTTCCAGTCAGGATGTGGCTGGAGGGAGCACCCAGACACAAGAGCTCTAAAGATTTTCACACGTACACCCCTCTCAGGGACCTGCCAAACAGCTGATGTTTGTTGAGGGTCAACTCAATTCCTGTCTTGTATGCTTTGTGAACTGTAATTTTCCCAGTTCTATATTTTTCTCTTTTCCAAGTGTATCTCTCCCCTAGCTCCTTGCATCCAGGTTTCTTAAACTTCATATTCTCTCAGTGGTTCCCTGTCTCCTTTGATGTGTATACGTAAGTTGATGAAGCTATTGAAGCCTACCAGCTGACTGACACAAAACACCATGAAACAGCTGAGGTCACATACCACATCCAAGTCAGCCTAAACCTAACAACACCAAATCTTCCGTACTACTTTGGCTAGCATGACCAAGAAGACCTGGGACTTTCAACTAGATCTGTCGTATCAAACCCAAGCAATTCACAGTCTCTTTGTTCCACGGCTATATCAGGTTCTAGTCTGACTTGAATGGGAGAGGTATTCTCAAGACTGCTTCTGTTTGTTTATTTTCAGATGTGCATACCACAAAAATTAGATTACGGTTTGGATTTTGTCACGGCTGTCTCCTGCAAAGACTGGTTCTGTCTGTTGCAAATATTTTCTGGAGGGTTTCTTCTCTTAATTACATGCTGCCACCCACTTATTTCCTTAAGGCAGATTTTGCATCCGTGATTTCCCTGTGAAGCTTCCTTCCTTTAAGGTAGTATGTCTCTAAGGTGGGCAGACTGACAGCAGAGAAAAGACTTCTACCATCCAGGGGTCAAAATATTTTCCTTCTGCCACACAGAGGGATGGAAAGTGCACAGACAGTGTGACAGGGAGCTTAAACTCACCCTGTGCTAACACTGGAAGCAACTGCAAACTGGGGTCATAGTGGGAGATGTCAGCGTTGCCTTGATCCTGCAATTCCACATATGCTTGACTTGACATTTGTAAACAAGGAGAAGCATAAGATAAACACATAGCACTGGAGACACAATAGTCTGGAGGCTTGTTAACATAATTTTGTACCAGTTAAATGGCAGAATGTTTGAGGCATCATGCTGAGGGGCTGGCAATGTGAGCACGAAACTGGGTGCATACTGCAGTTGTGACCCACTTACAGTTCTCCACCTGTGTATGGACACCCAGCCATTTGGGCTGGAAAGTCAGAGATGGGGGGTTGTCTACCAAAATATCAGCATCATGTAAGCCTCACAGGCCAGCCCCACATGGAAACATCTCTAACCTCAGTGTAAGTGCTAGTTTTGCAGCACAGCATCTTTCTGGTGATTTAGTGAATAGTACTTGACTCACAACAAGGGTTCCTATGTAGTGTTGCTAAGTATCTTCATGGGGAGATCTGGGGACCCTGGAAACTATGGTTCTGTCATAACTGGAGGTGATTGATTATAACCTGTAATGTGGTTGTCACTGCATTTTTATGAGAGTTTTGCTGATGCAGGACCTTTGGAGTCATTCAGCCCTTGCTTGCAGTAGCACTGTATTTTCTTTTGATTCTGTTTATTTTTCACTCACTGTCTTAATGAATAATTATTTATTCTGTTCAACATGGCATCATTTCTGGGAAGATTCAGACAGCCCATCTTAATACCTCTCGTATCTCTGGCTGTGTACAGGGATGTCTGGGAGAAGGTGTGTCCTCTCTCCACCTCCATGGGCACATGAAGGGATAGAAGCAGTGTCTCAAATCTTGAGCAAGTGCTTTTACTGTGATATATTGAGTACAGAAGAATTTACTACTGTGTCCTTTCTCAGCCAGGCTTGGTGTTCATTGTCTTACCTGCTCTGTGTGCCCTGAACCTTGCAGGTAAAACAGAGGCATGGCCTGTGTGTGTGTGTCCCATGATGGCTTTGCTGCAAAGCTACTTAACACAGTCCTCCCTGAGGCCCTCATAACACTGGATGCAAATGTGTTACCTTCAGATTTTGTCTGTGTTGTTTTTGTTTATTTTTTTTCTAAATTGAAATAATCTGAGGGTTTGACAGAGCATCTCATAGCTTCAGAGCACCCTGAAAAATGTCTTTTCCTTCCCCCTTTCACATATTCTGCCTGTAAACTGGAGTAAAAGCTCAGCCCTTTCACCCTTTGTATGTTGTTGATAGAAAAAACAGAAACATTTTTTAGCTTTTAGATTGGTATCTTCACTTTACTTCTCTGTCCCTACTGTTGCCTGCCCTTTAATTGTGTCAAAGGTTTGTTTGGAGTAGTTGTGGTTTAAAACTGCAGAAGAAAATACTCTGCTTTGGCAAACCTTGCATGCAGAGAATCTCCTGCAACATGGTTGTCAGTTCATGCTTTGTGACTATATTTACAAATAGAGTTCAAGGAGCAGAAACTCAGTAGAGCCCTTTTTGACAAATATGTTAAAACAGCCCTCCTTTGAGACAGCTGAATTTGAATTTTCCAGCTTCTTTTCCAAACACAGAAACTTATGAGCTGAGTTACTTTTTATTTTCTAGTCATTATAGTTGTGCTTCTTCCCATATATTGAATTCACAAACTTTATCAAATCACACTGTATGTTCTTCATGTGAGAATTTTAACAACTCCACACTTAAAAATTTTCACCCATGGAAGTTATTTATTTCAAATTTCTAGTAGAAGAAAGTATGAATTTGTGTTTGTATAACTCACAGTTCTCCATTCACTAAAGCTATATAGAGGTCCTGATGCAAGTTATCATTGGACAAGGTTTTTAGCTCTCCTAAGCACACTGACATGACAACTGAGTTTGCTAAGAAAGCCCAAATGCTTCTTAAATAAAACTGAAAGAAAGCTGTAGCACCTCTGCTTAACGATAGCAAATAGAAAACAGTGAGAGAGCACTTGATGTTGAAAATTCAATTTTTGTCACCATGTATTTATCTGAGTTTAGCTCCCACTCTTGGCTGATAAGGAATAACTAATCATGATTTAAGCATTTCTTCAAACCTAGCAACCTGTTGAACAGCTTCTTAATGTGCCTATCAATCACTTGGAGATAAGGATAGTTTGCACTCATAATAGCTAGTTGTAAAAATAAATAGAAGTTACTATAACTAGTTCAATCAACAATGGGATCTTTGAGGTCAGAGTGGAAATAATCAAACAGTAAGTATGAATAGGCTGTAATTTTTCTGATTAACAAATGTTTTGCTTGTCATGTGATCTCGAGAGCTGCTCTTAGCTTCTTAGGCAACTAAAATACATTTCAGAATCTATGTATTTACATTAGAGGGTTAAACAAATGTATGCACATACTGGTTGCTTTCTAAAGCTATCTGTGCATGTAAAGCACCCCCCCCCCCTTTGTTTTTTTTTTTTTTTTAAATTTATTTTTAAAAGTATCTTCTTCCTAAAGTTAAATTCTCAACAGGCCACACTACAAAGCATCTAACATAAAAAGGGACATCTATTAACGTGCAGAAAGTACACTGGAATGCAAACTACATATTACTGACATACAAAATAAACATATTACTCACATCTTTCCAATACAGCTGAAAATATAACAGCCAAGAGGAACATAGTACATCTCACCATCAGTTGCAGATCAAAATAACAGTGCCCATATATAGCTATCATTTGTGTGAAAGGCGCAAGAGAGCTATATCTATATCTGTATATACATCCTCATCAATGACATCCAGAACCTGAAGACTGAGGAGACATTGGCACTAGCTTTATGAATCCAAAATAGATGCTCTGATCATCTTCTGGAAGCACCTGTCTTTACCAAGATTATATAAAGTTCACAAGCCCCTCACTTTAGGTATTTGAAATTGCACCTGTGCTACACATCTAAAATAGTAAATGTAGTTGACATGAATATAGATTTCTTCTGTCCTCATATTGCCTGTACAAAAATATGAGTTTTTTCTCTATGCCCTGTCTTAATCAGTGCAGTGATTTCACACAAAGGTAAATATGTCTGTAGCTCATATGCTGAACTCATATATGCATACAACCTGGAAAAATGTGCTCTAAAGATATAGAATTGCAGAATCACTCAGGCAAGAAGAGGCCTTGGGAGGTCTCTCATCCTACCTCCTGCCCAAGACAGGATGAGATACAAACTCAGATCAGGTTGTTAGGGCTTCATCTGGTTGGGTCTTGAAAGCTTCCAAAGGATGATGATCTCCAACAATGATTATTTTTTTTCTTACTTATAGCTATTCTGAACCTCCCCTTTTTTCAACTTAAGGTCACCAACTCTTGTTTTCCCACCACACACTACTGTGAAGGACCTCATACCATCTCCTTGCTACCCTCCCTGTAGGTGCTGGGGGCTGCTGTTGGGTCCCTCAACAGCTATCTCTTCTCCAGGCTGAACAAACCCTGCTCCCTCATCCTTTCCTCCCTCTATAAGTGACCCAAGTAGAGCTAAGCTACTGATGGAAATCCCTGCATTGGAAAGAAAACACAGCATATTTTCTCTGTTGGTTGGTTACTTCTTCCAACCTTGTTCATTCAATCATGAAAGGAGCAACAGTCAGCATTTGACAGCTCTCATGGTTAATTCATGTCAGTCTTTTCTCCCTGAAGAAGAGAGTGCCTAGTTCATCACAAAGTAGCATCCAAGGTTTGTCCTGATTTTAAAAAGCAATGAGCACTCACAACTTCTGCATGTCTAACACCACCCAGCAGCCAGCCCTTTGTTAAGTACAGCAAGGGTGTTGGCTATTTGTTGTATTTTGGTATTCAAAAGGAAAAACCAGTCAGGAAAGAAGGAACTACAAAGGAGTATTCAAGAGGCAAATTTGCTTAAAGACCACGGAAAGGATGAGATTCACTGATGTCTAGGAGGAGGAGGCAGGACTTCAAATGCTATGGAGTCATCCTGAAAGAAAGCCCTTTCCAGAACAGCAGATTGTGTGGAACTCACTTTATTTAGCACACAAGATATGAATCAATTTTGTTTAAGAAAAAGAGATGTTCTAAATGAGATGCTGTGACTACTCATCCGTCAGTCACTTTGATCTATTTTGACTCATCTCTTTTAATCTGAGCACAACATAGGAACCCAGCAGTAGTAGCTTCCTCAGGAATTGATTAAAGAAAACAGAATACAACAGAAGATGAGCAAATACTGGGATGTGTCTTTTCAAAGAGTCATCTGTTTTTTTATTTAAGGGTCTCAGAGGGAGAATCCTCTTGATCCCTTAGTAGATTGTTCCACTCATGTATTACTTTTATAGGTAAAAAAACATAAAAGGTGTGTCTGTTCCCTGACACAGCGGTTACTGCAAATGCATTCCTTCAAAGGGATCAAATCAGAATTTTAGGTGAATTATCCAAGTTACTGCTTCAATCTCATTTGTGGACATATGCATGTATGTGTTTGATTCAAAACCAACTCTGTCACTGTCATATGTTTTCTGTTTCATAAAATTAATAAGACTTGTAACTAAAGTCAGACAGAAGTTATGAATATACTGCTGAGGATGGTCATATAAAGACTTGTTTTAAATGAAACCTTTGGAAATCATGCTGGAGAAACTTATCAGTATTCATATGAAGGCATACAGGTCTCCAGTAACAGAATTCTAGAAAATGTCTTCTTCTCAAGTAAATAAACTTCTGGTCCTTAACTACTTCTAAGACTGTGAATGGCATAATGTGAAATATTGCTCTATTCTGACTTAATAAGCATATTATTTGGTTTTGAGACTGCAGTAAGGGGTTATTTGTAGTATTAGCAAAGGCTACAGAGTAACAGCTTTGATTTCAGTGTAACAGCCAAGAATCTGTGATGCTTGATATGAATTCCAAGTTTAAGAATTCAAAACTTTCCTATAAATGCTGGTCAGAAGGAAATGGATTAAAGAAGGAAAATATAGAACTTGTTGAACTTGTTGAACTTGCCTCTATTTTAAACTGGATTATATCTGACAAAGTCTTTTATTTTAAAATAGCCATCTCAACAGCAGTGATAACAGACTGGGTTACTTAAAGGGCCATGGTCATCTCAGGGGAAAAAAACCCATACGTCTTAAGACAGGATGCTTCAGTGTCTGAACAGTGTGTTGAATACCATCTACTGCTCTTATTCATTCCTTCCTCTCACCTGGGATAAAATTCAATCTAAAAAGGCATGGAGTAAAAAGGAAGGAGATATCCCCTTCCTGGCATTTCCACTTAGACTGGTGAGTTGTCCATCAGAGACCTGAGCATGGGAGCCTGAGAGGGACACCACAGAGCTGAGATCTGTGCTGCTGGGGAGGTGCATGACTGGCACATGGAGAACTTCTGCACCACTGATGGAAAAAATGGGACTCTCCCTTAGACAATTTAAGAAATCAAACTACAGTTTAAATAACATTTTTGAAGGATTTTGATGGAAAAAAATTGAGTGGTCTTGAAATCAATGTCTGATCAAGGACCACAAAGCTGAGACAACATCAGTTAAAATGTGAGACTATGCAATCTGACTATTTCCCATTTTAACCTCCCCTAACCTCCCCTTTAACATCTTCTCCAGCTAGGATAAAGGTCTCATTGATGTAGTCTCTGTCTATGCAAACTAAAGGCTTGAATAAGGTGCCTTAACTTAGGTGTCTAGTGCTGACTGATGGTGGCACTGGACATCTTAGGGAAGCCAAGGTAATTGCATGGGGCTGGCCAATAGGACACAGGAGTGCTGGTAAGTTTTGGAGGCCATGTAAGATGCATCACTAGAACTTTGGGAAGCTCTGGCTTCCCAAGATCAGAGTCCAGGCAACAGATTTGAGATGTAAATGACAGTTTGCAAGTGTGGGATTCAGCATCAGGTCTTAGGCAGCTAAAGTGAGTGTCACTGCTGACAAAACATGGGAGCCAAGTTTCTGAGAAACCATCATGGTCTTCAAAGGAATCTTCAAAACTGCATCCTTACTTTGTTTAGATTTCTTGGGTTTCTTCTTACTTTGCCAACTCAGTCATGACTAAAAGGAACCAAAAGGAGCCTTTCAGCTCATTCATTTCTTGTGGGTTTATCCATGAATGCTTGGATTCTTTCTCTGTCATCTGGATTTCCAAATAGTTTGCATGGGGTCAGGTTTTGTTGGGTCCTTCTATCAGGTGTCTTTAGGCATTCATAACAGATGTGTCATCCAGGTTAGCCATCAAACTATGATTCCCAGTCAAAACTGAAAGAAAAAAAAATGTTCAGTGAATTTATCAAAAGAAAAAATGCACTTTATTGAAATTATTCTGCTAAACAGTGCATCCTCAGGGCACAAATTTCAGAGGCTTGTTGAAAGCCAAGTTATCCTATGACTGCAAACATTGGAAAACTGACGTGCACAATCCATTATTAACCATGTGCTTGGCGCAGGTGTGTTTGAACCTTTTCCAGAACTAAGTACCTGAAACGTGACCCCTTGGCCAATTCCATGTTTAAATTTCACTTCTAAGAACAAGGAGTAGCTACTTTTATATAGCAATGGGCTAGGATGGTGCTGAGCTCCTGAAAATATTTGCAAAATATCCATTAAGTTGTCCTCTCAAAACAGGAAGACCATGAAATGCAATCCAAATTTTTCCTATTTTATTATATATTGTAGGTTTTGTGGCTGTGCATAATGGAAGGAAAAAAAGCTTATGTTGTTATCCAGATGCAAAGCAAACTAAATGTAGAAAAGACGGGCCTTATTTGCAGATTTGACAAGAATAAGAGCACATTTTAGAAAAGCTCAGGTACTCTGTGCTCTTGGGAGAACTACTGACACTTTAAAAAGTTTTAGCCCACATGAGGGATATAGAAGATGCTCAAGGAGTAAGCAAGAGTTTCTTGATTTTTTCAAATGAGATGATAACATCCTCTCATTTAAGAGTAAAACATGTTTCCATACATCCTGGTCACATTGCTCCTAAGGAACAGGGATACCCGGTCTCCTACATCTGCATGATCTAGGAAAGACCATGTCTAGGCCACCAGTGACTCAGGAGGCTGTGACATGGACACATCTACAACTGGCACCAGTAACTACCACCTCTAGAAGAGTGATGGGAGTACAGGAGGCGTCTTAGCAGTGTAATATAATAACAGCTTGTCCTTTTCTAAAGAGTAAAGGTTTGGGCCAGGCTGTGACTGCTCTTTTCCACACATTTTTTTATGGCCTGAGAATAACAAAAAGGGTTGCTTTGTTGTATACAGCTGCAGTTTGTACCATTAATAAACACTGTGTTTTGACAATAAATCTCACCAGAAATCAATTACTTGGGACTTGTGTATGCATCCACATATTTTTTCATTTGATGATTTCGGTTTTGGAAACAATTTGCAGTGGCTTGTTCACTGAAGAGCTCTCAAGTTCTAACTGCAGAGATACCAAAAGTCTTACTGCAGCCCACACAGTTCAGTGAAATTACATTCTCATGATGTGAGATTCTTCTTCTGTGAATCAGGATGAATTTTTGGGACAGGAAGAAAGGATTTGAAATGATTTGATAATTAACATGTACTTCTATATGAGATTCCATCCTTGATTAACCAAAATATAAAAGTTGCAACCTAACTGTCATCCTGGCTCCACCTATTCTTATTTAGATAAGAAGAGATGTCAAAACTGTGCAAAATATATGAAACAAAACCAAAAACTTGAGTTAAACATCTGCCTTAATTCTAAATATTGCCTCTTCTAAATTTAAACTAATATTTCCAAAATATGTTTATGAATACGTTTCATATTTAAAAGCAAAGAAAAATCCCCTGTATGGATAGGCTTCAAAACTGCCTAATTATTTCTGAATCTTTTTACATTCTGTCAGATAATTGTTTGATCTTTTACTCTTTTAAGTCAATGTCAAAACTCTTACTGAGTTTAATGGGCTCAGAACTCAGGCTGAAGTAGGGAATTTTAAAAATACAGACACTTGGCACCAGGTACCATAACATTTCTGAAGGCGTATAATGTTAAAAAGACTTTTTAGCAAGCAGCAAAGTAAATTTCTTTGAAGTTATTCAGCCTATTGGGCATATAAATGTACAACAAGCAGAGAGTATGTTCCCCCATTGAGGACTCATGTCAAGCTTTAAATGACAAAAATTCCAAGCACTGTAAACGCTGGTTGAAGCTATTTTGCTTTTGCAATTCTAAATATCCAGATTTTTCCCCCAAACTCATGCACAGTACCCTCCTTAGTACAGAGATTCATCTGTGCTATGGGAATAGCTCCATTCCCCCTTTCTAAGCCTGAACATCACTTTGTTGCTTTGAGAAGTTATTCTTCGAAGAACAACTGTCTGAGTGGGTTGTGAAATGTAACTTTTAGCAGGAGTGTTCAAGAACCTACTTTATGTTGGGATCTCACCATACCACTGGATGACTCTTTCATTGCCATGACACAGAATGAAGTTTACAGCCAGAACTTGCAAGAGGCTTTGTGCCTCCTTAGAGTTGCTTGCTAGGTTGCTTCTGATGGTCCATGTAAAGATCCTCTTGCTGCACTCTGTGGGTCTATCTGCTTTAGCTCTGGCGAAATTTTTTTGCTGTTCAAATCTTCCTTGCATCTATCATTGGAATCATGAAGGACACACATGAGAGTACCCCACCAGCAGTGTGGGTGCAAGGTACACCTCTCCTCCAGCAGTCAGCACAAGTGCATGATTGTGCCACCAACCTCTAAGCAGTGTGTGGCAGCTGTACAGAAATACACTTTGCATTGACTACTGAGTATGGATTTCTAGTGTCACTAGTGTCAATTAGTATGAAATTGGTTACCATAAGGATGCTCCTAGAACCAAGGTGGATCACAACAAATCAAACCTTTCTCCTCCCCTTTCTTGCATCTCACCAGTTGGTAATATACATGCCTGCAATGTGGCAACTCACTTGAGAAACATGGCAGTTGTCTGGTCTATCTGTTTGCTTGTTTAATTTATATCTTTAACTCTGTGGGGCAAAGATCTTATCTTAATTTATGGATAAAATCCTGTGGGGTTCTCAGTTGAGCAACCTCAGTTCTCATTTAGGTCTCTCACAGATTACACTTCTCCTGGGACTGAGACCATGATATTTGCCATGAGGAGATCCTAAGCAAGGACACACATCCAGCATGGTATTCACCAAGACACCAAAGTCTAAATAGTACCTAAATTGTATTGCAAAATCATTCACTGTATCTGAATGTGTTCCCAGAGTAAAGCTTAAGGTGTTACTACACTCACGATTCTGAAGTTCTTGTCTGTCAACTGGAACCCCGTGTAAATTAATAAACAAAGCTTAAAATTGCATTGGACAAATTAGACTTGCACAGTTGCCAGGAAAACAGTTTTAATTGAAGGTGTGTCTTTAGAAAGAGGAGCCTGTACTGGAATCCCTGGTTATGAAAAGGCTACCTGTCAATACTTAGAGAAATGGTCACTGCAGGCAGGAATGAGGGACATGGTCAAGTCTTGCTGATAAGATTCTGCTAGTTTGTGCTGGGAATTGTGTCCAAAAATCTAAGCCTTGCAATGCTGAAACGACTGAGAGAACTGATTGTGAGATTATTTTTCTGGAAAAATAAAACAATGAAAATCTCCTAGATAAAATTTTACATGACAAACTTTAAATTGGGACTGATTTGCCTGGTCAGAGGGAAGCCTATGTCTGTGTGCTCTGGTAACTGACATACCAAACCATATGAGAGACCCTTCCATGGAGAAGAGATGGCTCCACAGCTACTGCACAATTGCCATACCTTCCAGAGAATCAAAATCATAGAATCATGAAATCTACCGAGTTGGAAAAGACCCATCAGGATCATCAAGTCCAACTCCTGCCCCTGTGTAGGGCACCTGCAGAATCACACGATGTACCTAAGAGCATCATCCAAACACTTCTTGAACTCAGGCAGGCTTGGTGCTGTGACCACTTCCCTGGGGATCCTGTTCCACCGTTCAATTGCCCTCTGGGTGAAAAACCTTTCCTAATATCTAACCTAAACCTCCCCTAATTCACTTTCCTACCATTTCCCAAGTAAAATGTTCTGTAATGTTTGGAACAGGAGGGTAGTTAGGATGTCTGCATGGCATAAAGCTCTTCTTTGCAAAGCTGCCTCTAAATGAGTCGGAAGTAGTCCATCTTCAGGCAGCTTTCTCCTTGGGTTAATGAACTCTGCCTCTTGGCAAAGCTAATTAGCCCATATGAAGTGCTATGCTAATATGGCTAAATTGTACTTGCTGCCCACATTACATAGTTTCAGGTCAGGGTGGCTATCTCTGCATTAAACTGCATTCTTGGCTGTGCCAGGGGCATCAAAATACCCTGCAAATGTGAATCTCAGAGCGTGACTCTGCCAGTCCTCCTCAGAAAGAGTTCTCATCACAGGCAGTGGGAACTTAGCCTAAGGAGCCCATGACTGGGCCTTTAAACATTCAAGACCAACATTTTGAATAATTGAGTCCCTAGTTTGCCTCAGGATATTATGATAGTTTTCAAAGGCTGTTTCCAATATAGCAATAAGCCACAACAACATGTGTGTTAGTTTGCAAGCGGTGCATGCCTTCAGTGCATTGGCATGGAGCCTTTACCACCCAAGAAGTATTCTCAAAGTGATCCAAAGCCTACTGAAATCTGTAGAAAACTTTCTATTGACTTCAGTTGGCCTTGATTTCCATTGACTTCGACAAGTTTTGGATTGGCCCCAGAGATTATCGTCCCTCGTACAAGGACTGTTTACATGAAATAATTGTTAGGAAAAATATGCAAACAAGTCTTGGAGCAAGGACTCACACCTAGGACTCTTATCCTTGGTGATGGATGCAGAGTCATACCCTTTTCTGCTTCTGTCTTGCCAGGTCCTTGTTTGTGTTTTTTGTACAATCTGGCAACTTCAATACATAGGTGGCTGGAGCACTCCCTGGGGACTTGGAAGATGGGTAGTTAAACCTCTCCAGATGGGAAACTACCATAGCTCCATATCACGCATCCTTCACAAATGCCCTAGCAGCTAAATTGTTGTATACAAAGCGGTTGTTGGCAGCTCTTCCTTCGGCTGTGTTTTACAAAAAGTGGTGTGAGCCACCCTGCTGTATGGAGGCAGATGGATCCAGATAGAGTATAGGATGCCTCAGGAAAGACCTATGGACCGAATGGATCCCAGTGAGTCTGGGGCTTAGGCAGGGGCCAAGCTCTGTAGCTCTGTCATGGAAGAGATATCCTTGGAGCTTGATTCTAGATGTGTGTGTAATTTTCTAAGTCAAAAAGGCAAGAATTTGTGGCAGCAAGATGCCTGTAGTGGTACTGGGAAGTTACAGGAAAGCAGACATGTAGGACGTAGGTGTTCACATGCACGTTTCAGACTTCTCCCAGTCTTGTCCCAAGTTACCCAGCATTGCAGAGTTCAGCACATTCAGCACTGAACTAATAAATGCAAGGATTTCTCCATCCATGGGCTAGCTCAGGCTTTCAAGTTAGTGCCTATGGCAGTAGCATCTGGGTACAATCTAAGCTTTGCTTAACCTCTTGTAGAAGAAAAATGGAGATGGAAACATAACAGTCTAATTCCAAATAATAACTATTTGATTCAGGATTATCAGGCAGCTTTATTCAGATATTGCTCTGGCACTGAAAATATTTTTTTATTGTGGAATGGGAACTTCTTGATGAGTAAACTTTGATAACTGGTACTGCAAAGGTTGTAGAAATGATAAGATCTGAGGTTATAGGAATGTGGTAGCTGTTTGGTGATCATACAAGTAGAGTGATATTTCCACAGGCGGATTAGTAAAAATATCCCATTAGGAAAGGAATTAAAATGCTCAGAATTCTTTAATCCTTATTCTCACAGAGCAATAATTTAATAAATGTATTTCTTCTGTACAGATGAGCTTTTTTTTTTCCAAATAAGTTCATCTACAGACACATCGATTAATGTATTAACAGAGAGGAAATTATCTAATACAGTGTCTTTGTAATGCGTGGTTAACAATTAATGTGCTGTTAATAATAGTTAATGTATACTGATTAGTTAAATGCAAACTCATTAGTCAAAACAGAGCAAGGTATAACAATGCTAAGTATTACTGTACCAGTGTCATGCCGGCTTGGACAGTGATGTTAATTATAGGCCAGATGTTGATAATCTGGCTCAGATCAAGGAATTACTTGCTCCATCAATAGCCTTGAGGAATATTTCTACATTCACTCTGAGATGCTTCTTCAGGCTGTTCCCAAGACCACATGCACTGAGTCTGCCTCTCCACTACTAAATTAAACGGTGCCGGGGCACTGGAACTTAAGTCATCAGAGTGGTTGCTGACATGCTTTTGGCCTGGGCCATCAAGCACTCCCTGAAACAATTCCCTGGCACAACTGAGGACTTCGCTGAGGCTGGGGACTGTTTCCAGGTGGCTGTGGGATTGTGGCCACCCTGGTTTGGGGTGTACGGGAGTTAAATACAAATGTCGTGGTACACTGTGAGTTGGAGAGTTTTGATCCTGAGGAGTGGTCCCGTGCAAGTGTCATTCATTAGTGGCAGGGCAGCTGGGCAGCACAATTGGTAAAATCTGCAAGCACAGCCCCAGCTGTGACTCAAATCCACTTTGCAGAATCCAAAAGACTCCCTCTCAGTCCACAGTCCTGCTGTGCACTGCATAGCCCTCCAGCTAACAGGAACTGGGAGAGTTGGTGCCAATCCTCTTTCCCAGCCACATGGGCAACCCTCTGGGTACTCATGGTTGCTTATGGAGTTCTAGAGGTACTGTTAGAAGTATGCAAATGCTTTTCCCTTTCATTTGTTGCAAGCAATTTGTTGTAACAGTTCAAACACTTGAAACAAAGCCCCGTGAGGCTGCTCAGGATAGGACATGGGTGCATCCATTACACAATCTCGTAGCATACATGGATATCGATTGCCAGTCCAGCCCAATGTGTTCAGTGTCTTCACTCATCTGTGACAAGTCAATTGTGACTGCAGTGCTCTGCAGAACCGAGTCTGAGGTAACCAAAACAAATATTGTCTTTTACTTCAAGGAGTATGTAGATATGTATACATATACACACATATATATTGCTGATATGTAGCAAGTATTGATGGAGCAAGCTCTGATGTTACAGTTAAATTGCACTGAGTAGTTAATCAGTGGCCCTATTTTATTGTTTTTGACATTGCTTTCTACAGGTTGAAGAAGTTTACCTTTATAAGAAGCAGAAAGTTGACAGATATAGTAGATAATTCTGTTATGCCTGCTTGGAAATGATTAATGCTCAACTTTTGAACAGGTCTGCCTTGAAAAGGAAATGTCACCTGTTCAAACGCAGCTTTGTATGTTCTCCTGTGGTAATGTATTCAGTGCTTATCAACATGCTGATCTGCTGGTAGTTTCAGGGAGTAAATGTGAGTTTCAGCAACTGAAGCCCGATCCTGCAGGTGCATGTTCAGGCAAAACTGCCATTAGTTTTAATGAGAGTTTGTCTTATTCAAAAGTGCGAGATGAAGCCAGCAAGTGGGTAAATTAAATATGTGAGCACAAGGGTGGGTTTTATTACTCAGAATATATTGATGTGCCTTTGAGACCTCCATCCAAAAATGTTTGGAAATTGCTTGAATTTTTCATGCAAAACCAGTCACTGGAACATTTTTATGATTTATTAAATTCTCATTTTTATTTCCCTCCCTTCCGGATGCTTAATAAAGAGTTCCAGCTGTTTGTATTTCCATTTGACAGATAAAGTAGACCCTTATTCTGTAAAGCACTCAGTAACATGTGTAACTTCAAGGGTGTGAACGGTATCCTCTGACTGCAATGAGCTATCAGTGGGCTTGAAATTATGCATCTGCAAAGAGCCAGCTTTCCATAAGTACTCTAAAAATATAGATGCAGTGCAACAGGATTTTTAAAGATGTTTAGACATGTTCCACGCTCCCTCTGTAATGATTCTCTAGCCCTCACTTTTGCAGTTAGAGAATAGCCATTACAGACCCCACTTTTACAGTAATATCTTTCATCAAACTTCAGTTTCTGTAGTGTGGGGAATTAGGAAAAATAGATTAAATTTAACTGTAATGCCAGGAACAGAGAGAGACAATTATTGCAATGCTTGACTATCATTTTCTCTCTACAATTGTATTAACCACCTACAGATTTACTATCACACTGCCTCTCTGGTGTGTTGGGACCCCACTCTTTCTGGTGCTAAGCAAAATAGCAGGTCTTGTGATCTATTAGGTTTTTAGAAGAACTCTGTAAGTTTCTTCTGCTCATGGTCCTCCTATGAGCTGTTCACGTTTTCCATGAATTTGTCCATTGTATGAAATTTATTTTCTGGGAAAAGTTTATTAATTAAGTAACTGAGGAACCAAAGATTGGGGCCAAAGGGCCATATTTTCAAGCACTCACTAGGGAGAGTTCTGTTTATACATATTTCATGGGAGGGGTTATAATTTCAAAAATAATTGTGGTGGTTTGGAATTTGTAAATGCTTTGGGTGGATATTGTTACATACTAAGTTTTTGAAGTAACTAACATTCAAATGACATTCTTAGTCATTTAACTCTTCAGTATTTGAACTTCTCCTTAGAAAGTAGTTTGACAAATACCAACACCATGGAAACTGTAATATTTATGTACTAATCGAATACAAATAGAACATTTTCCCTGCCACTTATCTTTGTACAGTGGAGACAGTTCCTCATTCCTGTTATGTCCCTCTATCTATCTATCTATCTAATCTATCTAATCCATCTCTCTATCTACCTATCAGTCTGTCTGCCTGGTTTACCCTTGCCATATTCAATTCTTAATGCACATTACTGACATTTTCTCAATAAAATTTTTGTTCTAACCCTTCTCTCATTGACCAGTATGCCTATCAATAATGCTGTGATAGTCAGCATAATCCTTTGAGTTTGACACAGCTGAAACTGCAATTCAGTATGATTCATTTTTCTTGCAAATAACTTTCTTGCAAATGGTTTCTTCCAGTTTTATAAATTTCTGCATATTTTTTATTGTATGCATTTATTGTAGTAAATTTTTAGCTGGATTCACGTGTTTTGAACTCAGTTCACTCAGTTCCTGTGTAGACATTTGAAGGCATTTATGTAGTGCTACTGAGGTGTTTCCTTTTTTTTGCTGAATGCTACAAAATGCACTGAGTATAGGAACAAATAATGATCAATTGGCTATTCTTGAAAATTATTAGAAAATAAGCATAATAAATCTCTTCCTTTTTAGAGTGTATCTATACTCTAAACACTGTAACCAGTGTTAATATCACCACACTCTCAGTAGATAAGCCAGTAGTGTATCTGCAAGAGTACAGCGTTCTGCATCCTACATGAATGTTTACCTATCTGAGATATACATGCAGCCTGTACTAAACTTCAAACTGATGTTGCTCTCATTTGATGTGGTCAGATTACAAATAGTTCTGCCCTTCCAGGGGACAATGCTGTCCCCTCGACTGTCCCCTCAAAGAGAGCTGTTGGCTAGCTGGGAGTGAATTGATGAGCAAGGAGAGATGGTTTGTAAGCAACTGATAGTCCAGAAATGAGAGGCTGGCTCTGACTGGCTTGGATGGTTAAAATGCTATTTTTAGAATTAGGAATACTGTCTTCTAGAAACATTGACATTAATAGTGTTGATTGCAATAAATATACCCAAAGATGATAATATTTCTGCTGCAAACACACTGGTTCAAAAGATCAATGACACAAAATGACTTACTTGTTTTCAAATGAGCCTGGCTCTAGCTTACTTAATAATAATAATAATAATAATAATAAAAATATAGAAAATACATTTTAGCCCGAAATCTCAGAGATTCCATATATCACCAAACCAATCCCCTCAGCAGGAAAATGCAATTGTTTTAATGCATCAGATAAGTGGATGAGAAGAGGAATCCTTGTTTTCTACAACACAGTGTCAACAGAGCTGCCTGCAAATCTTACAGGAACAGTGGATAACATAGGCTCTGTATTCTAGTACCTCTTGTGTCACTGTGCAGAATGAAATTCAGCATGAATTGGAGGGCTTAAGGGAGAGCTTTTTTGGGCCTATTTTCTTCCCTTGTCCATTGGGAGACTTTCTGTTGCTCTCCTGGAAAAGTTTTAAGGAATCCTAGGGTGTGCAAGAGAGTCTAATTTATCTCCCATCCCCATGTACTGCTGACCAGAGCCACATAATTTTTCTGGAGAACAGATCATTACTCCATCACAAGTCACTCACTGATAACATGTCATGCCCAGGTAGGTGTAAGGTTTTATCTAACTTAAATTATTTACCTGGTTAAAACACGCTCCCTTTCACTGGGCACAGAAATAAAATAGAATTTTGAAAAGAATCCCTGAGAAAGTCCCTTTAATGCCTTAACTGCCAGATCCTGAAGTGTCATCCCAGACACCGATTAAAGTACAAACTAGAAAATAGTGGTTGTTTGATGACAATCTTTACAACGATGCCCAGACCTTTTGTTTCCTCTCTTGTTCTATGCACCAATATGGATCAAGTGTAAACAGAAACAGGAGCTTTCATTACCTTGTGTTTAAGAAGCTGCAATAAAAACTGCTAATGGAAGAAGAGGAAAGAAGAAGGAAAAGATCAAATGCCCTAAAAGATATTTACACAACAAGAGTTTTGTGACCATGAGATACTATTTTGATGTTACATATAAGGAGTGAAGAAAGAAACTGCATTTTCAGGAAACTTAGTGACAAGAGTAAGTGGAAAAATAATTATATTTCATGACTGGCCTTCTCTTTGTACAGACACATATGGAAAATGACAAAGCAAGCATTTTATAAGTGAAGTGTAAGTTTTATTCATTTGATGTCTGATCAGAAGTATTTCTACATACCTGAAGTATGAGTGTATTATTTTTTTTCTTTTTTAAACATGGGAGGTTTATTAAACCACTGATAGGAAAGTTCAGGTGTTTATATTAGAAATTGCTTTACTTTAGAATTTTTTTTAGAATGTAAGGGCTGTTGCATGATTCAGTGTGAATTATTGCCTTAATGTTCCCTTTTCCATCTTTGAGTGGATACGTAGCCTGCTGAAGGGTGTGGGAACAGCAAACTAATATTTTGGTGAGACTTTCATGACTCTGTCTCTTGTGATGTCACAAGCAAGGTAAGGAAACATAGTCTATAGAAAATAACTGGGAAGTAGGACGGCCTGAAACATCTTTCAGAGTAAGCATTGAGATTTGCTGAAAAACTTGTGAAATTCTTCCAAGTGAGGACCTTGCAGGCTTTTTTTCCTGGTCCCAGCCATGATCTGGGTTTTCGTTAGAGGTCTAGACAAACAGGCTGCAGGGCATAAACCCTCAGTTAATTTGCAGATGGCACCAATAGGATGATGCTTCAAGCACTTCAGTGATAACTTCAGAAATCAAATGGGCAAAGTGGAGGCATGGCCTGAAATCTACAGACTGAAACTGAGCAAGGGGAACTGAACAGAAGTACAATTCAGAAAGAAAACTCAAATGTACAAATAAAATGGAGAATCATGAAGGATACATCAGTAAAACAGGAAAGTATTTAGAGATTCCTGTGGAGTACAGACCAGTCAGGAATCAGCAACATGAGGCTGTTGTGAATAAGACAAATTCAGCAGTATGTGATCAACAGTGTAATCTGTAAGTGACGGAAGGTGACAGCTTAGTTCTGTCTGATGTTGATGAAACCTCAGCTGGAAGACTCTGCCCAGTTTTGGGCACTGTGTTTGAACAAACATGTACACAACTTCAGAAGGTAACAAGCAGTGTAAAAGCTTTAGAAAACATGACATACAAAAGAAGAGACATAGAAAGAGAATCTCTTGGTCTCAAATGGGGAGACTGAGGAGGGAATGTAAAATTCTGCTGGTTAGAAAAGAAGATTACTATAAAAAGATAGATTCACTAGAGGGAACTGAAAAATCTTCTTTTTTGGAGGCTTTTAAAGATGGGCTGGAGAAATGCCTGTGAGGATCATCTGGGAATACAACAATGTCTTAAGGTCATTTCCAGCCTTATCGTGCTTCAATTCATTGACTCACCCTGTAAAACTTCACCTGAAATCAAACATTCACTTTTAAGTAGATTATTAGGAGAGTCTTTTGAGTGATATATTTCTAGCATGGCACCCTACCATTATTTTTCTTCAACAGGTAGATAATTTTTTAATTCTTATGTCAGTGTTTTCTTAGTACTTGATGATTTTCATGAATATTCACATTGAAGTTTTAGGAGGCCTTTTCTAAATCAGAATTATGTTTCAAAGGCTTTTGTTATTACATTTTAGGTGTTTTTAGTTTGCAAATGTCTCTAATGTGTTTCTTTACAGATATTGTATCACAGGGGGTAAAATTTTAATCTCGGAATAATTCTAACATTTGTATTTAGGTACATACTGATATTTACTAGTAAAATACTTGATTCTGTATGTTTCTAATTTATCCACTTCTGTCAGTTTCCAAGCCATATTTCAAAGTATTTTTTCACTGGCACTAGGAATGTTCATTTGCATCATATTTGCTTCATTTGCATCACTTTGCAATGTTTCTTGTTTCAAAGAACTTACCCTTTGAAAATATAGTTAACCACAAGTAACCATGTTTATTACTACATACCTCTGGATGCTGCCCTCAGTATAGTCAATGGGACAAAACTGATAATAATTTACTTCCTTGCTATCTTGATAACATTTGTTGTAATTTAAGCAGTCATGTTGAACTGATCGAAAGTGAAATGTGCCATGCAGACTTCAAATTGAATTCAGTATTCTACTTTAAAGAAAACCAAAACACTTCATTTATTTTTGTGGCAAAGGAAATGGAGAGACAGTTTTGCTTTAGAAAAAAAGTTGAGAATGTGACACTGATTTAAAAAAAAATGTTTTTACTTAAACCCACATTTCTTTCAGCAAAAATGGTTGCGTCCTGTCATTACCACTCACTACAAAATCCCATTGTTACCAGAAGAGGCACACATAAATCAGCCACTGACAGAGTAAAAGGTTATGTTCATCGTAATAAGAATGGAGGCTCTGTAGTGTGGAGAGGTAGGTGACAACCATCTGCTTTATGGCATGTGAAGGATCAGATGTTGCTGCACCCGATGTGACTCAGTGGCATCATTTGTTGCAGATTCATAGACAGAAGAGGTTCTGCAGTCACAGGATAGAATTATTTTATTTTTTTTTTTACCTTAACGTTTTGTTGCATTCTTGGTGGGCTGAACTTGGAACGTGCACCACAGACATCTTGCTATGATATCTATCATTCACCTTCCACACAGCAGTGCCAGGACTGTGTGGGGGTGGCTGCAGGTCCTCTGGAAGGGAGCTTCAGACCCAGCCCAGCCCACAGGCCATGGATTCTCAGCCTGACTGAAAAGGGGAGCCTTCTCCTGGAGGGATGGCAGCCTTGGAGAAAATGTTGTGGCTCCAGGGGAAGAGTGATGGAGTCTGTCTGTCTGGCTGTGTGGTTCCCACAGATCTCTGAGGCATGAAGTCAACTCAGTGAAGCCATCCCACAGATGTCAAAGCTACTGATAGGCTCTATGTGAGCACTGTCTCACCTTTCAGCTTCATGCCACCAGCAGGTCTGCATCCAATGCTTCCTCTGCCCAGGGATCCTTTCACCAGGGATCCCACCTAAATTCCCTTCCCAGCAACCTTTTGACTCCTTTTTGGGAAGGGTTCAGTCTCCATTTCACACACCTGCAGGGATCTCAGCAGAGCTGCTCATTTTTCCAGCCCTCTTGCCTGGGAAGGTGTGTGCACACTAAGGATGCACCTTCTGTGGTTATTTTCCCTCTGAGGTGAGACAGGTGAAATTGTTTGCCTGGTATATACCATTCATTTTCCTCCTGGTAATGGGCAAACACCTTTTTCTTGCTGTTGGCTTTCCTTGATGGAACCTGCAATGCAGCACAGCTTTCCTATGCATTTACTCAGCCTGCAGGGCACCATATTCTGGTTTCATTCTTCAGGTTTCTTTGAAGCAAGTGAAGAAGGACAGGCTCATGAAAGTACAGAGGTTAGGATCCAAGCCTTATTCATACTATGTTGTGCCTTAAGTGTGCAGGCTATACCAAAAGATGCATCAGGCCCAAATTAGACATTAACTCACTTCTTAAGTCAAGAAGAGACATTTCTTTCTTTTTTTTTTTTTTTTTTTAATATTATGGATTTTTATCCACTCGTTATGCCAAAATTTTAGCTACAGATGTCTGATGTTGATTTAAAGTCAAGCCTTGCTGCACCATAGACTTAAGTAAAGGGAAAGACGTTATTTGTACTTCATCATTTCTGCTTGAAAATTACTAGAGATTCTTCCATTGCTTTCAAATCAGAGTAATAGTTTATCTGAAACATGGCAGAAGACTATGATCATAGTTTGGTTCATGCCAGATTTCACTCTGAAGCGTCAGTGGTGCTCAACCAGCACATTTAGTAGCAATTCAGTGCTCTAGAGAGTGATTGTTTAGGTGCAAATTTACCCTGTGTCTGTCCTTGGAATCATCCAGCACACATCTGAGTGCACCCCAGGAACCAAGGCTGAAGTCAGGCCCTGAGGTTCCATCCAGAGAACTCAACCAACAGTGGTGCAAAGTATCTCCAAAAGGGGGAACAGCACATCTTCCCTTTGTCCTTCAGCAGTTCACACTCTGTGTGAGTGCACAATTCTATTAGTCATGGAGAAGTTGTAGGGAAATCTAATTTGCATTGCAGTGTTCACCTTGGACTGGTAACAACTTCATTGCCTGAGCTGACAGGTCCAATATTCTGTACATACTGTGCCACAGTCCAAACACCCACAAGTGACTTCCCTGGTGGAGTAAGTCAATGGTACCAGAAAAATGAAAAGGGTCACAAAGTGCATACTTGATTGTAGTTGAAGCATCAGATCTTTGGTAACAATCACTTTGATTATGAAGGAACAAACACTTTTGTTAATGTTAGTACACTACAGACAATGAAGTCTAAACCTTACATTTTGACAAATTTCACAGTTCTGGTCATTGTGATCTGTTAAAACACCTTCCACTGTAAGGGAGGAGCTGTGTTTTAGATCCTCTTGCAAGATCTTTTCTACCACAGACCTCTTCTCTTCCCTTTTTTTTTTTTAAAAAAAAAAAACATCTCTCACGCTGGGACTTGCTCTTTTTCCTGTCCCTTGTCTGTTGTGAGAGAAACCACCTTCCTAAATATTCTGTGGCTGAACCTTGGCCTGGGGAAGGCCACCTCTGTCTTCTGATCATAACATCACTGGGTTTGACACATAAACATAAACATCTGTCCAAGAGCTTGTGTTGACTGTCTTATTCAGTAACCCTTGTATTACTTAACATTAAAAAAAAAAAAAAAAAAAAAAAAAAAAAAGTGGATCAGTGAATAAAGGTGTCAAAAAGCTGTATCCATCTAAGCCTCAGTCCCTTGGTGTGTTTTCCATATGTTCCCCTCAGTCCTCTCGCACTTATATCTTAGTAGATAAAATAGATTCCCAGCAACTGCTTTTCTCCCACACTTTCCAATCCAGGCAATGGGTTTGAAAAGGTTCAAGTTTCTCTGATTCTGACCTTAGAAATATCCATCTATAAACTATCTGGAGCCAGGTGGTAGGCATCTCACTGTCAGCAGTGCCCACTCTTGAAGACTCCTAAGTATCCTCTCTGGAAGATATGAATCTCTATCATGATTCTATTTAGTATCTGTTTTTCTTAACAGTCTTCTTTAATTCTATATAATCGAACAAAAAATATCAGATAACATGAGATACTTTTGATAGTCATGAAAATAATAGAGATATCTCATCCTTTCCAACAACCAAATGAGTATGAAGTGCTTCGCACACTGCAACCTTACAATCTGGATATTACACAAGTAAAAATAAATGCACACACCCATAAAACTAGTAAAACTGGCTGTTGCACCTACACATAGTTTCTTGTGTTCATTAAAATTCTATCTTTATTGAGCTTATCTTGATTGGCATGCAGATCAAAGAGAAAATGCAATAAATAAAAGAATATACCTACTGGAATCCATGGAAAGAAGCTATTCAGAAGATAATTCTAGTAGGTAAATTGCAGTACAGTATTAAAAACAACAGTACAGAAGCATTTGAAACATAACACGTCATAGACTGTTGAAGGGCCAGATCCTGAGGCCATTGCTCACTTGCATAGACTCACTGACTTCAAAAGAATTACTCATTGTGAGTAAAGATAGTTGGAGTACAATTAAAAAAGAGGGTGCTGCTGTGTAGCTGGACAACAGCTTTGTGTGAATGTGGCCCTGTGGGTAATATCCAGCTCAGTCCACAATAGCAGCTTTGAGGCCCTGGGATGTGGTGAGCACCTGTGTTGGGTAGAGGATACCTGATCAAATGAAAACTGGTAGTATAAATATGCATAAATATGAAATGAATGTGTTTTTCTTCAGTTGTGCCCACCTGTGCTGCTTATGAAAATAATTTTCTTGCTTCCTTGGCTGTGGCTGGCCTTGCACAGCCCATGCATGGGAACTTTAGCTGCATCAGCCTTGTTTCATCCATTGTTAAGCAATGGGTTGTGCTTTGTTGAACTGGGACCAAGATTTACATAGGTGAAATTTTGTAGCTGTTCAAACGTATGCTGAAAGAGCAGTCCAACTTTCAGATCTCATGGATAAATTTTTAGTGCAAGGAACAGAGAACAAAAGATTTTTTTTCACCTTAAACTTCTAACTAGGGTATTTTAATGCAGTCACAGAACATGAATCTAAAGCCTCTTAACGTTGCTTGGCTGAAATTTTTATTGGCACAGTTACACAAGTGAGATAAGGAAGGATTTACAAGGTTAGTCACAAAACATGAATAAACCAGAAACTGGATGACAGCTTCTAGACATCAGAAATGAGAAGACATGGTCTGTACATCGTGAGCTATTGAGCAGAATGAGTTTGATCCAGAATATGAGGGAAAGAACATGCAGTAAAAATTGACAAAGGAGAAGCCTAAGAAAAAGACTTTTTAAACAACTTTAGAAAACTAACTGGCATCAGTGGCTGTTGTTTGTTTCTATTGTTCAAGCACTGGGAACCAATAAAAAGATCTGGGTACGCAAGGTTCTGCTTTTCTAGAAAACAGAATTGAGGGAAAATTTCTCCCACTTTGGTCTTTCATCCCTTTTAAGTCTATGCATTCTTATTACGTACACAGTATAGCCAAGAATTAGCCAGGGTGTCGTGCCATAAGGATGAGTTTCAACAGAGAAAAACATTTGTCTGTGGTTACAGACTGGCTCTCTGGGAAAAAAAACAAAACAAAAACTGGTTGCGGCAGTATGCACTGGAACTTCTAAAAGCAAAGCATGAGGCTAAGTTTACCTGTCTGCCTACCACTGCCTAGAGTGTTTTCCCAGGTCTCAGCTAGTTGATGGCACATGGTTACCTGCAGTCATGTGAAAGTGTTTTCAACCAACCTGGTGAATTTTTGGCAGCCACTACTGTTTTAAATAAAAAACATTTCATGCCATTTTGAAGAAGTAGGAGGCAGCACCCCCTTCCTCAAAACATTAATAGATATTTTGAGCCAAATCTACTACCTCTTTGCTCCAATTTTATGTTCATGTTATTCAATCAACCCTGGCAGTAATATATCCCCTTGTTGTTTTAGAATAAAACACTGAAGTGAATCAATTCCCTTTGCTCCTTTCTTCTATATTTTTCCATCACCACCATGAGACATTCAAGGAAATTTTCTGCATCTGAGAGCTTTCTGAGTAAGCAGTGAAAGATATTGGCATCCATAAGACTCTGACAAGCATCTCAGAGATTATGATGTCTGTAATACTGAAAAAATGATACCCAGGTTATTTCAATACATGGTTGTTTTGGGTTTTTTTCCCATTTATATCTTGTGAGCTAAACTAAATTTCTGATAGCTGAGTGGAACCTTCTCTTTAAATGAAAGCATCTGCCTCAGCTCATTGAATCTCCTAACTAATTGACACGAAAGTTTGCTGCATTATGTGGGCTTCAGGCCATCCTCAGCACAATCAGTCTTCATCAAGCTGAAACTTGCTGTGTTTAGGCAGGTTGGGATTTCTAAACAGGTTATTCAGCCCTATTTTCTACGCTCAGTTGCCCAAGGATTTGTTTTCTTCCATGAACAACAACAAAGTATTGGGCTTATAAATGTTTTGAAAGAGTCTATCGGTTTGAGAGATTTTTCCAGCCTTAAAATGGGCAGTTTCACTAGGACAGACCAGGTTTTCAAGATGGAAGAAACTACACAAACAATTATAAAGGACTTGCAGGCTGTTACTTCTGTTTTTTCTCCTGAAAGTGTGACTTTTCAGGTACAGTATGACCTGACAGCAGTTTGACAGGATCTGGAGGTCTGAGAACACTTGAGGACTCTGAGGAAAGATTCCTTTCAAGTGTTACTGCCATTTTACTTGATTATGTTTATTAATAAGGTCCTTAGAACCTAGAAAGGGCTTGACTCTCTCTACTTAAGCCTAAATAAAGGTTAATATCCTTTCATGTAGTGTGTATATTTGCATGGTGTTTCATGTTGTAGGACTTTGTTATAAAACTGTATGTTATAAACCCCTTTTAAACCCCTTTTCCAGTATGTCATGTTCAAAAAAAAAAAAAAGGATGAAAGGATGCAAACTAACAAGACTTTCAACTTCTTTTCCAAAACTGTGAGTAATAAGAGTTTATGCAAGGTATAGTTGCTTTGAATAATGAGAAAATAAACTAAGCATGCATTCATATCAGTAACTTAAAGATAAAATGGAGGATCCATCTCAATTATAAATAAACACCATTACAATACAAAGCATGCAACGCTTTCTTTCTTTTCAAGTGTGACCTGTACATGCTAAAGACTGTTCTTAATGTAATATATTGAGCTACATATTTAAGCAGCACTGTATGAATAAAAGATACATAAATATCCAATTTATTCAACTTAGCAGTTATTTTCACTGATGGAGTCACCCTTGTACCTGTAGACTCCCATGAAATTCTTAGAAATTCAACAACCGTGCTCCTTTCAACAGGTTTATAGTAATGTAGTACTTCAAAGAAGAAGAAATAACCCCCCCTGAGTTTTTAGATGGGCTTTTAAAAAACTGCCAGTGCCATTTACTTACAGAGTTTGTATTGGTGGCCATATACTTGTATCTCCAAATCCGCACAAGTCTGTGGCACTCTGTATGACACAAATATTGAAAATATCATGCCAGCCCTAATGCATCTTTTTTCTAGCTTCAAATTCCAAACAAGAGGGGAATTCAGAGGTGTTAAATGCCACATGGAGAGCTTTTAAAGAGACAGTCTTTGTTGCAAAATGGTTTTGAGGCTGGAAAAGTAGAAGAAAGTACCGTTATTCCCATTTTATAGGTGCGGGAATGGAGAGATGAAAGGACCTGTCTCTGTTATTCATGGAAAGATTATCATTGGCTTCAGTGGGTGTAGTATCAGCCCTATAGCGGTATGAAACTTGGCTCCTAATTATATTAGGCCCACGTAGGCTTAGTTTCAGCCACAGTTCATTTTTATCATCAAGTTGTTAACCTGTAAACCAAAGGTATTTCAACTGCTGACAGAGTCTGACTTGTGGTTCTAGGCTCCCAGGATGCTTGACTAAGAGAAACCCATGTCCAGTCACGTTTCGTTTGTGCTCCAAGTGTTTGGCTTCCATCAATGGCTTGGGATGCCTTGCTCTCTTCAGATTAAGAGGAAACAATATGTGACGCACAGGCTTGTCTCACTCACTTCAAAGTGTGAGCAACAGTGACTCACCAGCCTCCACAGAAATCTTTAAACCCTGTGCTGAGTTTCCTATTTTTCTTCTTGTGTCATAGATAGCTTTGCTGTCTTTTGTTTTCTCCAGTCTCCATTCACCAGCTCTGCAGAATTTTGAATCCAATTTGGCAATGAAGTTTGGCTTTTTTTTTTTAATTGTGCCTTTGGGTTCCTTTATTCTTTCATAGTACAGTTCACCAAACAGCATGTGTTCAAATTTCTCAGTAACTCCGGGTGTTACCAAATAAGAATAATCTACATAATACCAACCTGAAAGGCAGGCTTGTTATTCACACTTCATTACCATCTTGTCCCAACAGACAGCTGCTGTCACTGTTTGCCCTTTTCAGTGGAAGTGGGCTAAATTCATCCTAGTAACAGACAGGGGTAGGTGGCTGTGGTGCAGTATCCATCCATTTGGAATATGACGTGTTAGACTGAGTTATTCTCTCACAAAGTAGGGAAGCTTATTGGACAGAAAAGGTAAATTAACCTAACTGTGCATGGAGCTGGTACATTCAGGACATCACAGGACATCAGCTGGGACAGGAAGAACTTCCATAAGTTCTTCAGAATATACTTTATTAAGAGTAACATGAAGAAAACCCAAACAATAATTACCCTATTATGGAAATCTTGCCAGGTAACACCACTGCTTCACTGGGAAGGATTTATTTGCTCTCATGCTTGCAGTCCAATGCCAAAATTCAATGAACCTGGGTCATCCATGCCTGTGTAGGCTGTCAAACCTGTAGGCTAGTATACAAAACCACCACGGCTGCTGCTTTTCCTATACCACTGTTTTTGAATTAAAGTGACAGTAGCAGCTCTGCTCTGTGCTGAACCCAGCACTGGTGATACACATTAGACCTGCTCTAAGCATGCCCAGAAGACTGGGATCCTTGTGGACCTTAGGTATTGGAATATCTGCTTTGTAAATCCCAAATACACTTGGGAAATGTCAGCCTATGTATTTAGTTCAGTCGAGGTGTCAGTGCTATAGTTTTAAGCATCAAAGTAAATTTTGCAATGGAAATTTTGAGCACCTTAGTGGGGCAAATGCTATTGGGAAAATCACTTTTGTCTCTCTTTGATGAAATTCTCCTCAGTTGCACCATAAGTGCTTAGGTGCTTTATTTAAATCTTGCTGAAGGCACCGGCCTGTCTGAGCTTCAGCTCTTCTGGGTGTCCAGAGCTCTGCTTTGGCACATGCCCAGAACACTTTAAACAGCCTGATAGCTATCTCCCACCTATGAAGCTAGGAATTCCTCTACTGAAGTCTCCTGGGAGGCTAAAACCTGCAGACATTCCCAAAAAAACACCTAATGCACACCCAGAAGGCTTCTTGGAAAGTACTTTTTTAGAACAGACAGAGGAGGAGGATCTGCCACCCACCTTTCATACAAAGCTCTGTGATTAAGCTGTTAGCTTAAGAAGTTAGACTCAGATTCAACACTGCTCTGACTGAAGGGGACTGGAAGAAATTATGGCCTCCCATTTTGCCCTCTATAGTTTTACTTGTTCTAAACAGATGGCAACATCACCAGCTCATTTCAGAAGGATGCTTTTGGAAAGAGGAGATTTAGGCACCTACTTACAGGTTTTGGTCTGTGAATGAAAAGTAAGACATGTCTTGGTCTTTAAATTTGGTGTAAAATGCCTGAATGGGGAGCACTTTCTTGGGGTACCGCACTTTCCCTGTGCTGTTTATGTAACACATCAAACATAGGTGATGGTTTCCACCCCAATGGCCAGACATGCAGGCTTCAACTGCTCAGGTTGCATTATTTTTATAAGACTTAATAACACCAGTTTGAGTTCCTTTCCACCATAACCAACATCTCAGCAGTTCTTTCATTTAGTGATATAAATTTGCTATTTCTAGGTTTGCTTGTCTTTCTAGAGCCCTATATTTCTCACTTATCCTCAATTGTATTGGATACAATAGTTTTCAAATATATTGTAGACATGGATTTCAAATGATTCACAATGGCAAGAAGGCTATATTCTACTGTATCTATGGCTTCTGTCTTTCCTCTTTTTCATGGATGTACTTTTGTCCTTGCCCATTAAGCCAACACTAAATTGGATTCTTGGAGAGTAGGAGGTCTTCATATCTCTGCCAAAGCATAGGAAACCCTAGGGAAGTCCATAAAGCAGGAAGGGTTAGGCAGAGAGTGCTCTAGGTTTTGATATCAGTGGAAACTCTGTCTCTGGAGTGATGATGACAGCAGAGCGTGGCAACAGCATAGGAGGGTCATGTCATGTCATGTCATGTCATGGAGAACAGATTAGAGGATGTATTGGGTGAACAGGAAAAAAAAAGGTTGTTGGAAATTTGGGGGTCAGTCTGGAAGGATAAGAGAAGTGATGTGGGAAGCTGAAGTGGGAATGATTTTTCTTCAGGAAAGTGGAGAGAGAGTTAGGGGAAGTTAGAACATAGTTGACAATTCAGAGAGCAAAGTGTAAGATCTGGAAACTATACTGGTGGAAGAAATTACCTCTCAGGAAAGGTGCATCAGACGTACTAGGAGTTGGCAGAGGCCTCAGTGGAAATATGGTGAGTAGAAGCCTGATGTTTTGGAGGAAAAGAGGCTCTGAGATAAGACTGAGTGGAACTAGGGGACTGGAGGCAGCCAAGGTCTCCCCCTCCTTACTGCTTCCACCTTTCGAGCCTTCAAAATTCCTCCATAGGAGAAGCAATGAATACAAAGGACAACAACATCTTCCTCCATCCTAGATCAGTCTTTGATTGTGAAAGGATGAAACTATTTGAAGGTAGTGACCATGTGGGTAACCTGCTCTGTCTCGGGGTCACTTATTCCAGTGCAAAAAATGATGGCTGTGGCACCTCCATCCTTGGAGGACTCCAGCACTCAGATGGCCAAAGTCCCATTGGAGCTAATCCAATATTTGTGATACTCCCACTTTGAGCTGGGGATGACTTCCAGAACTACCTTTACACAAGATTTCTCATAATTCATGGTTCTAGGAGTCCAGAAAACTTTGAGTGAAAGAGGCGTGAAATCAAAGAATGGTTTGGCTTGCAAGAGACCTTCAAGGTCATCTAGTTCCACCCCCCCCTGCATGGGCATGGACACCTTCCACCAGACCAGGTTTCTCCAGGCCCCATCCAACCTGGCCTTGAACACTTCCAGAGGGGGGCTAGCCACAGCCTCCCCAGGCAACCTTTCCCAGTGCCTCATCACTCTCATACTAAAGAATTTCTTCCTAATGTCTAAACTAAGCCTATCTTCTTCAGTTTAAAGCCATTAGCCCTTGTCCTATCCCTACATGCCCTTGTAAAAACTCCTTCCCCAGCTTTCCTGTAGGCACCCTTCATGTACTGGAAGGACCCTATAAGGTTTTCTTGGAGCTCTCTCTTCTCTAGGCTGAACAGCCCCAACTCTCTCAGTCTGTCTTCATAGAAGAGGTGCTCCAGTCCTCTGATCATCTTCATGGCCCTTCTCTGGACTCACTCCAACAGCTCCATGTCCTTCCTGTGTTGGGTGGCTCCAGAACTGGACACAGTACTCCAGGAGGGGACTTCTGAGAGCAGAGGCATAGAACCACCTCCCTTGACCTGCTGGTCGAGATTGTTTTGATGCAGCCCAGTACATGGCTGCAAGTGCACACTGTCAACCAATGATCCCAAGTCCTTCTCCTCAGGGCTGTTTTCAGTCCTTAGTTTTGACACTTAAACCTACATCAGCCTTCAATTTCACTTTATTTTTTGCTACAGATGAGCAGATATGTATATCTCCATTACCCCAAAATGCTGACATTCTCATAGGCTTGCAGCAATGTATTCTGAGTTTGTATTTTCTGTAACAGAAAACAGTACAGTTAAGAGAATACAAAGAAGACCACCCAAGGGACTTATGTGCCTCTTGCTGAACTAATCTTGCAGTTCAGATGTCTTTCTAATCTCCCCATTTTGCCCCTCAAAACTGTCACTTTTGCTTGAACCGCCTGGAGGCCAAAGGTCAAGTTGACATGGCTGCTTTCCAGGTCCCATTAAAGGCCATTTCTGAAGTCATAAATGTAGTTTGCTGAAGAATAAAGGCACACCTTTTCCTGTATGAATTTGTAAGGTAGCTGTTTTTCAGTGCTTGCAGCTGAAACTGGTGGGGTGATTTGGACCAAATCTACCTTCCTTTCTAATGGCATGGATGTGTGGACAAATCAGAAAGATCTTTCTTAAGTTTTCTGGAAAAAAAAATACTTCTCCAAACTGAGTGAAAAAGTAGGAGCAATGGCAGTACTTCATTGATTTGTTTTTAATCCAGGTGGCATGAAGTAGTGTCAGACCCTGCACTTGGTCTCCAGCTTCAGCCACCATGGCTCCTTCCACATGTATGGAGCCACCAAGTCTCCCTGCCAGCCTGAGAAAGTAACCATCTTCCTGCTGCAACATTAGAGGGAGACTGAGGTGACTACCCCCTCATTTACATGCCTCACATAGGTGATTAACATGAGGTAGGATGAACTGCGGCTGTAGTGTATCATTGAACCATCTTATGTTATTTTCCAGATCAAAGTAACTCATGTTTTTGTGCTGATGAAACAGTTTGGTACTTAACAGGAGGACCATGTAGACATGTGACACACTAATTAGGCAAGACAGTAGTTTACTGTATCTTTCCATTATCCTGCAATCCAGTTTCAGCTAATATGTTATGGCAGCTGTTTTATTATGGACTTCTACAATTGAGCCATAAAAGTAGGTTTCTTTTACTGTAGTTGTATCAATGACATTACTTAACAATGAGAAATTTGGGTTTGGATTGAAATCAGAATCACCCTCCAAGTTAATTTTTAAAATAAATATTTAAACCTTTTAATTGTGTAGGAGTCTTTTAGACTTGGTTTAGTTGTAACTCAGCACCAAAATTAATTTTGAAATTCATATAACAATGTTTTTTACATTTTTAACCAGCCTTTCTGTTCCAGCTATCTATTCTCATTTTTAAAACTGAGTAAAAGTAATGAGAAATACCAGTGGTCTTCATTGGTAGTGGGTCAATGGACTGCATTACTGCTAAACTGTTGGATACTACCCAAATAATTTATCTTTAAGATGCAAATATAAGCTAAGTGTTTAAGGATGTGATGAATAGTCTTCAGAAAAGCTCTAGGTCAACATACTCTAAATGAATAATACGTTTGGTTGTTTCCCAAAGCATTTTCTAACAATAGTAAGAAAGTCACCAGAAACTGATTCAGCCTTAAAAAAAAAAATCCAAAATCAAAACCTTTGCGTTGGTTTGAATAGAATATGAGCCGAAGAGCACACACCAAAAATCCATTTGCGATATTTTTTGACTATGTAGCGTGAGACTACAAATGTTACGGTTGTTTGCAGAGTATCTCCTATTAAACTAAATAAAAGCATGCTGTGACTTGATTGACCTATGCATCAGTGCATGCCGATCTATTTGAGTTGTTTCACAGTTTGGGAACATTCTCACATAATCCTATACGTATGCTCACTCCATTTGTTTTTGAATTAACTTGCCCTTCTTTTGAAAAGGACACATAATCTTCAAAGTTCGGCTGAAGAAATAATTTCTAAAAAGCTATTCTTTGTAAAAGTGCAGCTCTGCTGCTTCTCATTGGCAAGGAGCTGGTACTGATATCACCGAATTTCTTGTAAAAGTCCTATCTGTTTTATAAAAGTTTTATCTGGGCAGCAAGAAATCTCAAATGTGACATTAAGAGGAGATACTGCGGTTCTATTACAGATAACAGATCCGAGCCAGCAGTGGACTGTGCTCAGGACTCTGCAGTCAGGGTGGTTTGTAAGCTGAGAAACATCGCAGCCGCATGCAGAGGAGGTGGCTTGGCAATTGACAGGAATCTCCATCCTGCAGCTGTCAAATCCACAATCCCAATCCATCAGGCAGAGTAATGGCTTCCTCCTTCCTGCTCACCCCACTGTCTAAGCATGGTTTTCCGTCTTGAATGCATCCAGTCTTCCACATGTGTTTCATTTTATTGCACACAATCGAGTGCACGCTATGCGACCATTAGAAAGCAAATATTTATTTGTCTTCATTAAGAGAAATACTCCCCGTATTGCCATTTGATACTTGAAACTAACCATTTATTTTATGTGCTATGGTATACTTTGTGGTGCGACAACAGATGGCTGTTGATGTTTCAAGAATGGTCACTGCTGGGGTGAATGAGTACAAGAGGATGAGATAATCCTTACTCCTACTCACTTGTCTGTGGTAGAGAAAGGATGGAAAATGGGGAAAACTTCAGAATTTATCAGGCACTATCCAAAGGTAATCCTGAGAAAGTCTGAAGCCCTGATGAAATACCAGTTTTTATCCCCTCTAGAAAAAAAATCACCTGAATGTCTAAAAGTGCATTTAAACACTATATACTTCCAGTAGTAAATTTACTTATATAATCTAATATTTATAATTTTTAATCTTTTAAGAACAAGAAGTAACATTTAGTATTGCCTTGCAGGAAGTGACTTAAAAAGAAACCCTTGATATACTCCATTTTCTTAACTAAACAAAAGCTTAGAAAGACAAATGTATTTATCAGCAGTCTCCAAGGAGTTAATTTTATGCTGTGTTAGAACACAATGACTGAAAGTAAATAATTTTCCAGTGCTAAGATATTTTCTTTTGCTTTTCATTGCTAAGACAGTCTTCTTTTCTTTTTCTTTTTCTTTTTCTTTTTTTTTTCTTTTGGCTTGATGCTTTTGGGATTGAAAGCAAGACTCTTCTAAGCTGTTTCAAATTAGATTCTAAAGGAAAATTAGGAAACAAAAGTGTTTACTGAGTAAGATGAAGTCAGTGCATGAGCAGGGGAACAGGAAGGATCATAAACCAGAGAGACCAGTTCAAACCAATTTTCTCAGAACTCCTCCCTTTAGTAACATTACTGTAAGTTACAAATATTACATCATCAGGACAAATGATTATTTGCTAATCCATGATTCAGAAGGCCAACCATTGTTAAATAGCACCCTTTGGAAAGGGGTTAACCCTTTGTGCTCCATTTATGATATTACCAAATGTCAAGACGCAAAGAAACTATGAATAAAATGTGTTGAGAGAGCAGTGACTATGAAATCTGTAAAATACGTACACAATCCTTTACACAGAGAACTGGCAAAAGGCCACAAGTAATCAAACCTGGCATGAGAAGCCATTATTACAGTCATAGCACAAGTGCAGTGTAAAAATCTCACCATACTCTCTTTGTTAAAATATTGCATTGCTGACAATACATTTTCTGCAGACTGTGCTCAACCTCTCACGAAGAATCTGAAGTACAATAACTTATTTGATGTAGATCTTTAATTTGGGAAACAGACCCAAATCATATAATGACACAGACATCCACATATGCCCAGACCTTTAAACCTTTTCTTTATTTCTATCCCAGTGAAAAGTCCTGTTAGAGGAAAGAAATACGTCTGGAGACTAATGGATGTATACAGTTTACCAAGGTGTCCCAGGAGCCATACTACCAAAATCAGAAGATAGAGGAAGAAACTGTTTAAGGACAGGACTTCATTAATGTTCTAGTTTGGGTTGGGAGTGCAACTTTGAGGGGAATCTCCTGGCCATCCCTACTCAGTATAGGATCATAATATTATACAGGGGTTTTGATTGACCTTGAAAGGTCATCTAGTCCAATCCCTGCAATGACCAGGGGCATATTCAACTAGATCAGGTTGCTCAGACCACCTGACCTTGAATGTTCTACAACTTCTCTGGGCAACCTGTTCCAGTGTTTCGTCACCCTTATCATAAAAATTGTCTTATATTTAGTCTAAATCTACCCTCTTTTAGTTTAAAACAATTAGCCTTTCTCCTATCCCTACAAGTCTGTTCCCCCCTTCCTTATAAGCTTCCTTTAAGTATAAGAAAGGCTGCAATGAAGGTTTCCCCTGAGCCAGGCTGAACAACCCCAACTTTCTCAGCCTTTCCTCACAGGAGAGGAGTTTTATCCCCTTGATCATTTTTGTGACCCTCCTCTGGACTCTCTCCAACAGCTCCATGTCCCTCCTCTTCCTGAGGGCTCCAGAGATGGACAAAATACTCCAGGTGGGGTCTCATGAGAACAGAGTAGAAGGAGGAGAATCACCTCCCTGGACCTGCTTGACCAGTGAAGCTTTGGTTTGCATCATGGAACCTCTCAAAGCATGTAAGCTGGATTCCTTTTGGATGACACTGGCTAGGAAATGTGTGCCAAAAAACTACCTAACACTCTCGGATTGCTAATAGAGATTCAGTCAACAGGACCAAACTAGAACTAGTCTGACGTCAAACACCTGAAAAGTATGTAGTGTACACATCATTCTTCAGCACCTGTTCCCATTGCTCTATGTTTGTTAACACAGATGTTGCCTTAGCTACCTTACATTTTGAGAATTTTACTGCAGAGCTCTGAGAGGAGTCAATACATGGTCTAGAACCACCTCTTTGCAATTTTCAGCTATTCCATTTGTCTGTGATATGAGCTGGACAGTGCTTTTAAAATTTTGTCAGATGTCTTAGAAAGATGTTTTGTTGTCACAGCCCTGAGAGCCTTTGGGAATGTCCATTTATTTACATCATTTGTGGGTGAATATTGTCCTGTGCACTGTTGGACATAATTAGGCTACAGATGGTGCTGTTTGTGGTTTTCTCCATAGCACCTATTTCTCCCTTCCCTTTCCTTTCCTTTCCTTTCCTTTCCTTTCCTTTCCTTTCCTTTCCTTTCCTTTCCTTTCCTTTCCTTTCCTTTCCTTTCCTTTCCTTTCCTTTCCTTTCCTTTCCTTTCCTTTCCTTTCCTTTCCTTTCCTTTCCTTTCCTTTCCTTTCCTTTCCTTTCCTTTCCTTTCCTTTCCTTTCCTTTCCTTTCCTTTCCTTTCCTTTCCTTTCCTTTCCTTTCCTTTCCTTTCCTTTCCTTTCCTTTCCTTTCCTTTCCTTTCCTTTCCTTTCCTTTCCTTTCCTTTCCTTTCCTTTCCTTTCCTTTCCTTTCCTTTCCTTTCCTTTCCTTTCCTTTCCTTTCCTTTCCTTTCCTTTCCTTTCCTTTCCTTTCCTTTCCTTTCCTTTCCTTTCCTTTCCTTTCCTTTCCTTTTTCCTTTCCTTTTTCCTTTCCTTTCCTTTCCTTTCCTTTCCTTTCCTTTCCTTTCCTTTCCTTTCCTTTCCTTTCCTTTCCTTTCCTTTCCTTTCCTTTCCTTTCCTTTCCTTTCCTTTCCTTTCCTTTTTCCTTTCCTTTCCTTTCCTTTTTCCTTTTTCCTTTCCTTTTTCCTTTCCTTTCCTTTCCTTTCCTTTCCTTTCCTTTCCTTTCCTTTCCTTTCCTTTCCTTTCCTTTCCTTTCCTTTCCTTTCCTTTCCTTTCCTTTCCTTTCCTTTCCTTTCCTTTCCTTTCCTTTCCTTTCCTTTCCTTTCCTTTCCTTTCCTTTCCTTTCCTTTCCTTTCCTTTCCTTTCCTTTCCTTTCCTTTCCTTTCCTTTCCTTTCCTTTCCTTTCCTTTCCTTTCCTTTCCTTTCCTTTCCTTTCCTTTCCTTTCCTTTCCTTTCCTTTCCTTTCCTTTCCCTTCCTTTCCTTTCCTTTCCTTTCCTTTCCTTTCCTTTCCTTTCCTTTCCTTTCCTTTCCTTTCCTTTCCTTTCCTTTCCTTTCCTTTCCTTTCCTTTCCTTTCCTTTCCTTTCCTTTCTCTTTTCTCCCAAAACAGAAAAAATATCTGTTCCCTTCAAGTCTGTATGTACAGGATTCAGCTCAGTCTAATTCATAGTATCTGCCGTGTAGATATCTAGACCTCAATTAAGCTCCTATTAAACTTAATGAAGAGTTTGAAGGCTGCCTAAACACAACCTTCTAGTGCCCTTTGAGATGCCATCAAGAGTAGGTGATATCTGCATAAAGTCTGCAGATAGGACAAGACCTTAGGAGTGACCCATGCTCTTCTGGAGCAGCCTAGAACACAGCTTCTAACATATCAGTAAAAAATTTATGTTTAGGAAATGGAACTGGGTCCAAGCTTTCCCTTGATTCTGATGGGACAAACTCAGATATAGACACCTGTGTTGCAGTGCTTAAATTCAGAAAAGCTGAATTCTACCCAGTATCTCATGATGAATGTAATGGAAGTGGTAAACAAGTTCTGGCAGTGTGAAGAATAGCTCTATTCACAGGGAAGAGAGGACAGAGGTAGGTTGTGCTACCATTAATGATCAGGAATGGCATATTTATATGCGCTGGAAATAGGACTGTGCAAATAATGGATTTTGGGGTTTGATGGTTGAACTGAAAGTTATACAATAAATTCCTTTCAGTTAACTTGAAATAGATTTTTTTGTGTGTGTGCATTTGTTAACTAGTATAAGGAACATGTGTCTCATTTGGTTTGTTAATGACTGGGAACTAGATTTCCACATAGCCTTTAGCCATGGTTTAAGCATGGTAGCTATATTCCTATAGCTGTGGATTAAAAAGCTTAGAAAGGATGTGGGGCAGGAACCACCAGATCATGAACTGAGAATTACGATGCAGTGATATGCCAGGAAATAATAAACAATCATATTTCACAGTACAACTGGCAATCTTACATGCTATATTACAAATTCTATGGCTTCTGCTTTGTGAATTTTACTTCAGCTTGCGTTCACTTGAAGTGCCATAATACTTATTCACTTCTGTGAAGGAGAAAAAGTGATTCATCATGCAAAAAGATTGTGAAACTGGCTGGTATCTCTCATGTATCTGTGTGTTCACCCATCACCAAAATAATCATCCAAACCCCATCATTTGAAGGGTATATAAGGCAAATTCTTATGCTCTGACATCAGATTTAGACCTGAAAGTTTGTCTAGTTTAATTATATTGTTAAGCTGGTAAAATATGTCAGCCTAAACACGCTATAAGAGTTTTGGAAGTACTGAAACTGCTGCAGGTTATTCCTGTTCAGGATCTAGCATAAGTTTTAATAGCATTAAAACTTACATGCCATCATAACTGTGTTTGCACTAGAGAACATAACTGTGCTCATAAACTTGCTGGGTTTTATCTATTCTGAGTCAAATAGGAATGCTCACGTGAATGCAATGAACAGACTTTGAGTCCTGATCAACACGAGCCATCTATATGGGAAAAAAGGTAAAAATACCTATGGTATTAAGATCATCCCATGAACAGTTTAAAGCTGGAAATGTTTAGGAATATTCAGGTTTAATTTTTCAAAGAAGATACATGTTGGTACTTCAGTTTATCACACAGAAAATTGTGCAGTTGGCAACAAATGTTGGTATTCCTTCAAAAAAAAGTTATATTAATATTTACTTGATTGCCTGATAAAAGTAATACTACAAAAGAATATTGCAAAACCTCGGAGGCTTGGCATGATTTTCTATGTGGGTGGAAAAATGTTGTGCTGAAGCCAAGCTGGAATGAATCATGAAACTGTAGCACAGAAAATATACTAGAAGATCCATATTTTTTTTTTAAAGATGACAGCTCAAATAATAAAGCTGTGGGCCTTACAAATATATGGAACATAAACATGTTGCTGGAATGATACTGGATCATATATTATGCAGGAGAAGCTTTGATTGTATGGACAGCAGTAAAGTTTTGGCCTTCATTCACAGGTTCAGGCTATGAACCAGAATGTTGAAGTTAGAAGTCCCATCACACAAGACATTCTCTAAGGGAACTCAAAAGGGACAGGATTTCCTCTGCCCTGTAAGTTCTAAGGGACTTACTAAGTGACATATTAAGGGATATAATTTGATTTCTTTCACTGCATTGTCTATATTAATGCTAAGTGTGAAAGAAAATGCCCCACAGGTTATCCCATCTGAGGTTGGCAGGTGGTCAAGTTTCTATAGATTTTATGCTTCTCATGGCTCAATGCTTATGGGACAACTTCAGGGAAAGGCACACAAAATTTGATTGCTGTGCTGACACCCCATCTGTCTTCCCATCAGCCTAATGCCGTAATTACCAGGTTGAAATGAAGACACATGTTATACCAGCTAAAAATAAGAGTGTGTTAATCTCACGCATAAGCATCTGTGCTTGTGTGAATGAAATTATGCTGTCTAAAAGAAAGGCCAGGACCATTTCCTCACCTGGGAGCCAAGTGTTCCTGGTTAGCTTGCATCAACACTGCCAAGCATTAGTTCAGAGTCTCATCTGGGAAACTGTACAGAGGGACAGTTTTAAGGACAGAGCCAAGGAGCAAGCTAAAATTCAAGCAGTGTGACCATGGAGAGCCTGGTGAGTAAGCTCTCTAGCAGATTGTCTGTGTAAATTGTGACTTATCATAGGTAAACAGGCGTCAAAGATAAACCTATCCTAGTTATTAATGCTATATAAATGTACCATGTACACTTATTGAGTGTTCTGGTTCTGTGTTTCTACTTGTTATAATAATCATTAAAACATTCACCAACTAAAACATGGAACTATGTTTGAAGCATTTCTTTATATGCAAAAATTTATGACATTTTTAGAATTTAAGCCATAAAATTTATTTGGGTGGACCATCTTAAGAGAAGGGGGAAAAGAAATACAAGATGCACAAAGAATTAGCTTTACTGGTGTATTTTAGGACCCAAATTTTGGTTTCTTATAAAAAAAATTAATTAGTTGAAGGGCTATTGAAACAACTTCAAGGAATTTTGTTTTAGTATTCGACTGACAACAGAGTACTTGGGAACAAAAAACCACGGACATGTGTACTCCTTTTTGAAGGCAGACAAAAAAAAACAGCAAAGGAGACAAATCCAAGCCCAAGTAGAAGTATGCTCAGAAGCACACGTGAACATGGGGAGCAGGATGTGCTTGTGCCTTGGTAGCTGCCACTTGCAGATACTTCTTCCTGACTCATGCAGAGGTGTGAGTAAGATCCCAGAGCTGTTATCATTCACCCTGTCTGGATTTGAGGCCACTCCCCAGGTAGGCTTATTTGTCAGGAGCTTTGGCTGGGCATCATGAGCTGCATTTGGCCTCCAGGACTTCACTTGAGGAATCTTGCTCCAAGGTCTAAATTCTGCAGCTCTAGTTGTCATCGAACAGTCCCTTATTTCCCAATCCATTTGCTATCTCTCAGGTCTCAATTTAGCCCTCAATTAGTAACACAGATAAGGTATTGTTACATTACAGTGCAATTTTTATTGACATCAGAAAAATTCACTATGGGTGTCTCTGTGTGTTACCTCTAATGGTTGGATGAATGAGTAGTTGTGAAGGGGTGAGGGAGATAACTGAAGAACAAACTCCTGACTTCTATCCTCATCTCCATAACTGAAGTACAGCAAGCCCTGCTTTGCTCTGATACATTTGTGCCCATGGATCAGCTTAAATATTTTAATTTATTTTACCGTTGTTTTTTTATTATTAGTTTTACAATTTTATAAACATGAGCTCACTTTAAAACATATGACTCAATTAGAGTGCTGATGGTATTCACTATAAATGAAAGTTTTCAGCTTTGTAGAGCTTATATATGTGTTCAGTATAATATATAATAAAGCCTTTGTCTTTTTTTTTCTTTTTTTTCCCCACAAAGCTAGGAAAAACGTGTTTCCTATCAACAGTTTTTATAGGAAAAGGAAACACGTTTCAGAGTATATATATTCAAAAACATTAAAAAGAAAATGTGCAATACCAAGGGTAGAGAAAATAATTAATCACAGTATTTCTAGCAAACAAACTTTTTTTGTCAGCTGTATTCAATCAATAGCAAGATTGGGAAATGAAGACAAGAAAGCCTACGGATAGATAGGGCATACAGTTTGCAGTTAGCCAAACAGTAAATATAACAGTACCTCCAGTCTAGTACTGTAATCAGCCACTTCTATCAACAATGACTGTGAGCAACATTTCTTTCACAGAAGCAATGTCTCCATGTTCCCCCAGGAAATTCCCACAGGACTTGCTGATCATTTTAATTGTACTTGTTAAAAATTTCAGTGTCTTTTCTTTCAGAAGTTTTAATTTGCTTTTCTGTGTTTGTAGCATATTTGGCAGTAGATAAGGTTTTACATGTTCATTATAAAGCAATCCTTCACAAAAGCCCACACACAATTTCTCTTCGTGCTTGGTGTTCCCTATTCTACTCAAAGACAAAATGTGATGTTCAACCTTTCACATCTCTCCCAGAACCCAGAATTAGCAAAGAGATGAACAGTGAGTGAAATAGTTCACATTTGCCTATGCTTGAATGAGCTGAATCAATTATTGCAATTGATTCTCCTCGTGGAAGGAACCTATAGCTAGAATCCAGAATTCTGCTGAGGGGTGCCCTGGATATACATTTCCCCTTTGAAGATTTTCCCTTTCCTAATCTGATACCACAACCCTTTCATTTTGCACTGATTTCCTTAACTGGAAACTTGCTGTAAAACAACAGAAACATGCCAAACTGTTAGTAGACATAGCTGTAGAAACAATCCAAAAGGGGATAGCAGACAACAACTTCTTTGGGAAGGAGATCGTGATAGCATCTGCTCAACCATGACATAATAGTGGCCCAGGGACAGGTCGTGACAAGGTAAATTAGTTTCCCCAGCTGTGACCAAGTGACACAACTAGAGATAACTGAAAGAAAACTCTGGAGTTCCAGTCAAAAGCATTCAGTAATTATCAAGGAGGAATGTAGAGTTCAAGAAGCTGTTAAAAGAGTGCAGAGAAAATGTAATGCAAAGAGCCTTGCCAAATGATTCATTTGTGCTGTTGTATGGCTATGATACAGATACTTCCCTGCCATGTCCACCTTTGTCGGTAGCCTCAGAGGGCTAAGAGCATAAGAGATGCTAGGCCAAATAAGAGAAAAGTCCTCCATAGCTGTCTTCAATACCATGCAGGAGCAGTTGGTTAGAACAAGTTTATATCCACTATTAGTGAAGTTTTCTGGATATTTACGACCAGAAGTTTGCAGCTGTATCCAAATCATTGTACTTAAGAGCCCCCAATGAAGTCCTTTGACCTGTTTAATTCCACTTTGAGCCTCTTTGTGCTTTTTCCCCCTTGTATTTTATACATGGAATATGTAGTCAGCCATTCTGTGAAAAGGTTCTATTACTCCTCTAATAATAGCTTAATGATGTGGCCTCCATTTTGTGAATTTCTTGGAAATAGTGCTTACCTCACAGTTATTTAGATCTGCATAATTTCCGTTCTTCTGTTCTTTGATGGGAAGAATCCTTTGTTCTGTAGATATGGTAAGAAACAGAAAGAAGAATATATAATAAATACATACATAGGAACTTGAAGTAGGATGAGTGCTTTAAATGTTGTGCATATTGCTACTGTTATTAATTTAAAGAAAAAATAAATAATTATTTAGTCCCAAATAGATAATAGATAAATATAGAATAGATATTATATATCTCAGTCCTATATTTTTCATAGGAGAACCAGATTCAGAGAGAGCCACGTGAGGTTTCTGTGTTGTGATCTGTCTCACTCAAACCCAAACACTGGACCTTAATCCAAAGTAAGGGTATAGTTACTTGTACAGTCAGATATCTGTGGAGTCAGTGGCTATAGTGGAATCATAGAACTTTATAATGTCTGCTTCAAGAACCAGAATCACCAGGTTACAAATAAATTTTTTATTTTTCTATTTTTTCCATAGAATTTTATTTAAAAAGAAACACTAGTATTCCAAGTATAAGGCTGTGTCATTATGTACATCAGGGGCCAATCCACTGTAAAGTTGAAGTTTCATATTTAAATGCACTTACATTCCTGGGATGCTATTTTTTGTCCAGTGATACTTTAAAAAAAAAAAAAAAATAGGCATTAGAATGTATTTCCTTATAAACATTCTTGGTGTTAAGAGGCAATATCTCCACTGATATAAAAAATATATTTTAATTCTGGTGGACCTGTCCCCAAAACAAGTGAGCTTGGCTGTCCATTGTCATTATTGGACTTTAAAGCTACATCTGCTCTCTTACACCTACTGCCCTTACACCCTGCTGAAATTTAAGAGATCATGGAGCAGGCACAACTTTGTCTTGAGTCTTGCCTGTAGCTCTGTGATTGTCAGAGAGAAACTCTTGGCATAATTCTCTTCTCTGAGCAGTGAGAAACCAATGTTTTGGGTTTTAGCAAATATTTAGTTACATGACTGTTTAGTGAGAGATACTGCTAGTGTGCAGCACGCTGTTCATCACTTCAAAAACAGCAGAAGGAGCTTTTTGTAATTTAGGTCAGGGAAATAATTTTTTTTTCTTCTCGCCTAGTACTGAGGATTGTTCTATAACTAAGCAGGGTATTCTAATTTCAAGAACTGCCTTTCTTACCCTTTAATGTTGTTAAAACAGAGGTTCATGGAAGCACTTTTTGGTCTTCAGGACTGGCATGCTCCAGAAGAATGTTCCACCTCCTATTCCTTTCCCCAAAGACCATAGGAAGCTGGAGAATATTGCTGTAAATATTTCCTATCAGTTGAGAAGTGCTGGAGTCCATGTTCAACTCCAAAGTTTGCCCAGTCCTTTTTTAGGACTCTGGATGTGAGCTTTGACTCAGCCCAGGCTCCCGTGTGCCTTCTTAATAGAAGGTTTCAGAAAAGAAGCCAAGTCCTCCTTCACACCATGTCCAGAGTGTGGTTGGAAAAAAAACATTTTTCCTCAAGGGACTGAAAGGGTGGATTGCATTCCTTGACCTCTGGAAGGGAGAGGCTTCATGTAATTTTCAAAAGGTAGCTCATGCCTCATACTTGGAAGGACAGCTGTAGGCAAAAATAGTCACAGCAGCAGCATTAGCTTTCCCCTGGAACAAGTTTTTTGGTAGAGGAACACTGATAACACATCACTTTGGACTGTTAACAGAAGGGTTTGAGCCCCAGGGAGACTTTCACACTTGTATCCTCAGTAGTGCTGGGTCAGATAGCTGTACTTCCTGAGCTTGACTCTTCTATCTTATGCAGCCTGTGGGACACAGCTACAGTAATGAGCCTTCTCTTGGTGCTGAATGGAGCACCTGATACAGCCTCTGAGGCTATCTCCTCTGTGAAAGAAACATTTATCATCTTGTACACTCAACAGTGAAATATTCCCAGTCTACTCAATCAATTCCTGCTTTTGATGGAGATACATGTAGATGCCAGAAAAAGATGAAGAAGTGCAAAAGTGGCCCTTTGCCACTAAACCACCTGCAATAAAAATTTCAGAGCTAGGCAATCAACACTGAGGTGCCAATGAAGTTTAGAAGGGGAGCTCTCTTGTGGTGAGCAGAGGTTCCAGTGAAAAAGGAAATGGCAAAGGGCATCTGCAGAATAATGACCCTGTTAGCATGTATGCAGTGTCAAATTATTTACCTTCCTTTTTTTTCCACAGGTTTATATTCAATATTTGTTAATTCATTTTCTTTATCTCTCTGGGACTAAACCGACTCATTTCTTCTGAGATGATAAGCAGTTCTGTGGATAGTTTGCTTCAGGGACTGATGTTACTGGGGACATATATCCAACAAACTTACTTCTCTCTGTCCTCCACAGTTCTCCATAACTATTCCTCAACCATCCCTAAGTGAATATGTGCCATAATACAAGACACAGAACACATGCCCTCATAAACACTCTGAAAAAGCACTGTTCCACTGGCTCTAATGCAACACTCATATCAGACACTGAACTGAAAAAATGCACACAGTATGTCTTTGAGCACCAAGGGGGTGTTCTCACTTGACACAAAGGAGGTCCACAAAGGACCCTACAGTACTTGGCCAAGTGGGCCACAAATCTCTCTTGAGAGAATGCCTTTGGCAGATGTGTCCCCTGAACACCTAAGCCATCCCTTTGTTAACTTCAAAAGAAGTCTGGATTCCTGAAAGACCAATTTTGTCAAGACAAGTGACAAATATCTCTGGATTGTTTTCTTCAGGTAGTGATACCAAGGAATTCCTAGAGATGATGCAGACAAAACCCTGTCTTACATACCCTTGGATATCCTCACATATTAGTTCACCTGCATAAGCTGCCTAGCAAATGATTACTGATGGTGGTGAGAAACATATGCTGGAAGCTGACAAATGTAATACTAATCTATAAAACAGATACTGTTAAGAAACTATTATGAAACTCACGGGTTTTTATCTCTTCCTTTGCCCATGAAATAAGGAAATGCTGGCACAGTAAGGCTGCTGAATACCATAAAGACAGAGTCATGTTTATGTCTCACATTAGAGATTTTACATACCATGGTCTCATCCTTACTTTTGCACTAGATTGCTTATTTGATTGTTATTATTTATTTTTTTTTCAAAATCTGACTCTGACACAATAAAGCCAGATGGCACATTCTGGATATACACAGAGCTCTTTTGAAAGTCAGGATAGGACCAGAGCTCCCAGTTTGCCCAGTGTTGTTTGCCAGTTTCACAGATAGGATGGAGAGTCAGACAGTTAGCCAGAGGCTATTTAAGTGGGTGTCTAATTGCATCAAGTTTGTTATGAGCTAACCAGATTAGATCTACCAATTCAGGCTAGAGATCATGCTACCACTACAGTGCTAGCAATCTCTGTGGCTTCCCTGAGAAGTGTTCCTATCTCTGCAATCTGGATGGGATTGGGGATCAGGCCATAGAGTTACATGACATTCCTTTTTGGTTGAAAAGTTAAAATCTGGAGCATGAGTTCCCAGAGCTGTCCCATAGCCATTATTTAAGGTAGTCTCAAAGTGCTCTCACCTCCTACACATCAGGTCATTGCTTGTGAGTCATGGCAGCAGAAAACTTAAGGATGTCAAGAAAGGATGTCAGCTATGGAAATTTCCATTACTAGGGTTTCCCTTTGGCAGAATAAAATGGTTGCAGTAACTGTAAGGATTCTCTGAGATGTTGCCCAACCAGCTCTCCTTCTCACAGCTGTGGAGTTTTATAACACCTGAATTCTGTAATGGAAAAAAAAAATAATAATTCAGTCTTGGTGCAACGGGTGGAGAAGCTTTAGGGTGCAGGTGCAGGCTCAGTGGATGCAGCTGGCCAAAATAATCCAAGCATAAGCATGTGAAATTCAGGCGTGCCAAGAGTGAAGTGCTAATGGACAATGCCTCTGAAACAGCTCTGGTTACTGCAAAGTAAGTAATGACTTTAGCTTGCCAAAGGGAAATCCTGCTCACCAAAATCTACCATTGTCTTCATAATTTCTTGACTTTGTGAGAGCTGAATCAGCTCTAATGAATAATAATTGCAAGGTGAATCTTTGCTTTTATTGTCTGTTGCTTGCCATAAGAACTTGAAATCTAGGTGTTGACAATGGCATAGAATAAAATCAACTGACTTGAACAGTCTGGTCTCACTTGTGAGCCTGCTGAAAAGAACATGAAGTTTAAATGGTGCATCAGGAAATCAAAAAGTAAATAAAAAAACGCCCTTTTTTTTCAAGGCTAAGACGAAAATTAGTTGCTAACCTCACTGACAGCAAATAATGGTTTCTGCATTTTTCTTAGATGTTCTGTTGTTATTGGATGTATTTTCAATGCACTGCATGAGGTAATGCTTAATGTTTCTTAAGAAATAAGCCTGGGGCATGTTCAGAGTTGGCATGGTAGAATATTTTTAGTGGGAGAGGGTGGTAGTGTGCTGATGATATACATGATAAGATAAAGAGAGAAAAAATACATTTTTCTGCGTGTTTAAACTCTTTAAATTAGAAAATGCAATCAACTCTATGCGATGATTCACTTGAAAAATGTCACTGAGAAAACAGGCCTAATTTATAATTTTACTTGTCTTTTCTACTGCCATTCCTATAAAACACAGGGAAATAAAATGAACTGTACGTGCTCTGAGAAGAATCATTCTTCCTCTTAATATTCTGTCAGTGTGAAATTTCCTATGTTGATCTTTTGCCATGACATCGCTAGATCTTGCAGGAAAGCAAGAGTAGATGGGAAACTCTTCAGGAAATGAGTTGTGCAGAAGGAAGTGATGTTGATGACTCACTAGGTTGTATTTTTCATTCTGAGTCAGAACAAGGCTGGTGTTTGGCAGGATCCTGAGGGTGCATTAGCTGTTGAATTGCCACTTTTTGGGTGAACAGACAACCTCATGGTGATTTTTAGAGTTGTGCATCTCATGAACTCCCAGTCTGAGAAATACGTGTAGCCTTTCCTCCTTAAAATTCTCCTGCAGTTTGAAATGAGAATTGTCTCTGTCTCCTGGTTTCCTCTCATCTCTTATCATGCAAGTCACCCAGAGCTTACCACTAATTGCCCTCTTTATCACTGTTCTTACATGATGTCTGTGATTCAGAGGCTGTTGGAATCAATTGAAAGTCTGTAATGATCTCAGAGGCTTGTGAAGAAGTATTTTGCCAAATAATAAAGGAAGACACTTGAGTTCTCATTTGCCTTCTTCATCCTGCAATGCCATCTTTGAGGAAGAGACCAGCAAAAAAAGAGCTTAAAAACCCCCTTTTTAACACCAAAATGATATTACCAAGGCAAAAGACTGCCTCTGATACTCCATGTATCTCTGTTGATATGGGGCTTGTGTTCAGATACTGACTGTCTTCTCTCAGGATCTTTGTGAAACACCCTTTCCAATACCAGTGAGGTGCTCTCTTTTACTTATATCTCCCTACGTGTTTAAAGATTTGACAGTTACTGAAGTGAATGTGTGTGGTCCTTCATTATGATAGACAATGATTATGATAGGCCAGATTATTTCTCCATTTTAGCACCAGTAATAAAGTTAATAACTCTCCTTTTCTTGACACTTTCTTATGGTATCAGTAATGAAGCTCAAATTTATTACTTGGATTTTAAGGTGTCATAGATTGCATAGACCTCTCAGTCCTTACCTGTTATTGTGTCTGAGTTTGACATAAGCACAACCTTGAAAAGTACTGTTACATGCCACCTGTCTCAGAAAGGTTCTGGTTGGACAAAATTCTGTTTGCATTTTGATAACAGAGGTGACTTACTGTACTTTCCTGAATACTTGGTGTTCAGACAAGTTGTTCAAGTTATTTTATATGTATTGCATACACACTATGTATTTATATAAACATGATTTCCTTCCATCTATCACACAGTCCATCATGGTGAGTATAAAGAAAACCTGTTCTCCCAGCTCTGCAGATGGCATAAAGAGGCATAACAGAGGTTAGAGCAATATCAATATTGTGATCACATTTAAACAGTTTGAGCCACACAGATGGTAAGCCTTGACTGGGCCTTTTATTTCTATTAAACCATAGTTGATATGGGTTTTATCACTCAGGGGGAACAATGAAAGATCTTTATTCACTCTCAATGTAGTGATCATTCTGTGGGCAGATAGCAGTGTCATTTAGAGTACAAAACTGCTGTCTTGGAAGTCCAGGTACTCATGATGCAAAGAGCTCTTTGCATCATGAGTTACTCTCTGCAGATCTGGAGCAGAAATGTTGTGCTTTAGCAACCTTGAGCCAACAATCAGATGAAGATTATTTATTGTAGAAGCTGACTCAAAATTTGATCACCATAAATAGGGTTCAGTTGCCTCAATACAGTCATCAAGTGCTGTCTGAGGCAGAATCAAATACCTAAGTCATCTGGATATTCAAAACACATGAAATCATTGCCATTCTGCAGTAGGAGCTGTTGATCTCTCAGGACAACATACAGTGTTTGGATGATGCTAAGCACCAATGTTTAAGCTGTTAATCTGAGTCCCATGGGCAGGATTCTTGTCACAGATTCAGGTTACTGAAAGCACAAATCTTCACACAGGTGATTATGTGGAAGCCTGGTGGTTAAGTTCCCAGCCTGGCTGCCCCAAAGGTAGAGCATTTGTAGTCACATGCAGATATCTTGAAAATCCTAAGGCATTTTACATGGTTAGAGGCCCTATGGCTATGTCAAAGTACAGGAAGACAAGACAAGACTATTCCCTGGTCCTAAGGGCAAGTGGCAAGATGTGGCTGACAAGTATGTAGCTAAAATCTCCTCCATTCCCAAAACAGTGTAACTGTATCCACAGTTTCCTTTAGGGAACAGGCCTTAGCCCACTTTAAACTCTAAACCATGTCCAGGCTCCTTCTGATAGGCTGTTAGCCTAGACTGAAACCAGGCTAGGGATTATTTAAAATTATAAACCAATATGGATGCTCACAGGACTATGATGGAGCCCATATTTTAACAACTTTTGATACCTCTGGGACAAAACAAGAATGGTCACTCAGTAAAAAACATTTTTTCCCATCTTCCTGAGAAAAAGAAATTTTATTTCTACTTTAAAAACAAGTTATTAATGTCTAATGTATTTCATTCTGAATTTTTATATTTTTTCTGTTCAAAAGCTTTAGGAAAGCTTGTTGCCTTATATAGAAGTGGAATATTTGCTATATAAATATATCTATGATTATTTCTGTAGCACCACAAAACACAGCAGAGCACCACATAGCTTTAAATGATACCATTTTATAAATAATACAATTTATATATTTGAAGCCCTCAAATCATAATGGGTTTGTATGTATTTCTTTCTATACATGAAATGTAATGCAAGTTATTAAAGAGTCTATTCTAGATACTTTACAAGTGTAATTCCAATAGTCAATGGCTGCATTTTAGAGATGTAGTTCCTGCCAAACATCCTGTCTTGAGATCTTGAGAACATGTACTCTTGAGACTTAATAGCTACCTAAGTGAACTAGTATGGAGACTCGAAATAGGCACCCCTACTAATTTAGCCAACCTCTAAAAAATATTCTTAGCTTATGAGCAGTGCTGTATTACTATGTTAGCATATGTTTTCCAGTTCTAGAGTGAGCTTAGAGAGAATCAGAGGGTCTTTGCATCATGCAGATAGATATTTAGGGTCAGTAATAAAGTCACATTGGGAGCTTTTTGGGATTTAAGCACATAAAAATTGTGTAACTAAGAGAAGATTCAAGTCAGCATTTTCTTAAAGGCTGTTTACTCCTCTCTTTTCTTAAAATAACTCTTTGTTTCTTTCTCCCAAGATTTTATTACGAACCTTCATGACAGTTAATATTTTTCTTCAAAATTCACCTCCTGACATACTGTACTTATAGAAGAATTTCTGCTCATGTTTCATATTGAGATTGCAGAAATGCATTAAAATATGAACTCTGCATAATTCAAATGTGTCTGATCTAGGTAAAAGGGAAACTTCACCACCATTAAGGTATGTTGTTCACTTTTTCAACAGCCTCGTGTAGTCTCGTAGTTCTCATAAAGAAAGAAAGGAAGAATATTTTTTGGTGTAAGATTCTAACAATGAAATAACTAAATGAAGGTATTTGTGTTAAGAAGTTACTGAAATACTAATTTCAGACAGAGAATTAGTAATAACTGATGTATAGTATTTTTTATTGCCAGCAAGAAAGTAAATTATTAACAGAGTTACTCGCTGGCAATAACTGCAAAAAGGCTTGAATCCTGATTTAATTCCAAAAGTTACTGTGCTGGAGATGACATTTTACTTGCTAGTCTAAAAGAATAAAAAGGTACAAGAGACAGTCCTATTTGAATCCACTTCATAACTGTTGTTAACTGGTGTGTTCAACACAGTGGTGTGCCAAAGCAGTACCTGCATAATGAGATATTCTGGAGGAAGCATGCATTTTATGTAACTGCAAATGCGTGAGTCAATCTATTAGTTAAAAGTGTTTCCCCCCATTATTTTCAAAAAGACAGACCATCTAATTCTGCTTGAGGCAGGAGCTCCATTGCTGGGCATAGTAAAGCCTTGTGTTGTTTTCCCATATAACTGATTCATAAACTGAAGGGCACATTTCCAAAGCCTCCAAGGGCTCCAAGTCATACTGGCAACACACTGGCACTTCCCAAGGAAAGTGTCTAGCCTATACCCCCTAACCAGTCTCACCTACTGTCTTTGTCTGCCTCTTGGAGATTGCTTTGTGATTGGCATCCATCCCCCTGCACGGCCGTGCCAGAACAGCAGACAATGGGGTGCCCTGGCACTGGGATGCATTTCCATAATGATGAAAAATGAGGATTTCAAAGACATCGTGACTCAGTTTCCCACTTCAAAGAGGAGTTAGCTGAAGGCTGCTTAATGGCCAGACGATGCCCAGCCCTAGGGGAGAGAAGCTGGGGCTGGGGGCAAAAGCAACTTTACTCTCCTGGTACCTCTCAGCACAGTCTGGGATGGAGGCAGCTCTGAGGCAGCAGATCTGTCCTGCCTGCCCATAGCTGGCTGGGAGCAGGTAAACAAGCAGAGCAAGCCATGCTGTCCTAATCCCTTGGAGAAAATCAGGCAACAGTCACTTTTGGTGAACAAGAGGCTGAGCAACAGCCTCCCACTTGGTTCACCTGTACTGGTTCTTTCCCAAGCTCTTACCAAAATGCTTGAATGATACCATATCTACCTAAAAGAGTGGAAAAGCTCTGGAAAAAATTTGTTGAGTGAGTTGCACTGAGGCCTGATTCACAAGGGAGTGTGAATCAGGACTGAGAGGCCTTTGCTAAGAGGAATTTCAAGGATTAATTACCCTAAGGAAAAGCCTCTTTCTCACTTTCTGTGGAGTAGAAAACATATTCTTAACTTACATGTTTCATTTACTAAAATTAGATGAGATCAAGCTATGTAGCATGTATTTCTGTTTACCAGCTGGGAAATAATGTTCCATTGCACCTGCACTCACCTATCTTTGAAGCTGAGATGTATTACTCCAAACAGGTAGGAGTAGAAAGAGAGAAGAATATCTGATGTGGTAACCTGGAAGTGTGGTGTCAAGAGCTTGACTCCTAAATATTTAGAAGCATCATTTCACCCACAGTTTACATGGTCTTGCTAATTTTCACTCCATCCCCATAATGACTGTTTAGTTTAGAGAGAAAGTGTAAACTTTTACTGACATTAAATAAACTCAGACAACACTAGAATAACATGTCTTAGAGAGCATCTCAAGGTTGAAAAGTTTTAAATGGGTATGGCAAAACAAAAAAGATCATGATAATAGAAAGAAATTAGTTTTGGGGCTCTGGTGATTCACTGTGTTAACTCAGTTTTGGAGGTTTATGGCTTTCCTGAATCTCAAAGTGTGAATATAGAGAGTTTTTACAGTTATGTAAGTGAGAAGCTTTTGTAGTCTTATATTTCAAGTATGATTTCTGGAGCTATAGCAATACTGTGCTTTGATCATTTCAGAGAAATATTTGCCTAACAGGAAAGAAGGAAGCTGGGTTCCCTGGCAGTAGCATCATTATATAGGACATCATAGGATAAATGGCTTCATTTTTTTTTTTTCCACATTTTTAATATTTCAGTCTACTATTGTGCTCCATGTCCATCTCTATCTTCTCTAGAACTCTTTGCAGAAAAAAGAAAATATGCAATGTTCATGAATTATCCCATGCACTTTTCAGTGGAAGAGCTTGGGGTTTGACCTTAAAAATGTTGTTAAGGACAGCACGATAGTCCAAAACACACAGCAATACTACTCTGGCTCTTGCTTCCTGAAGCTGAGGAGTGGGAAGAAAAAAGATACAGAGCCTCTAACCAGGAAACATACATTACACTGGGTACAGGGTCACTGCAAGGTTAATCTGCCTCATCTTTCATAACAAGGGTGCCGAAGAGAAATGTTTTCATCTTGTGGGTCATCCCATCACCAAGAAGCTCCTTGGCATGTACCTGAGGCTGCTCAACCCAGCCCTGCTCTGTGAGGGGAGGCTGTGGCAAGCCACAGCTTAGCCCTTGGAGCTCTTTCCTGGTAGCATGATGTCCTACATGTATCCCATTTTGCTGAAAGGGAGGGGTTAATATTTAGGTCATCTGAACCAATACATTAGCCACACTTGAAGCCTTGTGGATATCACTTCCCCCATCACCCACAAGTGAAAGACCAGACTGTGTCCAAACTGCAGGTGTGTACAAGGAGACAAACATGCTAATACCATTCAGTTTCAGGTACAGAGCTGCCTTCCTCTGCTTCTCCATGCATACCTCCTGGCGTGTGATTCAGCCTTGCTGACTTCAGATGTCTAATATTTAATTGTCTAAATGTAACCTACTTGTTTTGTCCTTTAGTGGACAGAAATAGGCATGCTCAGTTGGTGATTCATCAACTTATCTTAGATTCCTGTCTTACACAGGGTTGATTTGTCTGTCTCCCACCATACACTGAAGACAGACCCTGAAGAGATAACTTCCGAACTTGTAGAGTTTTAATGTTGAATGAGATTAATTCATGCAGCTGTGGATCATAGAGTGGAACAAATACTATTAGAAGAAGTAAAATTCAGGTACAAGTTAAAATGGCTTTTGTGTTGAGTTTGATGTCATATATTTGTAACACATCTTGACATTAAATATGAAAAAAAGCTTTTTGCATGTACCTGTACATATGTTCTTGTATAGAGGAAAATTAAGTTGACTTAATGGATGTAACCAGCTGCTGTTGCTGAATAAATTTAGTTTACTAAATGTTTAGCACACATTTAGTTTTGTGTGTGTGCGTACATATGTATGTATACAAAGGAGTAAAAATGAAAACATGAAAACCTATTCATTTTGTGACAGTGCACATATAAAAGTTCAGGTACACATTTGGTGGTCGTTAGTGATATGCCATAACATTACATACAGACCCTTCAAAATCTCTCCTTTTTCTATAATTGCATACATTGTACATACCTATGCTGTAGTACATAATTAATGTGACATATTACAAATCTGACATGGCAGAGATGAATAGATGTAGACTTGTGTGTACCTATGGTCTGTGGTTCCATACATCTGTATGCCAGCGTGTCAAACCTGTACGACTTGCCCCAGCCTTCACTGCTTGCTCATGTTACTTTGCAACCAGAAGGCAGCCTTGAAGATTTCACTGAGATTTCTTGACCTATGGTGGTGAAAGACAGCTCTAAAGCCCTTTTTATTCACTATGTCCATGGTGTTCACAAGAAGACTGAAGAGATCACATACTGCCAAAGAGCATTGCAATGTGCCCTTGTGGCCAAGAAGGCCAATGGCATCCTGGGGTGCATTAGAAAGGGTGTGGTCAGTAGGTCAAGAGAGGTTCTCCTCCCCCTCTATTCTGCATTGGTGAGGCCGCACCTGGAGTATTGTGTCCAGTTCTGGGCCCCTCAGTTCAAGAAGGACAGGGAAGTGCTTCAAAGAGTCCAGCGCAGAGCTACTAAGATGATTAAGGGAGTGGAACATCTCCCTTATGAGGAAAGACTGAGGGAGCTGGGTCTCTTTAGTTTGGAGAAAAGGAGACTGAGGGGTGACCTCATCAATGTTTTCAAATATGTAAGGGGTGAGTGCCAGGGAGATGGAGTTAGGCTTTTCTCAGTGGTGACCAGTGATAGGACAAGGGATAATGGGTATAAATTGAAGCATAGGAGGTTCAAGTTGAATATCAGAAAAAATTTTTTTACTGTAAGGGTGACAGAGCCCTGGAACAGGCTGCCCAGGGGGGTTGTGGAGTCTCCTTCACTGGAGACATTCAAAACCCGCCTGGACACGTTCCTGGGAGATGTACTCTAGGTGGCCCTGCTCTGGCAGGGGGGGTTGGACTAGATGATCTTTCAAGGTCCCTTCCAACCCCTAGGATTCTATGATTCTATGATTCTATTGCCAAAGAGCATGCTGCCAAGCACCAGCAAGGTATGAGCTTAAAAAAAGTCCCAGATGCTAATAGTGAGATCAACTACTTTCAGGCCTGTCCCACCCCTGGTCTCAAGCCACTTTGAACAAATTAAGCACAGCTGATGGTTGAGCCTCCTCAGTGTAGGAAAGAGACAAGTAAAAAAAGAGAAGAGTGTGCCAGTCAGGAAATAATTTATTTGGAATATGGACTTAAGTCTTGTAGATTTAAACCATACCTTTCTAGTATGTTTCTTTTGTGCAGAAACTGATGTGTTGTGACTAATGATTTGCTGTCAAAAAATAGAAATCAATTAATTGCTTAGAAAGAAATCTGTACTTTAATAAAAAAAATATTATCTGCACTGTAAATTAAGTTTTTTTTCATGTAACAAAATAGACAATCATTAACATGCAAGTCATAAATAATAATAATTTTTTAAAAGTAAATCAAGTGTTTTCTCAGCTGTAACTGCCAGATTCTATTTCATTTACTTTGGAAAATATAACTCAGGGCCAAATACTCCCTTTATGTGTATTTGTCTCTAACGTCAAGGGAAATTGTGCATGTAGTACTAAGTTTAAAATCTGGACCATGAAATGGTGCTATTTTTCTTTTACACTGCTTTCATAAATGACCTGATCCAAAAAGCTCTGAAATCAAAGGAAGTTTGTAAAGACTTCAATGGATTTTGGAATAGAATTAAATGATCATGAAATGTTTTTAATTGAAAAGAAATGGCTGTTCTTCAAAGACAACAAGTTTTCATAAGAAATAGTTGGGTTTGATATCAGTCTTGAAAATAATTTTGAAAGAAATGTTTGGAATTATTGAAATGTACAAAAAAAATCTTTGCTTTTCTACTTGTCTTTGTATTTTATTTAGAAATAGTGGCTACGGAAAAAATAATGTTGGTCACATCACATAGGATCTTAAAGAAAATGCTGTCATACTGTGAAACTAAAAATGTCAAAGTGTCTGAACTAATTGTTCTCTTGTTTTCTCTCAAAACTTCAGTAAAATGTGAAGTTTTCTTCCTCACCCCTAATGGGATTTTTTTTCTAAGTATGAAGAAAATTTAAGTGGATGAAGAAACCAGTTTGTGAAGGCCTCTGCTTTGGTTCAGGCCTTTAGTAGCAGGATGACTGTGGAGCAAATTCATACCCCCTGTTAATGTGTCATCTGTAATTTCCTTTATCCCGAGTTCAGCTCCTGAAATGAGACAGAGCTTTTCCAATACCTCCCATTGCTTATTGTGCTTAATGAAAGAAATTAAGCAAAAATTGTCTCTCTCCAGCCCTGAACACCTCCCTCCTCCCCAGCTAACATATTTGCTGTCACCAGAGAAGCACTGATAACTTGAACCTGTCAGCTCTCTCTGCCAGGTTGCTAATGAGTCTTAACATTCAGCTGTTAAGTGTAATTCTGATGGACAGACCTTCCAGTCTTCTCACTGTGTTACAGGATAAAATAAGTCTTCTTCTTTATTGTGACTAAATGTTGTCTGAAATACCTCAACAGAACAACAGATAAAGTGATTATTGAGGAATGCTCTGTTGCTATCGAAGAATTCTGGTTTATGGAAATGCATTAACAAGCAGGTTTAGGGTATATCTCATTAAACTGAAATTAGATACCATCTCAAGCTCAATCAAAAACTACTAAAGGACTGGTGGCTATTCCAAAATGCAGATTTTTTTGCAACGAGTCTTAATTTGCATGAAGATCACGGGCATTTATGAACTTACAAAATGAAAAAAAAAAAAAAATAGAAAAAAAATAGGGTGGGGGCGAAAGACCAATGGAACTCAGAAGGAACTGCAATAATAAAAAATAACTTCCCTGGTGTTTAACTCCTAGAGCTAAACCTTTGAGTTAGAAATTGTTATATACAGTAAGATGCACTATATATTTGTATTGTGGATGGGCCTAGAAATATCTATTTTTGTCCTGAATTGAATTAAAAATTCAAACTTTGGAAGATATAAAATGTTCAGACACATAATCAACTTTGTGTCCATTGGAAGAAATTTGTTGACTCTCTACAAAATACAGTGATTTATTTATAAAATGATTTGCAGTCTGGTCTGCAAAAAGAGAAGTTGAAATTTAGTCACAATATTTTACAATCTTCTAACTTATTCCAATGTGCAATTACTGATGCTACAATACTTTCCTGAAAAGGTTTGATATCCAATATCCAATGATATCCAAATTGTATCAGTATTGAAAATCTATTCAGGTGGTATGAAGATAGCAGTATTATCTGTAGGACACAAAACCAGCCAGCCAGTTCTTTGTTTGTTATAACAACATGGAGGAGTTATTTTGCCAACATTTTCAGAATGTGGGCTAATGTTATGCAACTGCACTTAATTTCATGTGTAGGAATAGCATTTGCCATTTCACAGGGTATTTTCAAAATCTACTATTTAGCAGATATCTGTGTAATCAGTGCTGGGAAAAATATGAAGAAAGGAAAGGAAGTGTTCATGTTTATTGCAGGAATGAGTTGCAACCTGTACAATCAGGCTTATAAGCTTCTCTTTGTGTGATGCTAAACCTGAGAAACCCAGGGGAATTCAGGAATTGCCACTGGATCAGGTCTTCTAAAAGATACCCAGGCTATATTCAGCAAGTTGTTTCAATCTAGCTCCCAGTTTCAGACTGGAAATATGCTTTAACCTCCTGACTAGACATAATATTGACTCTGTAGAAACTTGGTAGGAATGGGGAACAAGTCTGCTGTGGCTGGAGCCCTGAAAAGCAGAGTCAGCAGACTCGGTGTGAATGCTGAGTGTTTGGTACAGTATGTACAGGAATAGACCTGCTGTCAAGTAACCACGAAAAATAAGACAGATTATTCATCTGATTTGGCGGAGAAATTTTGAAATAAGGAAAAATTATGTCTGAATTTTTGTAAGTAGGACAACAAGACTGTAAATTTATGTAAGTGCAAATTCCAGTCTCTGTTTTAGCTCAGCAGAGTAGAGTTGGTACAGTAACTGAGACTCACAACATTTGCAAGTAGTATCTGGAAACCTTTAGCATAATTTATGTCGTGAAACATTTGCATTCTGTTCAAATCCATTACTCCACAATGCAAAAATGCTAGAACAAATAACATTTTCTGTTGCAATAACCTACTTTTGCTCAGATGAAAACCAAAAATAAAAATAAAACATTATTTGAACTCTAGCTCTGGGGTTCCTATATGACAACCACTGTTGTTTTTAAATGAATTATTTTCAAGATCAGGATAAGTAGAAAAAGGATGTGCTTGCCTAGTAAGGTCATATCTTGTCAAACCTGTACTGACCTTGTCTCAGGTCTCTCTGGATACATCTAAAACAAGAAATGACTTAGGTCCCCAGTTCATTCCTGGGCCCATATTCCCTCACAGACTGTGTTGCATAAATCTTCATTTGCTGCCAGGCTATTTTCTCTAGTGAGGTAAGTAGTTCCTCTGAAACAAAAACCCAGTACAGTGTGGTAAAGTTGAGATGACATCAGGTGTGTCTCTCTCTGCCTTACACAGTCCTCCAACAATATTTCTGCAGGCTTTGCAGTCTCAAAATATTCCCAGTGCCCTCATACGACACCCCAGGACATATAACACTTATTTTTTTCAGTCTCAGGTTGGAAGAAAAAAGTCTCTGTGGATTACCAAGCAGATCTCAGTGTATACATATATATATATGCATATGTATGCATTCACTATTTTCATATATCCATATATAAATGTATATATAAATATAAACAAGTGCTAACCCTATTTAAGGACCATGGAAACACCAGATGAGACAGGTGTATGTTACAGCAGGTCAGGAGTGCTGAGCTTTCAGAGAAAGAGGCTACTCTTCAGCAGTGCAGATGCAGTCGTTCTGTGCCAGAATGCAAAGGATTGGCCGAGGATCCTGCTATCAGGAGTGAATGTGTCTGTGTTCTGCTATGCAATACTTTGCAGAAATACCTCAGCTGGCTCCTAATAAACCCTGTTTTGACAGAGGAAAGGTGATATCAGAGGGATTAATGGTTTCTTTGCTTAGCTCCTTAGTAAATAATGTCCTATCTTATAATTATGAAAAGTATGAAAAATGAAAGAGGGAAGACTGCTTTCTTATTTCTGTTTTTCTTCCCATCAGATATCCCAACCACCATCTTCCCTGCAAAATTTTCCTTAACAGGGAAAGCAAAGTACAGTAGGATGTAATGGTGAGGAATATACAGCTTGCAATAAGCAATTAATAGGGGCAATAGCAGCAACTGAACAACATTTCAAATTTTCCAGACCAAAACTGTTTCTCTAATATTCCCATAACCCTAGATAATGTGAAAGGCCTGCTACCTGAACAGAAAAAAAGGTTAACAACTGACAAATTGAAATAAGGGAAAACACAAATTTGAGAACATAATGTACAAAGGGGGAAAAATGTAGATGAAACTTGTGCTCATAGATATTATTATATCTACTGATTTAGGAATAATTGCCTACATGTGGGAAGGGTTGCATTTTGATATCTTGCCCATAGTACACATTTGGTGATGCTGTGTCTGTCTAGATTGAATAGTCTATCTTGGAAAACAATATTTTCATAATAGTTTCAGCATATTTTCTGAAGAAATCAGTCAGTCTACATTCCTGGCACTGTTGTCCTTTTCCTTTTCTGTTTACTTTCTTTTAATTGGTTTTTGGGTTTTGGTTTGGTTTTCTGGGTTTTCTTTTTGTTTTGGTGGGGTTTTTTTTTGTTTTGTTTTTTTGTTTTTTTGTTTTGGTTTTCTTTTTTTGATAATGCCTTTCTACTCATGAAGTGCTATGTCAGTACTAAATAGCTAACTTTTATGAGAGTAAGATATTTATTAGGTAGTTAAGCTGGATGAGCCATGTACAAAACTGTAAGAGAAACATAAATAAGAATTAGTGCTCCCAGTGGGCTATATTTAATTCAGAGGTTTAATTTGCAACTAAAATACTGATTATTGCTCATCTGGGTACCAAAGAAAGGTTAGTCTTAACCAGCTCTTTCATCATTGTCAGAGTGGATTAATTTGACCAAATGGAGATGGTTTTGATAGAGATATTTCCATCTGAGCCTCGGTGAGACTCTCAGGTAGAGGTTGAAATATTATTGGATAAAATGATATAGCTGGGAAAAGAAGACAAGGCTTCAGACCTTCACGGCCTTTTTCAAATCAGAAAGACTGAAAAGTCCAGAAGTTGAGCTACTTTTACCAATGCTAATAGTTGTTCAAATGGAAGATATTACCCCTGTCTACAAACTTGACTTCACCTAGGACAATGGGCAACAGGTCCAAGATGTAGCATAGGAGATTCCACATAAATGTAAGATTTTTTTTCCATTGTGAGGGTGACAGAGCACTGGCACAGGCTGCCCAGGGAGTCTGTGGAGTCTCCTTCCCTGGAGACATGGATGTGTTCCTGTGTGACCTTCTGTAGGTGACTCTGCTTTAGCAGGGGGGGTTGGACTTGATGATTTTTTGAGGTCCCTTCCAACCCTTAACTTTCTGTGATTCTCTGATTCTTTGTCCTTAGACAATGAATATTACATCACTGCCTGAGCTACTAACTATTTTGTAGTCAGAGAAGAAAAACAGAAAATTCTAAGGAACATGATTCTTTTGACCCATTTCCCACATCTCCAAAAGAATAAGATTATTATTTACTTATATTGCCTTACTTTTCTTAATTGATATTAATATAAGTTGTAGATGACTAAGGTAGAAATGTCCCAAGTTGACTGACATCAGTCCTATCTGATACATCTGCCTTGCAGTGTACATTTAAGCTATCTCAAATACTAGAAGCAGTGTAACTGCGATAAAAAGGTATTCAGTGCAAATTAATTTATCCTGTGAAATTGGATTTTTGATTGCTAACGTTAAGAATATAAATTTGCTAATCAGCATAGCCTGCTGGAAATAATAATTTAATATGCTGAAGGGCACTGTGGAAATAACTGACTATTGTGATGTACTTTGTAATTATTGCAACAAGGAAGATCTAAAAAAAAAAATAAAAAGAGCTTTTTTGTTCACTGCCAACTGTATTGAATGTTGTGAGTTCCTAAGAGTCTTCTCTGTGAGTCATCTTCTCTTGGAAAAGACTTCCTTTTCTCCATTGTCTATCACAAGATAACAGTGAAAAAAAGCCTATGTTCAAAGGGCTTTCAGCTTACTGAGGGTTGATAAGCTGCAATTTTAGTTCTTGTTTGTACATAGAAATACTGTATTTTTTATTATTCTCTGTGAACTTGAATAGGATATGTTTATTTGCACATACCAAATGTCAGGTATGTCTTCTGTGTTCATAGGCTTGGTAGAAAAAAATGGGCAAAATATTTCAGTGACAGTCCAGGATGTGAGAAGTAAAGGTTCCTTTTCCAATGGGCTTTCTTGGGCACATAGCTTAGGCCTGTTTTTCAGGGGTATTTAGGCATTGCTCCAGTCAGTGTTGCAATGATTCTGTAATCTATCAAAGCTGTTACATGAACTAATAGCTCTAAGTTAAGTCAACACAGTTTAAGCAGAAAGTAAGATGAATTCTTACACAAGGCTGATTAACCCTTGTTAGTAACAGACTATACATGCATAGGACATATTCTCCAGATCCCAAAGTCTCAAGCAAGGTGGTAAATCTTTCCAAAGGATGTCTCTACTTTAGTAATATGTTATAAAAAATTTCAGTGTACTTCTGGGCCTACTTAATGAAGGCCACAGTAGCTGTTATGGACTCTTTGAACTTCAGAATCTACCTGTCTTTACTTCTTTATCACATGACTACGATTAGCTGACTGCTTTTATAAGGTGTCTCTATGGTCCTGTCTTGATATCTGACAACTTCTGAGTTATTTATCCTCATTAACAGCCTTGTGAAGCAGAGAAGTAGTGCACCCATTTCACAGGGGAGACAACAAACAGCTATGGCTTGTCCTTAAGATATAGTTAGGATTTGCTCATATTCAACATCACAGTGTTTCTCTCACCAGTGGTTTGTCTATACTCCAGAGAGATGTAAGAGCAAGGGGCTCTTGGCCACGTTAAGAGGCACAGTGAGATCTAGGAGTTTCTCACAAAGCCCCAAATAAAACCTGTACCTAGCTTGTGGGAGAGTGAAGTTGATGTCTCTTTCATGCTGTAAGGAACTGAACCTCTGATCACTCCTGAGCCAAGAACTCAAACAGGGGACAGAGGAGCTTGGAGCCTAAGCAAACCTGTACCTGAGTTGCTTCTGAAAGGGACCTACATTTCTAATCCAGATGCTTCTACAGTAGCTTATAGTGAGCATTTCTTTTTAAATTAGAGATCTAATGGAAACCAGTGTTGGGTGGTTGAGTATTGCTCCTGTAAAGCATCCCTGATGGCCATGTAGCAAAGACTGAGCAGTGCTATGAGATTGTGGGCATGACTCTCTTCTAATTTTATAAGGCATATTTTCTAAACCATAGATAGCTGTTGCATGAATCCTCATCAGGTTTTTAGCATCTATTTCAGTGAGGGCAACAAAACTACATACAGGAAACATGACTTTTCAATGTCACAGACACCAATAATGCCACTGGCCAACTACAGCTGAACAAAAACAAAAAAACCACCCAAATTTATTTGTATATCTGAATACTGTCTTGGTTTGATTTTCAAACAAGATGCTTTGGGAATTATGTTCAGGTGTTTCTGGACATCAGCCTCTGTGTACTTTATAGTGTCACAGCTTTCTGGAATACACTAAGATGGTAAATGTGACTTATCTGTTTTATTTTTGTCTTTCCTATGGCTGTATGACAATTAGGGTTGTTAGATACTATCTAGCCCTCTGTTGTGCTTGCTTTCGAGTTCAAAGATTTTGAAACGAGGCTAAGGGCTGTATTCTAACTTAGACATTCTCCTGATAGCCTGTGGATATGGTTACTTAATGACTACACATTTAACACAGCATCAGAGCACAGCATTGTTCCCTTTTGCCTGCCTTGTCTTTCTCTATCATGTTATCAATATCCAAGGAGGCACATGGGAGCTGAATTGTAAGCCACATTCTTATGGCAAGGTAATGAAACTTGTATATATATAAATATTAGGACACCCTTCACAAAGTTTGCTTGACTCACTTGGGTTTTTATCAGCAAAAATCTCAGGACAGCTCATTGTTACTGAAGCTTCAGTTTCAGGATCCAGTTAGCTGTGGGACAATGCCACCTGAAAAAGTTTGGCTTTTCTGTTCCCTGCTTTCCTGCCCTGCTCTCATCACAGGGCAGAGACCCCATCAACTGTGCTGACACAACTCTCACAGCTACAGCCTGGACTGGATTGCTGAAATGGTCTAGTTTAAGGAGAAACTCTGATAAAATGGGGTTCACAATCCAGTCCTTCAAACAACAGTGCTGAGGAGGAGGATAAGGAGGAGGAGTAAGGGAAGGAGGTGTAAGAGGAATGTCTAGCTGGAGCTGGGTCAGGTGGGAATTCCCAAAACTGGCACTGCCACAGAATCTGTCTGTTTATGGACAGCAGCCAGAGCCTGAAGGATGAAAGTGCCATGGAAAACATTGCAGTGCTGGTTATCCTCCCATGCTCATTATGCTCATTTTTAGGAAAAGCAATGAGCTCTCCAAGACCTTTCTGGGGTTTCACATGTGAAGTGTTTCTCCACAGTTGCTTTGTGGCAATGATTCACACTCTTGAGCTCTTTCTCCCTAATCTTTGCCTTTTCCCTATGAAGAAATCAGTGCTCTGACTGTTTGAGGTTTGACACAGATCAATACACATTCTAGCATCTGAGGAACAGAGCAGATAACTTTTTCCTCCCAGTATCCTTTTTAATATTGTAAGGTGACTGTTCCAGTTAATCTGTAAAGACATAATATCATCTTTCTGTAAAGGCTTTATAGTTCAGAAATTCATACTGTACTTCCCAGTCTTCATCTGGGGTACAATGTTGTTTAAGAATTTTCAAATTACTTTAGGTAAGAAAAATGTGACTTCGCCCATTTTAAGAAGTTGGGTTGGGTGTGGGGTTTTTTTTTTTTTGTTTTTTTGGGTTTTTTTAATTGGTGGTGAACACCGCAATCTGAGCAAATAGCTCGTGGACACTTAGCTCACAATGTATTTATTTTTAGTTTCAAAGATCATATTCTGGTTTAAAGTAGCTTTTCACATAACTGAGCTGTCATCACTTGCAAGCAAGGACTGAAGTTACAGATCAAGTTCAGACATGCAGCTTTGTACAAGGTCTCACAAAGATCCTGATAGCATGAAATATTCCTGAAAGATCGTTTTGACTTTCACCCAGTACGTGGCCTATTTAGTCATGTCAGGGATTTTGCCAGTGGTCTGAACCATGCTACCAACTCTACAGACTGCTTGCTTTCATAGACATGCAAAAACTATGCAGGTATGGAAGGCAACCCCCACTTGGCCTTCACATCTGCCTCCCAACAGTTTTCATCTTATCTCAATGATAAGGGCTTTCCCTGATAAAATGATCAGGTAGAATCAATTTGAACAGATATTAAGCAATTGCTGCAGATATACTAATCCTTATTAGTTCATTGTGGAGTGACTAAGATTTTGAAAGTGACCCTGGTGACATAAAAATGAAGCAGCATATAAATTCAATTTTAAAAATATGGAAGACATAAATTCTTGTGTGTGTGAAAGCATGAGAGAGCTAAGGAAGTATTTTCATTACATTTATTATTCAACAAGGACCTACATCTGTTTCCAGTTTGCACTGATTATTGACACATCTGGCTATTTGGCCTTAGGAACTACAAGTTGCTGTTGTGGCATTATTCTCTGAATCAACTTTTTAGACCACCCAGAAAATAATACAGCAAGTGCTGTGAGAAGATTGTGCTATTTGTAATAAGATTACCTTTTGGCATCTCGGTGTATTGTACAAATGGCATTCTGTCATCTGTTTTATAAATTACAATTTTGCAATTTTTACACCTGTGGGGAAAATCAGACTGTGGCCAAAGGGCTTATTGTTTGACAAACATAAATCAGGATGGCCTGATAAAGTTTAAAGTAGATGCTGGATACAGTAGTAGTAACTACTTGCCTTACATGGAAAAATACCTTTTTTTTTTTTTTCAGTGGAAACAAAATACAGCTAAAGTCACAAAACTGGGAAAGATGTTTCTTTAACCCATGGTGAGATGTATTTTTTCTGATTAATATCCCACTGTTGGAAGTGAATACCGTCCAAGTCCTTGACCCTTCAAATATTTTTTTTCTGTAATAAACAGCTAAACCTTCTCCATCAGTGGTTTGAGAGTAGCATTTCAGTTCAGGAGTCTAGAAGACAGATATTGCAAAGTTTGAACAACCAAAGGGTAAAATCATCAGACAGAAGAGACCACCTAGATTACCAAGCCCCATGCTTTCTAATTGCATGCAAAAGACAAGATAGTCCTGAAGGATTCACAGAACATGTACTCCAAACACCCCCTCAAACCACAGGCCACAAAACATTTCCAATACCCTGTCACAGTTTTAAGACATAGTAGTAAAAAGAACAACAGCTACAGATTTAATGTACCACAGGAAGGAACATGATGATACTCTTATTTGTTTTATGACAAATACTTTCAAACTGGGGTAATTGCTTTTAAAGAATAGCCTAGATAGTCTACATGGGCACATGAAGTCACAATGTATCTTCACTTGCTATGTTGAATTACATGTGGAATTAATGTGACCTTCTGCATTTGACCTTCTAACACAAGCCTTGAAGATGCATAAACAGATATATAGGAACAATTTGCTACTTTTTTATTAAATGCAGGATTGTAAATGTTTTTGTGTCCTTTCTCTGAGAAGGTTTGGAGAGCCTCAGTAGTTATTTCCATTTCTTCAGGTCAAAGATGCTGATTTTAATGTACATTATTGAATTTGTAATTCTTTTAAGCTTAAGAAGATGAAGTACAGAGTGCAGGGCAGCAAAATCACTGGGAGGCAAGAGCAAAGAATAAATACTGTATTCTTTGCAGTGATGTGCTATGCACCACTATTCTCTTCAGCCTTGCTCTTTGTCCTTCTCAGTATTGTGTCCCACTGAGTAATTTCTCTTGTTTTCTTTGTAGGAGAAGGCTCCTAGGGCAAGCTTTGTGGCTGGGAATTGGCACTTCCTACCAGTCATGATGCCATACAAACTGTCACCTTGGTCTTCTGGTTTGCCATATTTTCCTCACATCTTCATGGCTATGATGATGATGTCTTCTCCTAGCTGCCTGGTCAATATAAGTGTCTGAAGTTGGAGAGTGCACACCCAATTAGGAAAGGACTGCACTAGTGCACAGTCTGTCAGAAATTAAACATGTGCAAGAATGGCTGGGGACAAACAAATGTAAAAATAGACACTACTCAGGGTGATCTTTTCAATGTGTGTTTAGTGGACTTAGGACTTCTCCATGTCCATAAAGCTACCTTCATGATACCCGTTTTGAACATTATGTTTGCTTCATGCCTGTAGAGCCTCTGCCCTATACCCCGGCAATAACTCAAAGTAGCTAAATCAGGTGAGAAAATTTGGCATTTTGAGAGGATGATTCAGAGTCCTGTATTCTGAGCACTAACTTGCCTGGAGCTTTGAGACCTCACAGTTAGGGCTCTCTGGAGGGAGCAGGGAGGTGCCTGGTTCTCCTCCCAGAGCTGTTTATACAGTTTGCATGAGATAGGCATGGGATTCAGGAAAAAGAAGAAAGGCAAGGATCAGGACCTGAACCAGGTCTCCCCATCTGAATGACCTAACCAATGAGTTCCTGAACTGTTTGTTGTTCTCCTTCCAGCAGGAAGGGAATGATCTGTCTTTATTCGGAATCTTGCTTGAAAAACAAAGCCTTAAGAGAAGGAAAACAGAGTGCCTAGCTGAACCTGATCTACAGCATGAAGTTTAGGGCACAGATCTATTAAGGAAGAATATGATTTGTCACCCTTCAAGCTAAAAAGATTCAGGCACCCAAATCCCCTCCATCTTGCATGAGTGTTTAAACCAGTAAATTGTTATGCAAAGAGCAGGCTGTATTTAGCTGCCATGTCTGTCTTTGTGAATGCCTGAATTCAGACTGGATACAGCAGCCTGACACTTGTATAATTAGGAGACCCTGTCTCCAAATCCTGGTTTATCTCTCTAGGCTCTGGAGAAGGGATTGGCCAAGGCTGGCTTCTGCTGTCTGAACCCAAGAATCTTCTTGACAGAGGGAGGGCTGATTCACGTAGTGCAAGCACCTTGTTTGCAATAAGGAACTCAGAAGTCAAGCAAGTTTTTCTAAATCCATTGTAAGTGATTGATTTCTTATTCTGAGTGTGTCCCAACACCTACAAGGCTCAGAGCCACTATTCACAGAGGCATCAACTATAGACATACTAATGTGCTTGAAGGTATAGATTGGATATACAGGAAATAAGCAAATATATCTTTGAAATTGGGACCTAGGCTTTAAAGATAATCAGGTGCTTTAGAACATTTTCCCTGTAGATACAGTCTCTTAATGATTCAAAAGTCCTTTCTTGTGCAGTAAGAGGAAATTGACTTTCTTCTTTGGGAGCTGTTTTGATGTCACTCTTCTGGGCGCTGCCAAGCAAGGATTCTTTTTTGTTCTTTGGCTAATAAAGCTAAAGATAACCCCTGATAAGTTAACATTTTCAGCCCCATAACAAAGGTTTCAAGTATGTTTAACATATTTTAGGACACAGATATCCTAACGGGATCATATCCCAAAACTGCTTTAGTCAGGATACAATAAACTGTTGGGAACAAAGTGCTGTAAAAACCTTCAAACAGAAATTCAGAACCTTACATGATTCTTGGAAATAGGAACCATCTCTTTTCCTCTGAATTCAGCTCCTGCAGCATGCTGTTAACCATCTGGAGTCCTCCAGTAAAGGAAAATATAAAGTACATCTGTTCTTTGCATGGTGTAGAGAAAAAAAAAAAAAAAAAAAAAAAAAGCAAGCTATATTCATAGCCTTAAAAGAACCGCTTCATTTCAACTTTGTTGAGGGCTTAATGGTTCTTAACTGTTCATGGTATACACCCAGTGAAAATTCTCTTTGGATTATTCTTCTGTGCAATTCATTTTTGTGTACTCCGCCAATTTACATGCATGCAAAAAGACCCCACAGTGTCTCTCACGTAAAAACGCCATCCTGGATTGAATTTCTTGAATTGTGAGGATCTTGTGCTCCTGCAAATTCTAGTGCTGATGATTCAGTGTACAATTATCTATTGAAAATTCTAGCACATCCTGGGGGGTTTTGTGGCTTCCATACCAGCAATAGCCCCAGACGTAAATGCACAGAAATTAATGGTGTAATGATAGTTGTTCACTGGTGATGAATAGGTGTGGTGTATAGGGAGAAAGGGTGGAATTTATATTATCATGTGCTGTAGAGAATTTAGTATGTAATGGGACCCTAGAGTTTCAATCAATAAAAAAGGAAATCCAATAGTGTATTTCCTCCTATCCATCATGTTTTCTAAGGTTTTTCTCCCCCTTTTTTTTCTTTTTTTTTTTTTTTTTTTATTTTTTTTTTTTTATTATTATGAATTGCCTTTTAGAAAGCTGAATACCTCATAACTTCTGTTTTCATTTCTCATTATTTCTGTCTGAAAATGTTATGTCTTATTAACCAGTATTTGGTTGACCACAGAATGAATTTTTTTCCTGGCATCACAACTGTAAGTGTCTATAAGGATCTTCATTATATTCTCCATTTTAAAAATATTGTATTTAGAGTCATTATGGTATGTGAGAGGACTCTGCTCCAACCTCCAACCCCTCTAACCCTGCTATAGGTGTTGTGTTATATTGGACAGAGGACCTGTCAAAGCCCTTCAGAATCCACTCAACTAAGTCTTCTCCAGCCATAGCACTCAGATAGGGATAAAGGAGACATTTGAAACCCTACTAGAAGAGTAGAAATTAAGTGACCAGGAAAGCAACACTTCTTCAGTGCAGCTGCCACTACTGGAGGGGTGGTAGGTTTCCACCTACCTCAGCAGTACTGGATGAGAAAAGAGTATTTAGAAAGGGATCAGAGAAGGAGACACATATGATGAACACATCTCACGGAGGGGGGTGGAATGAGTGGGAAGATACAGCATACGCTGTAGGGGAGGAGGATAGTAAATCTGTGCTTTCCTAATCATGTGACTAGACACACAGGGTGGGATTCATTTGACAAAAAGTAGATGTTTTCATCTGAGCTGCTCACACTCTGCCTTTCACTGGCAGCAGAGAGAGGTGATTTTATTTTAAAGCAGTGTTTTTTTGTTTTTGTGTCTTTATTGGTTAAGATAGAAGAGTTAGTTTTCCAGATAATGCAAAGCTTTTGCTTAATCCCTTAAGAAAGGATTTATTACCACTTTGGCAGGGAGCTGTGCTGGAAACTTGTCCTGTTTGAGTTCCCTGGACAATGTTTTCCCCTGAAATATGGTTTGACTGTTCTGATCCCTGCATTGCAAATTCACGCACAGCGATATTGACATCTGGCTTTAGCATATGGGATACAGATAGTTCTTGATTGCAGAACAGCTGTGCTGCTTTGAAAAGAAACAATTGCATTTGAAGAATATGGGATATAGAGTAGGCCTTGTCCTTATCCCACACATCTTGCTGACGTTTTTTTTTTCTAAATTACCCATCTGTTTATTAAATTTCCATAGTGTTAAAACATCAAAATGTATAAGAGACTGAAGTATCTGGTAATATTGTCAGTTATGCCAGCAAACCATCCACTGACAACACGTGTTAAGAATCAGGCCATTACAATTAGTCAAGAACAATGCCAGAAGAGGATAAGACTGAGTTAGAACAAAAAAACTGGCACAAAGGAAAAGGGAAGTACTGAAGGTTCAGAAAATATTCCTATTGATTTTGTATGTAAAAACCCTACTTTGATGAAGAAGCCAAGAGTTTTTGTGGCAATCTCAGAAACTGTAATATAGTGAGCTCATTTACATAGTGGGAAAGAGTGCTGAACATCAACTGTGGGTGCATCAGGAAACAATCCTCCATAGCAAAGTAAAATGCAGTTACACAGGGAAGGAAAGAAAATCTTTGCAACCCAAATTTATGTCAAGAAAAACAAGGATGTTGGCACCTCTCTTTCCAAATTGTGCTCTATAGAGAACACTGAAAATTGAACTTGGTTGTTGGAGTTTAGCAGCCCACTAATATATATCCCAACAGCATTTGGTGATTACAGGATGGCATACCACACTGATACACATTTCATATACCTTTCAACTAGTAAAAATTTTTGTGAACTGTAGATATTTTCCATCAGTCCTATACCTTATATCACAGATTTTGCATGTGTAGTTGTGTAGTAAGTCATGCATGCCATTGTGAACACCAAGTTGCCCAATGTACAAGAATTTTCACTGGCAAATTTTGTATCAGAGCCACAGTATCTTTGTGAGTAAGGCACTGCATCTTTAAAGGTAAGTGCTTAGTACTGACTTAAAGATCTTAGCACCTGAATTAACCCCACCTAACTGAGGTGCCTATAAAAGCAGTCACTTGAGGCTCTCATGGTATTGAGTGAAGTGACAAGAGGCTACACTGAGATGAATTGAGCTCAATTTAACTTTTGAAAGCACCTACTGCATTTTCAGGAAGCTGTTAACCTCCCATGTCAGTTATATGCTTGAAATCTGGATGGAACAAATCTGGGACTAAGTGGGCCAAAGTTATTGTAGGCAAAGTACTAGCAAAAATAAAATTAAGTGAAATGTTGCGGAATAATACATTGGCAATACAACAGAACCTCTTGGCAGCACAACCCTGTGACTCATCAGAATAACTAAAAATGGCTTGCAATGCAGGAAAGTGAGGAGACTGTTGAAACAGAGGAATAACAGTGATTTTTCAAATGGGAAGCAATTATTGCTATTTATTAAATTCAGGCTAATGGGAAAAAAAGCAGATTTGTACTGTTCTAGCAGGTCAGTACATGATCAAAGCCTTTAATGCAGCAGAGCCCTTCATGAAATTTATTTGTACTAAAGCATCTAGTCTGTCAAAAAACTATGATACCAAGAAGCCAAACAAACCAAAGATGTATTTCAAAGTCTTTTAGATCCATTTTTAAAGTCTTTTATCTTCTTGTATTTTCACTCCCCAGCAGATAACCATTTTCTCTTACCTCTGCCAAGTTCACACAAGTCATATTCTTTTATTTCATTTCATTTTTATTTGTTACTAGATTTTCCTAAACTTTGCCTTTTGTTTTCATTACCTTTTTAGAAGCTTCTTACTGTTCTCTCTAAATACGTGGGACACACCTGTTCCAGTTCTGTCCCTGCATCAAGCAGAGTGGAGCAGAAAGCTTGCAGCAAAGAGCTAAATGTGTCTTTCATACCATTTTCTGCGAAGGAATTCCATCAGTGGCTCAAGCTCCACATGCAAAGTGTCATCAATTGATTTGGCAAGTTATCTCCCAGGAATTCCAAGCCTTCTCATTGCAGAATCTGTGGTACGTGTAATTTTAAAATCTTCCATTTATTCTTACAAATTCAGTACTGCACTGTGGTACAGTAAAAAGCTGTGATCCAATATGCATTACAGGGTTTTTTTAATGGATTCAAAATACAGGAATAAACTAAAAAAAGTTTTAAATTACATACAACCCAGGCTCCAGTTTTTAGAGCATTGGCATATTTTTACACAAAATTTTAACATTTCTTTACCAGCCATGGTTAATGGCTGTGTTGCTCTGTTCTGTTTTGACACTTGGCTGGCCCGCCCATGTTAAGATGCTTTGAGAATGTACCATTATCTCTTATTTCAGTGAAATATCACAACATGTACAAAGGCCAAAAGCAAGAGACAGGCTATAGGAAGCTCCATATTTAGCTGTTTCACTTGCCTTTTTGGCACACTTACCCTATCCTCCTTTCCCCACCTCACACTAGTGATCAGGTCTCCCTGGTGAGGGATCAGTTACTTAATGGCAAGGATGAACACTGTAAAAAGTATGTACAAATGGAGATTAATAAGTAATGGTAAGTACTCCTACCAAATATTTGCTAGCTGTCATCTTGAAAAGCTATTCATAATCCCAGTCTCCACTGGCATAAAAACTGTTTAAATTGAAGACAAAACAGGATTACCAAACTAGGGTTACCATGGGTCTGACCCTGTAAACATGGTCCAAGTAAAGCAAAATATATAGCTAGGGAATGATTTTGTACTGTGCACTAAAAATGAAAATATTCTTCAAGGAGCAAGTGACATAGGCTCTTTTCTGATGGAGGGCAGAGTCTGGATCCAGGATATCCACTTGGGCTCATTTCTGCTGAGTTCCTTGTTTTCATCTCCTCTTGTCACAGATGCTTTATTTGGTATAGAAGTATTCGGAGGTGAGGATTTATACCTGGATATAGAGACTCTGAGATGACTTAGAAAATAAGTTGATTGCTTGGTCTTAAGTAGGCAGTAACTCCAAACTCAAATCACTTCTAGGACCTCACTGTCTTTTGGCTGATGAGATAACTACAAGAAACCTACTGTTTAGTAAGGAGGATAAAAAAGAGGATAAAAAAGATCACGGACATAAATACAGCTCTCTGTTCCTCCAGACTGGCTTTATTTTAGACCTTCTGACACACTTAAGGCTTTAGTGAAGAGATATTAAATGGCCTCATTTCTATAGACTGACATTAGTGAGGGGGTGCATAGAAACCAATGTTTGATCCATTCCAATTTTAACAGTTGCCAGTCACTTACTACTTCACTTGGAACTTTTTAAAAGTCCTCATCTTATTTTTTTTTTTTTTCACTGAAGTAGGCAGCTTTTCAGAAGAGATTTAAATAAGGCTTTGGGGATAATTTATTATGGCTTTGTTTTGCAAGGTCAAAGCAGAAGTTATTAAAAGTAGGAATTTTATTTAAGGAATGGATGGCATATATTTTTAAGTGATAAGCCCATAGGATGCTAAATATGTCCTCCTGGAAATTTAAAAAATGCAAACTATCACTACTCTGTTCTGTTCTGCAGTTGCAGGCACTGGTGCCAGAATTTTTTATGCCTGTGGTAACAAAATCTCTCTCTCTCTCCCTTTGCCCTTAGCCAGCCTCCCCAGGCCAGGAATTACAACTGATTTTAGGAGATGGCCTTCTACACTTGGTGTATGTACACTGTGTGTACACATGCATAAATCTGTGTACAGCACGGTGGTTACTACCTCGGTGAGCTTGGTCTCCAAAGTCTTCCATTTGGGGAAAGGACAAGAGTGTCCTCCATGAAAAGATGACCTTTTAAGAAACTGAAACAGTTTATTAAACTGCTTTACAAATATTTTGAGGAAAATATGGATTTGACCATAGTGAGTTATTCCTACTTTATACAGTTCTTCTGCATGTGTTTTGTATGGGAAAAATGTCACTGTCACCAACAGAAGCACCGTATGAGTGGTGCATCTAGCAAATGAATGTTCCTGGAATGTAGGCTTTATTATTATTTCATAATTATATAAAATTTCAAAAACCTGTTTCAATGCTCACTGCAGTCAGTGGAAAGAGAGTTATTTGCTCCTGTGGGCTTCAGGTCAAGATGCAGTGCTGGAAAATGTGTGTACAAAAGCACATTAACACAGAATTGGTTTTTGGACTTGGCATTTTTAAACCCTCTTCTCTTTGGTTTTCGAGCCACATGGTTTATGCTCAATAAAAAGAGGTTACATTGTTGAACATGCTGTAACTGAATGAACTTAAGTTGCACTGTAACTAAATCACAACCTTTGGACAAGTAACAAGGAAACTGCATTTGCTTTATTGATTATAAGTCTTTTCTGCACCCATTGATCATTTACTTTAAATACAAAGACTGAAACAAAGATATGCAAATGCATAGTTCTTTAGTCTGACAAAATGTCATATACAGCAAAATAATATTTTTTGAGTTTATTTGATAAGCTTAAATGTATTACTTTATTGTCACTTTTTTGCATATATTTCAAAGGACTACTAATAAGAAATTAGTTTAATTAATATTTTTGTTGAGGGATATCCAGGGACATGCTCTGATTTTTGTGATTTTTTTCCTAAAACCCACAACTTTTGTAGCAGCCTGAAGTCTGATCCAGAGCAGGAAGAAAGGTGTCATAGGTATGTTACAGAGTTACTGGAAGAAAGGGATCTTGTCCTGATAACACTGTGGTCTAAAACAGGATAGTTGCATTGACTACATCTTTCTTCTCTACAAAATTGTTCTCTAATTTTATTGATATTAAACATATGGTGATGTTTCTGCCATTTGATTAACTGCAACATTTTTGAAAAGAAGAGAAATCAAAGACATTTCAGATTAGCTCTGCAAAATACTTGCCCTGAAATTCTTCAGCAAATATTTGAACAAACTTTTATAAGGAATTTGAAGAAAATGATATTGTGTTTCTTAGGCGCTGTCATCAAACCAAACCAACAACAGTAGGAAAAGCTGAAGAATCATATATTGTTCTTTAATAACAGAGACTATCTCCATGGCAAAGTGTTGCGCAAGGAAGGGCATTTCGACTCAGGAGCACTTCATACTAGCAGGGTCATAAAACTTCCAGGAAGAAGTTGTCTTGCACTCAGCTTGCTCTGGGTATCGGCAAAGAATCTCAGGGCTCTTGTGTGTGTCCATCTACATACACATATGTGTACCAAATGGTGGGAAATTGTCTGAGAAGAGGTGCTGGTCAGTGTAGATTGGACAGTAGCGTGTTGCTCTCAGAAAACCCTTTTACAGGTAACATTTTCACAATACCTATGAATAATATTTCGTTATTGATAGAATTTTATGGATATAAAACAGATGTCTGTGCCTTTAAAACCTGGTATAAAACATTCTAATATTATTCAGAAATAAAAGACAGGCGTTCTTAAACAAAAGTCATTCTACATTTTGTTCTTATCTCCAAACTCAACGTTAAGAGATCACATAAATTGTTGATTTTGAGGGAAGCTAAACCCAGGTGACAAGTAGCATGAAGGAGCTGAGAAATGGTATTTCTTGAACTTGTAACTATCCATCCCTCTGCAGTGTAGATAAGACATCTACGAAAAAATAAAAGAGAAAAAAAAAGAAGGCATAGGTTCCTTCCCAGTCTACTGTTACTCTCAGAAGCTCCATGATCTGTGTGTTGTGCTCCTGATACCAAGTTTACTACTGTTGTGTCTATCTAGTAACTATTTATCCAAATGCAGGATCCTAGAAAAGCATTAAGACATATTAATTTCGTTATATATATACATGTTGAAAGTGGAGTATTTCCAGCACTGAACCTGGGCAAACACATCTTGTAAATAGTGAAAAAAAAAAAAAAAAGCATTAGTTTCAGCTTCCCAAGATACTCCTTTGATATTATTCAGTCTTGTCTTATTGTCCAAGAAAAATGTTTGAATGCTGTCCCTGCTTCAATAAATTATATCTCCTCCTGTCCTCCTGAAGAGAACAAATGCACATAATAAGATGATCATAGTTTAGTTGTAAGATAATGGGAGATTGAATGTTGAGGGGTTTTTTTGTTGTTGTTAAAAGACCAGGAAGGAAAAATAAGTTTGAATCATTAAACTGGCATTGTAGATTAGGAAAGAAAAGCAAGAAGATATATTAGACATGGAAAATATGAAAGAAATTGAGGACAAATATTTTTGTGGCCATTTTGGACGATAAAGTGTATGCCACTTGAGGCTGAAATAATGATTCACAAACATGACTTTTGCTTAAGTTGGAACTTTCTGCAATCTAACAGTCTCATCTCTATTGTGTGTGTAGTATTTGAGACTTCTCATATAATAAAATTACAGATTTTTTTTTAATACAGCACCAGGGATTCTAACCAATTTTCATTTTTATATTGTAATTTCTACTCACTGAATGAGCATGCTTATATTGTTATTTTAGTCTTACTATACAGAGAACTGTGTTGGCTCGAACTAGGACATTCTCAAACTATGCAAGTGGTTTAGCCCTCTTTGGTTAGTGACTCATGTATGAATTTACCATCTTTTTCTTCAGAATTATTCCAATCTGTAAATGAATGGGGTAAAAAAGGGAGTGGTGGAAAACTTTAATTTCAGACTACATGTTCTTCATGAGCTGTTTGCTTAACTCTATTTGTATTGGTTGGGTTGATATCTGTGTCACATGATAATTTTTTCCTTCATGATTGGAAGCTAAAACTGAATCACAGAACAATTACTAGTGACTAACACCAACCATTCTCATTTTTATTATCTGGCAGTTGAGAAACTTTTGTAGTCCCAAACATTTTCAGTGTGACCTGTAAATTGTCAGCATTCTGAGAATAGAGAATGTGATAGGGAATGGACTGAACTGGCCATGTCCATTCAAACACACACAGATATTCACACAGATACCTAAAGCTATTGTCACAGACTGTTTGGTTTTTTTTCTAAATTATATCTTTCCTGTCTATACCTGTTCACCACCCGTAACTTAGAAGTGCAATTTGGTGATGTTCTCCTATGTAGCAAAGCAACCTAAGTTATAGGTTTAACAGTCCTATTTGCAGAGGCAAATTCTGCAGGAAACAATTTACACCAATGGCAATGCAAAATCTGCTGAGCCTCAGCTTTAGAAAGTGGAAACACCCTGAGAAGGTGGTCCCACGTGATTTTTAATTACCGAGTATTAATTGCCTCTAAATTATATTTTCTACCCACAGTAACAGGGTAATTATTCTTTGCCTTCAGTAAATATTCCAGCAGAAACTCTTAATGAATACCTAAAGATGCCCTCTACCAAGAAGGACATCATAAGCCAGTGAGTGAGTGCTTCAGCTCTTCTGGCATTATGGATCCTTTAGGAAGGTTGTTTAAAACCTGATTGTGAGCTGTGTAAGCTGCATTTTTGTAATATATATTTGTGTCTCTGCCCTCACAAATCTATGATTCATGACAGGAATGCAGCTTGGATCTCCTGCAATGTAAGCAGCTGCAGATACTTCAAATACTTGGGTACATGTGATCCAGCAGCTTGCTATAAATTTGCCCCTAAAAATAAAGTAACAAGTGATTGAACAGTGATAGGAATTAAACACGGCAGTGAGTGAATGGCATGCACAAGTCCTTACCTCAGAACCTTTTATTACAGCAATTTCTATAATTAAAACCAAAATGAAAAAAGAAGCACGCCAGAATACTATCTTTGAACAAACTTGTTGTAAGATTCCTTTAGTCTTTTTTTATACTATTGGACACTGAAAAAAGATATTTACTGGCATGCAATGTCACTGAGCATGATATTTATGTTGTTACATCATCTGAGAGTCAACTGCATTTCCACTATCCACAAATTACTGAACTAATTCAGTTTCAAATTTCCTCTAAGTTTTTATCATGTGAACAAAATAGTCAAGCAACAACCCTGAGTTTATGTTACTGGAAATATATTTTGCTGTATGATTTTCAGAAAGACTGACTGCAAGATTGTAAGCAAACAGAAGAATTTGCACAGATACCAGCTCTGGGTCTGTTTTTGATGACCACAAGTCTCAGTTTTTGTAGTCTCTTAGCTCTGTATTTCTCATTTATTTGCCCTCATTTTAAGACTGCATTCAGTAATCCACACAGGATGAAACAGTATGTTAACATCTCTCTGAAGATGCTCTCATCTCATACTCCCATGTCATCTTGCTCTTCAAATACAGCTTTAATATAAAATGTTAGAGGATACGGAAAATTTTAGAAGAGGGATTTTATGGGCAAATTATGTAAATAGATCCCATTAGCAAATCTCAGTATATCTCACCGGGCTATATCAAACTAGAGGCTAAAGAGTAAATGAAAATTGGATTTAGCTATTCTCTGTGTCTTATCTGTGGAAGTAATTATCTTTCTTCACTAGAAGACTCATCAGAGAAGCTCCTGCCTACCCACCTCTGCAGGTCTTTTGCTTCTGCTATTGTGAGATTGCTGCCTCACCCATGCAGAGCAAGAACAAAGTTGCAACCCTGACATTTTTTGAGAGGAGGAATGTTAGACCCAGATTTTTCAAGTACCTACGTGGTTTTTCTTGAAGTGTGAAATGTCTGTACATGAACTCCTGAGGTTGGGCACTTGCTCTGGCCTGGTCTCCCAGGATCCCTCTTCATCAAGAGGAAGATGAAGGAACCTCTAGAAAGTACCATTAGTGTTTTGGGAGTGTTTTGGGAGTTGCAAAAGGGAGAAATGCCAAAGGAAAAACAGATTGAGAGTTTTAAAAGAGCGCTGTTTCCTGAAGTCTTTGCCGAGTTAATTATAACTCAGTTCTTACATTGACAAAACTAATTCTGAAGTTGATTTGTTTAAAAACATATCTGCCTTGATACAGCCTGTCGATTTGCTTTTTTTTCTCTGAAGCTTTGATTTTATCTCAGTAAAATCTGTATATTACAGTGCAGTAGCTGTATTGCACTACTAGTTCAAAGAAAGTAGTATTGCTTTTGCTGTGAAGCAACCTGTTCATGTGTCTTCATGAAGTGTATTTTGTATCTACCTCTTTAAATGTGAAAAGACAGAGGAGAAAATACGGTGTTTATTTTGCTCTTGAATTCTGCATTAGTTGTTTAATTCGCTTCTTATGAACTACCATTAAGAAAGGTTTTTACATTTAAAAGGAAGCTTATGAGGATATAGGTAAGTGTGAGTGTGGTCTTTTCAGAAGAATGTTTGATTGAAGACCTTTTTTTTGGACACAAGGTAAGGAAAAAGATCACTTAACCTCACTTGAAAAAGTGGAGATTAAAGGTTAAAAGCTTTAAAGCTTTAAAATGCATTAGCAACAGAATAGTAAATACAATCCATGGAGACATGGAGGAATTAGCAAAACAAATGTTAAACTGAGAAATGCACTCTAAGATTCATTGGAATCTCTGCACTAGGTCTGAATGCAGAGTACATTTAAATGTTTCACTGGTTGTTTTAAAATTGTCTTTGTATTCCTTATATTGGCTCTAATGGAGATCAAAGTGAACCTTGCCATGAATTATGCAAAGAAGTTTTATGTAGATATTTCCATGTTTTAGCCTCCCTGGAGTTTATGAGTTTTGAAGAGAGATTTTTACCATATACCTTATTTAACCTACTGCACATTGTCTGGGTTTTTACTGCTGATATATCACCAATGTAGTCACAATCCTGTTAAAAAGTTTCTGTACAGTACTAGGGAAAACAAAGTGATGTGACCTTATTTTACTGTAGACACAATATGAGTTTTTATGGGTACAACACCTGCTTAATAAGAGTATTTGACTTAGATATTTATATTTTATCTTATATAATGGGTACATTCAACAAATGCACTGGCTGTCTGTTTACCTGGTCCAGATCAACAAACTTAGTCTCACAGCTCAGTAGAATTTCTCCACAACTTGCTGAACACTGCAAAAACACAGCTACTTCCACAAAGAAAAGGGGTGATCCCAGACAGGGCATGCTGCAACAGCCTAATAGTAAAGTAAGGGAGCTGTGTATCAACAGGGAGTATCTATCACAGGACAGGTTGAATAAAAAACACTTAAAATTTCAATTACGGAAACATATCAAAGCACCTGAGGTTCCAACAGGGCTCTCAAACTGTCAGATCCTAACCAAGGCAGCCCAAATAAGCACATCTGCTTGATCTTTTGCACAAAGGGTAAAATATTACTGCAGACGATTATCTGAGAGAAGTCTTGTGCTTGTAGATGCAGCAGAGTTGATGTTGCTCAAACAGTGTCTGAAATCCTGCCCCGCAGGAGACAATGGCAAAATTTTGAGCCACTTCTGTCAAGTGAGGTCACTGCTTCTAGGTGAGAATACAGAGCAGAGAACATTTAAACATCTCAAAACTTAGGTTATATTCATTAGCCTGGATGTGTAATTATAACATGATATTGAAAAGAAATGGATATTAGAAATATGTGGAAATTTTTGCTATTGTGAGTAACACCTTTCTAAAAGCTGGCTTCTTAAGGATTCTGGGTAATATGTAAGAAATTACTCTCATAGCTGAATGTTCAGATATAAAGTTTCTCAAGAGTGACTGAACTCATTTTGAACTTTTATTTTCATTTAAATGCTCCATTAAGGAATTTGGGAGGGTGAGCAGGGGAGAAAGGCATTTGTTTAGATTCTGTTTTTAATAAAGTTTTAACACTTTGATATCACTCTCTGATTAGATGCAGCATCCCACATTCCAAAGTGAAGAGAGGCTATTTGCCTCTCTCCTCCCCCCAACACATATCTTATTTGTGTCTTTTAAGCAGAGACTTTGATTCAGTCTAATTATTGTCATTAACAGCAGTTTTCTGCAGAGTATCATTCCTTGCTGTGGCCTTTCCTTCCCAACTCAATAAAGAATTATCTGAAACCCCAGCATAATAGTCCTATTTCCAATTATACTTGTGAGAGGGCAATGCCACATTCTCTGTGACCACATTCTGTGTTCAAAGCTTGAACCAAAATAATGGATTTTACTGATGTTGATCAAGTTACTCTGTAAAATGCCTAAGGATGGAATTCATCTGCAGTGTAGATGTTTGCATCCAAGAAAGTCCTGGTTCCTTTTATAGTCAATAGATATCAATAGACACTCTGAGTGTGTGATTCATCGCACCTCAAGATAGACATCTAAATTAGGTCAGGTGACTCATTCCCTGGAAGTACTTATTGACCATAAAGGAAACCTGAGTGATTTACTAAGAATTTTAAAGTGAGGTGGGATGAAACCCATTCTGCCTGCTTTGTATCTTCTTGAACAATGCCATCACGACCCTTCTGCTCCTTGAACACTTCTTCTCACTATTTACATCCAGCTGCTTCACAGAGCTTCCTACCATTTTCCAGCTCACTCTTCTGTGAAACCCAGTCACTGGCTTTTATTTCACTTCTTCCCACCTGGGAAAATATCCCATGAGCCTTGCAAGTCTTCTTTTCCCTAAACACTTAATGACTCCATTAAGCTCTTTGTCTATTATCACCCAGGACTTCATCCTGGTATTCATCTTTTCATGCTTGCTTCCCGAGGCTAGTTCTTTTTCTTAACTCACCTTCAACTGAAACAAACCTGTTTCTTCACTTCACATGAAATGTAACTGGATTTCAAAGTTTTGAAACCTTGAATCATAATGAAGAAATTATTTGGGTTTTGTGTGTGTTTTACATTACAAGTTTTCATCAGATATTAGGTACAGTAACTCTCCCAGTATGTGGCTTTCTAGTTACGTTAATTTGGTCTCACCTCCCTACACTGTTATTCACCAGGGAAATCCCTATATTTGTATTTTGAAAAATAAATAATACGTTTGAATTTAGGCCAAACTCTTCCTCCAATAGTGAGCAAGAAAGCTGCTGACTGAGAGTCTCTATCTCTCATGTGGTCACATAAATTAGAGTCCTGATCAATGATGACAAGCATTCTGCTAGCTAGACAAACATTAATCTGGTTAACTCCCCTTCTTCCCACTCCTTCCTGACACAGAGGAAAGAAGTGCCTTTAGAGAACATTTGAGAAGTGTAGGTTGATTTTTATTATATTATAACATGGTGAGGGGGCTCCAAACACCTTTGGGAGTTTATGAAAATTCCAAGCAGAAAACACACAAGCTACATGAAGGCTGCCTTTCTTTGTTGCTTTCTTTTACAAGAAACAATTAATTTAATTATCCTTATTTTTATGATCTGCTGAAAAATGTTTTTTTCCACACATTCACACAAATATTTAAATGCAAAAGTCTGAAATTTGCAATTCTTTTTGTGTAGCTTCCATTAAAATAGTTTTCACATATATGAATAAAATGAGCAACGATGACAAGTCTTAAGAGATAAAACTTATTAACCATAGTGTACTGTTGACCAGACCTGTACTGTTTTCAGGTGCTGACTTGTGTCACTGGACATACTGCCAATGGTAGTTGGGGATGAGAGTCACGCCAAGGTGTGCAATGCATATCTGTGTAGTATAGCCCCAGCGTTTTACTACAAAACCCAGATGGAAGGCTTGGTCTTCCAGAAGCTCACCTGACTTTCAAGATCCAAGTATAACGAAATCCTTTAGAAAACAAACTTATTTAACTAATGAAATTAATTGCCACATTGCTTTTGTTTGTATTTGGTAGAAGTTCCTTCAGACACTTAACTGATGGTGTTACTTGGAATGGATTCCTCATGCCTCAATATAATGATGCACAGCCTGTGGGCAGTTTCTTGTAATCTGGGAGGCAGAGATAGAACGAGGAGGTGAGAGGTGAAATCTCCTGAAGGCCTTTATTTATCAGACATGAGTGTTTGCAATTGCTTCACTCCCTTTAAGGGTTGCTCAGAATCCTTATCAGGGGCTCCATGAAGCTATTATCCTCATTACCCATTTAAATCACAAAGTGATGCTGGTGGTCACTTTGATGAAAACTCAAGGTGATGTACTCTTCAGACTACTCCATTTTTCACATACTTCTCTTTCAACTGATTTTATAAGGGCCTTTCCACCAAGGGAAAGAACGGCCTTTTATTTATTTATTGTATTTTTAATGCTAGGGGAGTGTTTTGAGGATTCCATATGAAGTTGACTTCAGGAATGAAAGGCTATTATTTTGGTCCAGACAGAGTTTGTATAAGGGATAAGGAAGTGAAAATATTCGCAAAAAAACAACCCTTTCTTCTTAAGTTGTGTGTCTTGGAGCAGAGGAAACACAATCAGGATCTTCTGTTTTGGTTAACACAGAACAAATAAAAATTAGCAAGACAAAGTTCATGGTATTTGTCTAATCTTCATAGCTTATTACAGATGTTATCCAAAACTGAGAGCTGCCACCAGCAAATACTGCTTCTGCACAGAAATTGTATAGACACTGCATTTTACGAGTCAGATACAAGGTTTTCTATAGGATAAACTTCAGTGTTATTTAGATCTGAATATAAATATAAACCAAATATAAACAACCCGATCTCTCTTCAAATTCCAATACCCACAGCTTTCTGTTCTTCTATTTTGAAATATTGCCCTGTTCAATTACATTTTATTTACCTCTTTTTCCTCTTTTTACAAATCAGAGCCCTTAACACCAAAGTCATCCTCATGTTGAACATCCTATGTGGCCTGTGAATAAACTGTTGCAATCGTGTCCTTATTTGTTAGATCATCCTAGTCATTTGTCTTCTTGTAGCTGCTTCTGAATTCCTGAGGCTCTGGAATACTGTTCTCAAAACACCTGGTTTCACCCCTTGAACTAGCCCATTAACCATCTAAGTCCTGAGAATACCAAACAGGTATATAGCAGTATATATCTCGTGAAAACCCCTGGTTTCTCTTTTATTCTATAATTCAGGTGTTAGAGCAGTTTTCTTAGGAGCTATAATATTCATATAGAAGAATAATGGCACCACCAACACCACCAGCAGCATCTGCTGTCATATTTCAAGAGCAACTGTGATCCTTTTACTTGAATCCTGAAAAATACCACCTTAAAAAAACCCACTCAGCATCTTGCCATTTACATATGTGCCAAAGCATTCAGCACCTTCAAATTTCTGCTTACTACAGAGTGCTGCAATTATGTACAAACATGGAAAATACTTCAGTCTTGATGTACCAGAGCAGATTGGTGCTTGTTTGTTCTTTTGTCCAGGCCACTGTCAAACTTTAACCAATAATCATCCTCAAGGTGTTTTGAGTGGCATCATGTCCCCTTACAGATACTAGAGAGGCTACTGATTTCTTCTCAGTCCCTAATGGAGAAAACAAAGATTATACTTTCCCTACTCATAATTCCTCATCTCTTCCTATTTTTAGGAGAGATACATACAGTCAAAAAAACATAGGATAACTTTGGCAGGACATGACCACTGGAACTACTCTGGTTCAATTTCCTGTTCAAAGCAGGACCATCTCTAAAGTTATACTATATTGCACATAGCCTTGTTCAGATGAGGACACTCAATGACCTTCTCACTTTTGCCTCACAGGTCATGCTTTGTTTGTATTATTCCTCCCTTGTATTCAAGATACTTTCCCACTTAATATTATCCTAGCCCATATATTTCCATCTTTGTGCCATTTTCAATTACCAGCTAAAATGAGGAACTTGAAACTCTTTACATTATTTAGTATTTTCATAACTTCAAATTCTCTCAAACAAGGAACATACATTTTTAATCTTCATTTATCCTGCTCATATTAAAATGCTACCAATTTTTCATCATCTCTGTTGCATTTTGAACCCCAAAACATGTTTGGTAATATCTTGTAGACAAAATTAACTTATTTATAGTAACAGCTACAATTAATTTTCTATTGAGAACTCAGCTTTAGAAATTGGATACCACCCACTTCAGTAAAAAAGAAAAAAATCCTTTTTAGCAGTATGGATTAAGACATGCCCAGCTTGTCACTTCCATACTTGTGGGATCCAACATTTCTTGCACAAGATCAGAGGAAGAAAGCTCTGTGCATCTCTTGTAAGAACACAGTATGAGAAGAGACAGACTGAACATGACCGTAGACCTTTCTAGCACAGTATCCTGTTGCAGACAGTGTCCAATAAAAAAAGATTCTGTAATAAAACTAAAGAGCAGGGTAGCCATTCATCATGACAGACAGGAGAAAGATCCTTCAGATATTGCTGGAAAGTACCATGGGTTTTTCTATGGTAAATACAGTCATTGTGAAATTTGTTGGGGAAGAAGATAGCAAAAAACAAACAGAAGTTGAAAATAAAGACTACTTTATTAATTTTAACTACTGCAGTTGTGAAAGGCTACATTTATCCCAACCAGGCAAAACCAAGTCTGTGTATGTATTATTCTTGTGAGTCTTGCACTCTTTTTGAAAATATTTAACCTTACTTGAGCCTTTCTGTAGCTAGCATGTAGTGTCCTTCACCCCTGTATAAAGGCTCAGGCTCCTTCTTGCAAAAGGAGTCTATGGGGAGACAGTTTAAGGTCTTCTTTAAAAATGTCTCTGGATTTAGAAGTTGTATTATTTTGATATCTCTTCATGTACTTGTACCCTCTTTAAGAACCAGAATTGATTGCTACTGAAGTCAATGAGATACACTGGGCATGAATTACTAATAAATGAAGTTTTTCAACAGGCATTCAAAACAGTTCAAGAATGCTTGGAATGCATAATTTTTAACAGCACTTTTAATTAGCCTCTGCTTTAATTATAATTTAAATAGTTTAATATTATATACTTAAGAAAAATGCATGTCACATGGACTAAGTGTTTTGTTCAAGAGGAAAACCAATCAAAACAGCTACCTGCAGCTTTGCATGCCACGAGTATAAATATTTTTAAGGCAAAAATCCAAATTCTTTCTGCATGCAATAGATAAGTGGCAAGCAAGTACTACTTTGTTTGGAACAAACTACTTTGGTGTGACTAGAAATTTCTTAACTAGCAGAGAAACCAGATTCTGTATTTCTTATTGCATTTGCTTTTCATGGATTCTTTCTGCGTAGCTTGGTTATAGATTTATGGGATATTTACTGTCTTTGTAAATTCCAGAAACAGAAAGCTATATATAAAACAGAGATTAAGATATCAAAATAATTTTTTTCTAATTTTTTTGCATAAACAAAGATAGTAATGAATTTAGTAAAATTGCAGAAGATTTAACAGTATATTTATTTATTTATTTATTTGAAGATTAGGGATTTATAAGTGATACCTTGATTAGGTCAGGGACTCTATCAATGTATTACATTGATTTTCTGTTTAGTAAGCTAACCCTCTCAAGCATTGCTTAGTATCAGAGTTCTCTTTGACTCAGGATAATTTTAAGGTGCAGTTAAGCTTCTTTATGGAAGGTGTAGCTGAAACAGCAAAGCTCTTCAGGCAAAATAAGTCCATTGCCAAGTCAGTAGTGTTCAATGGAAAGCTTAACTGAGTATGTCCGCAGTGCAGGTACCTACCCAGGTTTTGTGCAGCACAACCTCACTAACATCCTTCTGCTGCTCTGCGTGGCCCAGAGTAAGGACAGGGATGGCTGGCCTTTGCTGTCTTGTGTCATGAAGACATACCTAGGGGGCAAAGGGATTAGCCTACTCTATCTGTGCTTAAAAGTGAGAGAAATACCAGAGAGAGACAGAAGAGATACAGAGGAGAAAATTAGGAAAGCTGCCAGAAGCAGCACCAGGAGATTACTGGTGAAAGAAGCTCAGGACAGGGTGCAGTCCTGTTCTCCCTTCTCTGAGCCCTTCTCAATGTAGAGAGGAGGATTTGCCATAAACAGGAGTGAAACAGAAATATGTAAAAAGGTGGCTGTGCCCATCATCAGTTCTTCACTCAGTGCAAACAAGTGGTAAAATTTCCACAACTCTCTCATCAACAGGGTCAACATTTTAAAATGGAATTGGAAGAGTGCCACAAAGAGAAATCAGTCGATTACTTCAGCTTATGCTGCTTCCTGATAGTTGTATTTTTGAGAATTTTGCCAAAAAAAATGTCATCAATTATTTCTGATCAGATTACTCACATTATTTAAATCTTCTAGCTAACCATTGTAATGTAGTTACCCCTTTCAGTTATTCATTTTGACACCTGTTTCAGAGGGAATTAATTCAGTGGAGGGTGGTAGAATAAAACATGCATGCCAAGCTGATTAGATCAGTGCTCAGCCATGCACACTGTGGTTGTTCTGATAATTAATCTTGCTGTAAAACAAATTAGCTTGCATGAGTTTCTCCATCAGGCCTGTGTCTAGCTTTCATACCATGTTTGCCTCTAGACAATGATCTGGTAGTATCACTGTAAAGTCTTAAGGACTTGGATAAGCTTCATCTGCAAGCCAGTTTAGGTAGGCAGAGTAGCTCAGTTTGGATTTCCTGGAGTTTCAAGTGATGCCAGAGCCTCTTCAGACTCCTGAATTCCTCTCCTGAGTTGTGATGGAGTGGTCAGAGAGAGCAAGTGATCTCCCACTGCCTTGTCTGTCTGTGCAAAGGGCATATGTCTTCACAGATTGCTCACTCACCTCTGTGAATATTGTTCTTGGTTAGCATCAAATGGCTATTAAAAGGGCACAGGACCAAAGAGAGATTCTGCATAAGGGAGTTAAATTAATCAATGAATTAATGATCATGGATGGATAATCAACCGATGCAGGGTGAACATACAGCATGTTTCAAGGCTGGCATCCAAAGCATGGTCTTCATAATAATATCTTTTCTAGTATGAATTTCCTGTGGGCTTCTGTGTATCATGAATAGTATAACAATTTACAAATACATGGTTTGAAAATCTACTTTTATTTTTGTGGTTATTCTGTTTTTCCTTCACATGAGCTTATGTTATGCTCTTCTCAGGTGACCGGTATCTCTTACAGAAAATGCTTTTGGAAACATATCTACAGTACTTACAACTAAGCAGCACTGCTAGACCAACTGCTAGATCTACTAAAAGGGAATTCTAATCTCTTGTTTTGAAGAGCCAGTTTTTGTCAATATAAGCAGAAGCAATGAGGAATTCAAAGACAGTGGCAGTACAGGAAATCCAAATATTTCTCACCAATTATTGAATAAAGACATTCCCTTTGTTTCAGAGATTTTCCTTCTCTCTGGACTTTATGATTTGGTACAAGGAAATCATATTCTGGACTGCAGCCTCCATATATTAAGAGGTTGTTCCTTCTGCTGTCCTTGCAGTGAGAGATTTGACTCTTCTCCCATGGGAGCCAGGTAGTATTTTTCTCACTGACAATTAATCACCTAAAAAGTGAAGACAAAATCTAAATAATCTATCTTGTCTCTCTGCACTCAATGGAAAGAATGAGATACCTGCAAAGGGCAGCTCATCTACCTCAGACAATCATTGTAGAATAAGATGGTCACTTCCCCATTGACTTCCCCGGAGAGAATCAAGGTGACAACTTTAGATAAGACAATTACCTTCTAGATGGCAAAAATAAGGAGAGGAATCTCACCCCACCAGAATCATGGCCTCCAGCAGCCATACATTCTTTAAAAAAAAAATGCTTCTTCAGTTGTCAGTGACATTGTTTGGTTTTTTTTTCCTGGTGAATCTGGTAGTGTCAGTCACTAGTGTCCCAGTTGTGCGCTGCTTCAAGTGATGCAGGGTGAACACACAGGGATGTTGCACAGCTGGCATCCAAAATATAGTGTTCATATTGATATCTTTGTTAGTATGACTTTTCTGTGGTCTTCTGTGTAGCATGACCATTACAGCAATGTACAACTATATGTATTGCAAATCTGCTTTGATTTTTGTTGTTGTTCAATTCAGATCCCTCACAGATCTAACTTGGAGGTCCATGTGCATACATATGTTTGTGTATAAATATATATATATATTTAAAGAATAAATGACACCTGTCTTCCACAAATGTTTTGCCATGTTTGCAGTGGAAGTGGGTGCTGCGCCATTTGGTGCAAGCAGTAATATGAGCTGAAACTATAAAAGTTAATAGTTGTTTCTTCAGAAAAAAAAAAAAAAAAAAAAAAAAAAAAAAAAAAAAAAAAAAAAGATAGCAAAGCTGCTTTACTACTAATGATCTTTATTAATAATAACCTGCATACTTTTTTTAGCTGAGATGTTGCTGGAATAATTCTTGAAACAGAATAGAAAATATAGTGGTAGATAAGGACTGTTTTGTTTCTGAATAGTTAGAAGTATATCCAGAAAGGGGAAAACCTTTTCCATGGAAAATGCTGGCTCAGTTTTGTGATGTTAAAATTGCCAGTAATTCACTATTTCAAGATCTGTAATGTCAAAAAGACAGAGCTTCCTAAAAGCGAATATCTAACAGCATAGCTAATATGTATTGCTTTGCTTTTTGTGATGCCTGCCAGGTTTTCAGCAATGCTTGAAAGGCCAAGCAGGTTTTTTACATTAAGAGGGGCCAAGATAAGGTTTGGAAATTCCATCATTTTCTACAAGTACTCTTTTTTTTTGTAACCACTGGTTAAGTGGATAAGTTGACTTGAGGGCACTTCTGTATCATGAAGTTTTCTTAGTTGCAACCACATAGATCTGGGATTTGAGAAGCTTTCAGGAACATTATAAAGAAAGACCAGAGAGAAATCCCCACTCTTATTTCTCTAGGCAACACATGATATACTATTGAATGACTGCTGGTTTCTTAACAGGATTATAGTTGATTGTAATTAATCAGCTTCTATCACCTTTGAGTAAGAACTCTGCCAAGCCTGCAAAACTGTATCTTGTGAATATGTATTCAGGAACTTTTCAGATGTTCATTATTGATCCTAGGGCAATTAAGAGCTAATCTTAACATATTTTTACATAGTAATGTCTTGTGATGTAATTCTATACTCGGGAATTTTTACATGATGGCATGTGTAGTCCAGGAACTTCTCAAATAAGCATATTTATGATATATATAAAGAGCTCACATAAAATTATTTCCAGAAATTACACTTCTGTAGAAGGAAGGAAGACAAACAAAACACAGATATTTTCCATAAGAGGCTGAGAGATCAATGAGTCATCTTGGAAGACTCTGCAGATTAATTGAAAGTCCTCAACTTTAATATTCATAAAACATCTTTTTCCAACTACATAGATACATGCAGAATAGGTTGGTTTACTTCTCGTTCAGCTCTTGAATTTTGTATGGCACAGTGTAGCAGCAACCCACACATTACTAATAAACAGAATTTAATCTACATACTATAGGAATGCTGGGAGAGATCCTATATTTAGGCTGTACACTACTTGCCATTACAAAAGATTCTTGTGACCTTTTTATGAGAAGCTATAATGCCTCCTTTGTATATAGTACACTTTGGCTTTTGGCAAGGGAAAGATACGCCTTTTGTAGGCAACAGGCTGACTTGTACAATACTAACATTTCCCGCTTTCCTCCCGGTTCCTTTCCTCCCCAATATATTCCTCAGGAATATATTGGCTGCGTGGCAAAACAGCAACAACCTGTACAGCCCCATCTAAAGCTGGGCTGATGCCACCAGTGATGCAGCAGCAGTCAGAGCTGCACCAGGAATGCCTGAGAGCTGCCAGTGGGATGGGAGCCAGGATGCAGCCCTACCAATTAACCACAGAGCTTTTACCCTTCCCACAGCCCATCCTCCCTCCAGGAATGCCAGATGGGCAGCTCCAGAGCAGAAGAAGGGATATGCCTAGCAGTCCAGGTTATTAGTTTCCATGAATTTTTCATTCACTTTAGAATAACTAATACTGGCTGACGGCAGTGGTTGAAACCTTACCTAACAAAAATTTGAGAGGCAGACTCTCAGCTGTGTAAAACCACAGCCACTCATTTATATGAAGGAGAAAATGACCCAAATTATTTAAAGATATTCACCAAGGCTTTGACTGAGCAATTCAGTAACTCTGGAAAGAATACTATTTAAGACTAATGACACAGTAATATGCAATTAGTTCACTGACACGTAACAAACCAATAAAACTAAACGATGTATGTCTGTATTTACATATCTGAGGCCTCCTCCAGTAACGTTAGTGATAACTGCAGTGCATTTACATTCAGCCTCCTGTGCAATATTGCTGTGCTTTAGGAGCCTCCATTGGTGGAACCCCACAGCGGACCTGGGAGGCAGGGCAGTTTTGTTATCCTAAAATCGGAGGTGAGGAAACAGAAGCACCAACAGTTCCAGTGACTTGTGCAGGGTCCAAGCCAGGAACAGGAGCCAGGAAGCAAATGTACCTTGGATTCAGGGCGGGTGTGCCTCCAGCCGATTACAACTCGTGTTGCACCTCCCTACGCCTGGGGTGCTTGGCTCCACCTCCCCTGATCCCGACTGGGGCGAAACCGCAAGACCATTCTTCGGCATTTGAATGATAAAGAACAACAAGAGGAAGGATTTTCTGGTGGTTAGGGTGCTAGCCAAAGCCTTTGCAGGAGACCTGGGTCCAACACCGTTCTGCAAAGCAGTTCCTGGCAGAAGTCCTCAAGACTTTGCCTCAGCTGGGAGTGGGCCTAGGTGGCAAGCTTGCACTGGGTCCCAGGTGCTGAGGCGGTATTCAAAATCCTGGTAGAACAAGCTCCTAGGCAAATGTTTATAGCTGCTTGTTTTTTGGTCTGTCCCAGAAAGAAGGTCTGTTTCCCCTCTCATTCTGGACTCCCCTGCAGGCATTGTGGCTCCTGTGTCACTCATGTATGTCAATGCATGGAATATATGTTCAGTATGAGCACTATGTAATTCCAGAAGTAGCATGGTTTGAATGTTGGACAGCAATTTGCTAGAAGGCAGAGATGTGTACTGGGAGGAGACACTCCATTTGCTCTTTAGTTTTTTACTTGCTCAAGAAAGTGATATTTGCTAATTAATAACACATTTCTGAAACTTATTTCACAACTTCCCTGTATTTTCTTCCATGATAACTTCCTTGAATCATATACTAAGCTTTACCACTCATTAACTTCGTAGTGTGCTTCTTTCCCGCGCTTTCCATCGAAAATCAGATGAAACAAAAAACCACACACCCTAAACCATTCCACAACATTATTCCCAAATGCATATGGGATAGATTAGGTTCTTAACCCAATTATGGTGAAGTTGCAAGTATAGGAATCATGGAACAGCTAACGAGAAGTTAGGAGATATTCATCATTCTGATGAGCTTTGATATCCGTCTGAATGGAAGCTTGGCTTTGGACCCCAGTTTGGTTTTGGAAACCACTAAAGTTTCTGTAAATTTCAAATGAGGTCAGATTTTAATCTTTGGGTTTGACCCACCCTGAGCAGTGATACGAATTTCATGCTTCAGGCCATATTTCAATTCAGAATAGAAAAATAGAGTAGCTGTGACTTACAGAGAAGAAATGATGGCATCAAAAGGTACTGAAATGTGTCCATTGTCTTTACAGTTATACAAACCTAAAAGAAAAAATGGATTCACATATGTAAATTGGATGTTAAAAAAATGGATTCTCCAGTAGAAATGAGCCACTGTGAACATGTAGGTTCTTCTGTTTGTAGCACCTTGCTTTCCTTCAGTACAGAGAGAAACTATTTGTTTTCTTTTCTCCTCAGGAAGCAAAAGAAAAAAAATATCGCTTCCGCTGTGGTTTGAGATTTTGTGTGTTTGAAAATTTGATGTGCACTTTTTTGCTTGTTACTAAAGTCTGAACATACTAAAATTTCTATGACTTATACTCAACAGATGATCCTTTAAGTCTGTCTGTATCTTATAGTAATAGTAAGGCTCCTCCTGCTCTGTGCAGGGTGAAATGTCTGGTGGACTGTGCTGTGTTATGAATGATGTCTCTGGTATACACACCCTTATGGTAACTACCCACAGTCATTATACTGGATTTAAGTATATATGTAAGACATAAATGCACCAAAACAGAGTTCTTTCAAAACAGTTCTTTCAAAATCATAGCAGTGCCTTCTGAATGTACTTTGCTGCAGGATGAATATAAATAGAGCAGTGCTCAAAACATCTGTGCAATGAAATACTTTGGAAAGGATGAACCACATATGTAAGGCACCATAAGATGCTGAAATACGACTATTTCAGCACGTATGTATATTTGCAATATAAATCTTTGGCATATGTAACAAGTGCCAAGTCTTTTTTATTTTAAGGCTTCAAAACATTTTATATAACATGTTTACACTGTAATCCCAGCAAAGTGATAGTCAGAAAAGAACACCATGAGCTTTATATATAAATCATATTTCAAATGCACTTATTTGATAAGCTGTACATGCATGTAAGTTCAACAGAGCTGCAACTGCTTGCCTTTGCCTCCCAGGAGAATGAGCAAGTATTTTGCTATTCTAGTTTTTATCACTTTCAACTAATTATCAAATTGTGTGAGAGCACCAAGGGGGAAGACGTACTGATACTGAGACCTTCACCAAGGAATTTTAGTGCAATGGAAAAGCATTTCTTGAGAAGGCCTCTGACATTTCATAGATGGGTGCTTAAAAGTGTACAACCTTTTCAGATACTGCTAGCCTTTCTCTTATTCCCTTGTATGCCAGATCATAGAACACCTACTTAATTTCTCCCTCATCCATGTCTGATGGAAGCCATATATGCCATACAGCTTAGCCCACTATGGCAAGGGAATATTTAAGAAGGCCTGTGGAACTCTCCTTTCTTTCTGAAAGGCTTTCATGCAACCCAAAACTATGTCAATAAGGTAAATTGATTCCATATACCTCTGAAGATTCTTGAAAACTCAGGAACAACTTCTGGAGGCTGTGAAACTGAGGTATTCCTAGATGCCAGGAGATCTGTTCACTCAAGTGAGAGGAAATGACTAAAGTCCTTCTCTACCTGGAGTTTGGATATCAAAGAGTAAGGACCAGAGGCTTAGAGTTGTTCTTCAATAACTGATTTGCTCATACTTAGGTGGGAGAAAAAAACCAATTAGGATCAAATTTTAATGTGTGGCTAGAAAAGGCTGAAAAAATTCCCTTCCAGAGTCCTCTCAGTACCTAACTGATGTCCTGACTCGGAATAATATTTATAGCATGACAACAATGTAGACAGCAATAAAGAGAACCTAAAATGAAAATCAGCTATAATAACTCACTGAACTCCTAATGCCTCTGTTTGTCCCCCCTGCTTGGGAATCCTCCTTCTAAAAGCTGCTGCATCAGGTCCTGCACATGTCCATCTATTTTTAGGTTTGCAACGGGCTGTTTACTGGGGATTTGAAGTCTGGCAATCCAGATACTCTAGACACAGTTGGAATGCTCTTGCTCACACACTCGCGCCTCTCCACAGGTTACACTTGGAATTAAAACCTGCGATGTGGCTCTGTCATTCAAACTTCACAGTGTCTGGCATAGGGTATCAAAAAAATTCATTATGAAATAGGGCACTGTGGTTTTAATTTAAACTGCTTAATGCCAAAAATATTCATGACCAACTTATTGGCCAGTGGGCAAGTAAAAAGTTTTTTGTGATCTTCCATTTAAAGACTACAGTTTTTGTTCAGCCAGAAATTGAGGTGTTCTTGTTTTTTTTAATGTTTAACAGCCTTTCTTTCCTTTAAAAAGGTGTTTCATACATTCATATTCAGTATTTACCAGCCACTTCTTGAAACTTGTTTTTTCTTCCATCCTCAAGCATGGATTTCAGAAATTTTCTCATTCTCCATTACATGTAATATTATACCAATCCACATGATCAGTGTATATGAACTGACAAGATCAGCATAACAAGACATTTTAAGGTCTAAGGCACTCTTCACCATTATATCTCAACAAACTTTTAACATTAAATTTCCCCAGTGATTTTGAAATCCTTTTAAAAAAAATAATTTAGTATTATAACACACACACACACACAAAATTATTCAAATAATTATATCAAATGGATTTATTTTTAATTATTTTTAACAATGTACATTTATTATTAATTTTTAAAGTTATCGGAACAAATTTTTTTAAAGCTTTTTGGACTTTTTAACATTTCTATGCTATGGAAGTGTGATTCTTAGAACATCCGTGATCCAGCATATTGAGTAAAATAAGAACAAGATAAAAAATTTATTCAAATTAGAAAGCATTTTAAAAAACAGGTAGAGTTGAGAGTTTTCTTCATTCTGTAGCTCCAGTATTTCTTCTACTATAATGTATTTCTTTAAATGCAATTCCAATTTAAATTTGCTTGTTTTGTGTAGTCTATAGGTGACTTTGGCATTTGTGGTGGTAATTTCATTGTGGTTTCAGCATTCATAGGAGTATGACCAAAAAATTAAATTCAGGAAAAAGATTGGAGTCTAGTTGTTCCTGTTGGATTTTCACCCAGAAACACAAAGCAGACCCAGTGCTATTATTACCTACATAAACTACTCTGCCTTGAATTCTGTCATCAGTCTTTGATATAAGCTGGAAACACATGGGAGATTCATGTTGGTTTTAGAGACCTGAGGAACATACTCGAGTACTTGGTCCGAAAATGCTAAAATTTGAACCCTGAAATCTTATAGAGAGGTCAATAAGAATTTAGCAGCTGAATGTCTTTGAGGATCTGAGCTTTGGTGCTTTAAAACCAGAGCTTCTGCTTCCAAAGTTAGGCCTGAGACCACTGTCCTGATTTACAGATAGCCCCAGCTCCCTTAGCAGTCTTAGTGCCTGTCTTTCACAGATGACTCCTCACCAGCTCTGATATTAAAGCTAATCATGCACTGTGGATGCCAGAATAAAGGTTTAATATCCAACATCACTTACCACTGTTTGAAAAAGTTGATATTTTTATTCAGGTTCTGAAATGCCATCTCTGTCAGAGGCAGTGGGTAGGACTGCAGCACATGTACTTTGCTTTGTGTCCCCTCCGACTTGAACTCTGTGTTGTGAAACACAATCAGCCTGGCCATGGTCTACACAGCTGAGCTTTCCTCAGACACAGGGGCATTCCTCTGAAGGCAACAAACGTTTAAGATGATGTCAGGGGGTTTCTGTCCTCCTCTGACTAATACTGGCAGAAAAAGCAAGAGGTTTACCTTTTCTGAACCTCCAGAAATCCCAGAGGAAATGTCTACTGAAGCAAAGTCCCTACTAGGAGGGCACAGATAGGTTTAAAATGCAAGCACTTGTACAACATTGCTATCTCTCAGATATTCCTCTGCTGTGTATGGAGGACTTCTGTGTGTACAGTGTATAAGGTAAAAGTAGCATCTCCTGGTAAGTGACAGACTCCATCCCCCTCATGTGTCTCTGACTGAGAGCTCCCTGCCTTGCATAGCTTCATGCAACAACTTCAGCTTGTGCAGATGGCCCTCAACTTTGATCCATGCCTTCTTCCCCAGGTACTGATAGCAACCATGCCCTTATAGAACATAACACAGCATGAGCTAACTACCCAAGTATTTTGACAGCTTTTTGATTAGCCTTTGCACCTTGCCCCATGTTCTCTGTTGCCACAGCTACATTGCTAGCTTTGCCTGAGCTAATGAGCAGCTCTGGTATGTTTACCTGAGCTTTAGCCCCTGAGAGTTATTATCTATGCTTCCCTTCCTCACTTTATGTGTGTTGTGCAGAGCACCTGGCAGACAGGCAGCTCAGGTCAGTGGTGACAGAAGACGGAAGGACAAGAGAAGAATCTTTCACCTGGCAGTGGGGCTATGGTGGCTGCAAGTACTTGGTCTGAAAAGTCACTCAAGCCCAACTTGTTTCCTGGTTTGTATTTCCAAAGGCAGACTTCAGGATGGGGAGGACTGCCTAAACAATCTGCCTGACTGTAGATGGAGCAGAGCAGAAGCCTGGCTTTAAGTGCACTGAAGCAATCCTGGAGGAGTGGTGAACCTTGTTAGACTAAAGTTAGCCTATATGTGTACTGCTTTTGTATCCCTGTGCAGCAGTGCAGTCACTAGATATTATCCACTCCTCACAGCTTTACTTAGAACAATCTTTTACTACACTCTGTTTCTCTTGACAGTCTCATTATGAGTGCTGAGAAGGAGCAATCACAGCTTTGACATGAAACCATATTCTTATCAAATAATCCTTTAAACAATTTCAAATGGCTACATAAGCAGAGCTATGGCTATCCTATATCTAAATGGGGGAAGGTACTATATCATCATGACAGGGCCTGTAGGATCTTACATGCCCTCCAGACTAGTGAGTGTAGGGATACTTGAAATACCCTTGAGAATCTCCATACACTACTGGAAATGCCAGTGGCACCTCCATGCCACCTTTTTCAAATATTCCTGAGGAAAGGATCTAGACTGTTCCCAGCAGAGAGGACCAATAGTTAAATTGTCTTGTACAAAAACAGAGGCTAAAAGTAGCACATATGCCTGTGTAGCTTCCTTCATGCTGGCTACCCTGGTTTCATGTGACCAGATATCCAGAGAAGAAAAGAGAAGCACCCAAGGAAGAAAGAAGTGGCTAGGACAGTCTCAAGGTCTCTTCTCATCATCCAGGGTTGTCCAGCTGATACAGGTGTGAAAGGCCATCAAGAATATTTGTGGAACAGGGAGAAATTTGCTGGAAGCCAGAAAAAACTGGCTGCAGAAAGGGGACCATACTATGCTGCTGGGAAAGAACAGCAGCACACACCAGGTGTTCTGTGAATCCTACTGGAAGGGTCTGTAAAGTTCTGAGATGTTAACAGCACATTGTGTATGGGGTCCATACACATTTTCTGTGCTCCTCATTCTGCACTGCACTGCAGTGAGTGAGTCCAAAAGTGGTACAATAAATGTATCACTTCATTGTAATGGTTTTCAGGTACCATGCACAGATCCTTAGAAGTTCAGTCTAGTTCATATTAATAGCAAATTAATAATCTTCATCCTCAAGATATCCAACCAAACTCATTTCATCTCCATGGTACCCCAGCAGCTTCTTGTCTTCTGGGAATACTATTTTTGGTTGCCTTTTCTCAGCTGTAGCAACACAGAGCAAGGAAAGAGGTAATCCTCGAGGTAAACACTTGTCAAATCTTTCAAGAGTTTATAGGTCAGAAACAACATTGTCAGTCTGAAACAAGGAAGTTATTATTACAGGTCTACATAGAGGAAATGCCAGAATTAATAAGAAGTCTGCTCCGCCTCCAAAAAAATCAGTAGGCTTGGCTCTGAGAGGTCACAGGAGCAAGTTATTTCTAGTCCTATGAGGCTTACAAAAGGAATGTGCTGCTGTCTCTTTCTCACCTTGAGGACACAGAGCAATGATGATTCTCATAATTGGCCAGAGAAAGGCAGTATGGGACATTGTGGCTGAGACAGCCACAAAGCCTAGACAACTTTTACAGCTCTCTAGAAAGTCACTGCCTTCTTCCCTGTATCTGTGAGAGCAAAGGTTGGTCAGATGCAGAATTCAGATCTTATGATAACTCAGAACATGGTGACACTGAGAAGGGAAAGCAGTTATCCTGCTTTTTTTTGTTGTTGTTGCAAAATTTAGACCAGCAGCAGTCTACATATTCCTGGGTGTCATCAAGTCATTTTCACTCCAGCAAGCGTCCCACTGAAGATGCTGAGGAGCCTCTTTGCTCATCTGTCATGCTTTCCCAACCTTCCAGGACCACGTCAGACCTCTTCAGGGTAAAATGTTCCCTATTTATTGCCTGAAAAACTCAGACTCACCAACACGTGTTCTACGTGTGCTGATTAAGCACTGCCCAGGCCCCAGTAAAATAGGCTCTTGCCTTTCTGAGTTATTATAAGTGGTAGAGAGAAAGTCAGTCTGTTGTTAATGAGTACTATTAATACTTCCTTTTGTGAGAACAAGTCATCTAATACCCTGAAGCTAGAGACAGCTAGTTTCTTGCTTGAGAGACCATATCATCTTGTTATCATTCTCATCTGGCAAGCAAATACAAAGAGCTAGAATGAAAATGGAAAATTAATTATACATTTTCTTTGCAATTCTTAGTCTCATTAAAACTTTTGCCAACGGGACTGAATTGTATGGCAACCTCAGTTATTTATTTCTCATTGACAGGGATCAGGCCCTTGTGTCCAAACCTCTCTGGAAGAAGGCACAGACCAGTTCAAGCTGCTTGGACCTCTCTGAACAGCCAGTGTTTGTGTGAGCTTTATTCCAGCTCCTGGTCTGGTTTTGTGTTTGTCAGGTGACGGTCTCTCAGCCTGAGCAAATCCTAATATTAATCCTGTGGCTTTTACATTATGGGAGACAAGTCTGGTTAAATGACTGTTTGGGAAAAGTGGTTAAATGGATGATAGGATTTTGGTGGTTTCAAGGAAGCTCCATTAGAAGTGAAGCATCTGGTGGTCTGACAGCAATAACCAAGTTTTGAAAGGAAAAGTAGAATCTGCATGCTTTCATGTAGCTTATGGTTTAATTTCCTTGCTTTTTAGCCTTGATTTGGATATGCTGCATATGTAGCAGTCCCATGAGCTTTGCAAACAATATTTCCATGTATTAATTATAGCAACTTTATTATTTCCTGGATATTAGCATTAAATTCTTAAAATGTCATCCAGATGCCAAACACTTAAAATTCGAGATGTAGTACTTTTAAGAAAGACTCTTATCTTGTGTTACAGAAATCATGCTTTTTCTCTAAGGCAAACAGTTATCACTGCAGTCATTTACAAGTAAATTTTTTTCAGTTGCCTTAATCAAGCTTTTTAATATACATGCAAATCGTAGCACCAAATGTTTGAATACACAAAAGCAAGAAGTAAGTGCAGATACAGTATTTCTTTCTAGGTATTGTGTAAGTATACAGTGAATATATTCATAAATACAGGCATAAATGCATGAAAAGCATACTCAAATGTCATTTATAAGCTGAGTTAGGATTTAAAAGTTCATTCAAAGACAAGGTAAAAGTGAAGTCTAAAACCACTGAAGAAATGGGCATTCAACAATGGTATTAAACAGTTACAAAAAAGGACATTTTGTATTTTCTTGTTTTGAATCTTAATGTGGGTGGAATCCTGGCTCTGCTGCAGTCAATGGGAGTTTTGGCATTGACTTCAATAGGCCTGTGTTTCACCCTGTATTTTTAGGATAATTCTTCAAGGGATTTATGAGATATAATTTTAAATCATAACAGAAAACACCCACTAAGGAAGCTACTAAATATTTTTTTGGGAAGAACAAATAATTTTAAGATGGGAGCAACTTGAAATACTCTTCCAACTAATTTTCATTTGTTCTTTTTTAATGCAGCTTGAGTTTTATACCACAACAGGGAAAAAATTAAAAAAGGTCATATGAATGTGCATACTGGAGAATTTTGCTCTTATGAGACTTCCAGAAAAGTTTCAGCATCCATTTTTTTTTTTAGTTTTATAGTTGATGAACTTCAATGAACTTGGTACCCTTGGCTATTAGATAAGAACCACATCACATCTCATCATTAGTCAGCCAGATAATTAATGGTTGCAACTGCTGTAATAAAACCTGATATTCATCAAACCTGCCATGGTCTGTTTACTGTTGTGAAGCAATTCACATATGACAAGCTGACAGCAAAATATGGAAGAAACAGAAAAGCTATTCATGCGGATTGATTGTTTCGGTGAGTGACATTCTGCATTGGTTCACACCATCTGACACAAAGCAGGTAGCCCCATGTTTTCAAAGGCTTCCTTCAATGCCTAGGGCAGACAAATAGGAGCCTTTATGTTGACTTCCGTGTGCTTTGAAGTCCCTGATGAGTATGTTTTTGAATAACATATAGTGTGAAATCTCAACTGAAGCAGTTGAGAAGGAAAGCAGTAAATGCGTTAGCATTAGGGTCACTATTTTCCAGTCTTCCTCCTTCCTTCTATTTCCTATATTTGTGGTTTTCTGATATTACGTCTTGTCTGTGATTACAGTAGAAGTCCTTTGAGACATGGGGACTGTCTGCTTACATGCACACATGTATACCTGTGTCTGTGTTTCTGTACATGACATCTCATCTGTTCCGAGCATTGTGCACACTCCCGTGCATGAATTTCCCAAAGTGCAGCTATAGGGTCCTGCTGACAGTGTGCCTTATAGCTCCCTAATAGCTTTTTTTATTTTTCAGAGGCTTTATTTTGGTTTAATGCCAGCTATGATAAAATGTGAATCCTGTGTGCTAGCTAAGATAGAAGTAATTTTCAAGGAAGTGTTTGCTTAAGGGCCACAGAGTTCTACCAGGAGATGAATGCAGCAAAGAGTTCAGATCTTCAGCTGTTTAATAATGCCATTCCTCTGAAGCTTTCACCAGAGGAGTTTGTTCATCGAGGTCACCATTTTCAGCCTAAGAATTAAATTTAGATACTTCAGTCTATATTTATGTATCTAAATATAAATGGTTTCAATTTTCAAAGGTGCAGATTACTCCAGACTGGTGCTGACAGCACCTATTCCCATCTTCCCTGGTAGAACTATTAGCAGGCACCTTCGTGCCATGCTGTGCCAAGCAGGATTCCTGACATGTAAACACATGTAAATATTATGAGTGCCATCTGCAAATGTAAAAGGACTAGGATGAGGAAGGTTGTATGGACACACTTCAGGGAGAATGAATAAGTCAGCACAGAACCTGGGAAGATCAGAGTGAAGACTGATTGTTAGGCTTGATTTTTTTATGGCAATGAAGATCTGGTTAGACAACAAGTAAAAATGAGTCAGTTGATCCAAACTAAATGTTGAACAATGAAGTGCTCAATTACTGAAGCATCTTTTAAGGAAATGTTTGTTCTTGTCAGAGAAGAACTTCAAAATGCAGTGAAGTTTGTCGACTTCAGTCTAGGAGAAACAGAAACCTTAACACGGAAGGGCAAAGAGCTGATTCTCCACGTCAAGTTTTATTTATGTATTTGCATAAGGACGGGTACAAAGCACCTGATCTAATTGGAACTGCTCATCTTTTCCTTGCACGGTGTGAGTTGGTGATAACTATGAATCATCAAGCAAAGTGTACAAAAAGACAACCAGACGTAGGTCAAGCCCTACTGACTGAAGTAGTTTCATTGACTTTAAACAGAATAAACAACATCTATGCCCCTAATTTCGAGAGAATTTAACATACATATTCTTATATCTAACACACAGCACTGTCAGGATTTGATTTTTATATACACAGTAACAGACAATGATCAATTAAAACAAAATACTGGTTCTCCAAAGACACTTGGTTAGCAGATAAAAACACTTTCACCTCCCAGCTCCTGTAGGTACACACTGCTGTTCAGATACACAGCTATCTTTTTTACCAGCATCTTTGTACCATGATAAGTCTCCTCTTTCCTGCCACCACTCCCCAGTTTAAGTCACTTTGTAAAGGTAGACTATAATACTTTTTTCTCCTCTAATTCTCTATTATTAAAATAACCAGCACACATTCATACTTCAGATGAGAAGTTGTTACCTGAAAAATGCTAGAGGTCTTTTAGTCTTTGAGGGTATTTGGAACAAACCATTACTGTTTGCAGACTAATTGTTTGGTGAGAATAAGGCAAGCTACCTTAATGACAGCTTGTGAAATAACAATCTATGATATAGTACTTGGATGGAGCAACAATTGTGTTTCAAGCCAAGTAAAAAAACTGTCAGTATCTTGTGCGTGAGAAGCTTGTAGATACCCTGAGGTGACTTCATATAATTCTAAACCAGCAGGTAGCTTCTTGCATAGCTAATCATGGCATCAGTGCCTGGAGCAAGTGGAGGTGGTTGACAATGTACTTTAGTTTTAGATGAATTCAGCTCCTTTTGAATATAATTTTAATTCCCTGTTCCAGTTTCTGAAGTAGGCATTTACATGTTTTGTTTTTGCAAAATGCAGAAAGTAACCTTGGGGAAGGGAAAGCATAATTTACGTTAAAAAAACCAACACCAACATACCCCAAAAACCAAACCAAACCAAACCAAACTAAAAAACAGAAAAAAAAAAAAAAACAAAAACAACAAAACCTTAAAAAAAAGGATTTGGGGAATTCTAATTAATGTCTCATAGATCTGGGAGAACAACTTCGTTTCCATGTAACTCAGTTGAGTGCTAAAAACCAGGTACTAACTACTTAAACTGCACATGGCTCAAAATAATTTGCTAGAAACTATTTATGGTGTTTGACTGGTTGTGTGGCACATTAATATCTATTGCTTCATAGAATAACCAACACTGATATAAAACAAGACAAATATGAGTGATTTCAAGATGACTGTCCAAAAGCTTTTCTTTAAAACAGAGGCTTAATTTTTAAAACAGCATGTAAAAAATGTTAGGTGCAGATCACTTTAATGGGATTAAAGATGGGTAAGCACTTAAATGGGTAAGCACTTAGAGACTTACTTTTGATAACTACATTAATTCCTACCTTTTAACACCTCTAAAAATCTAGGTCATATTTACACATTGGCTTGAGACTTGATTCTCAGCAATACTCGTTACGCCGAATAACAGCAAATTAACACTACTTCGAGGTTTCAGAGTAAGTATCAAGAGAAAACAATTGCTTGTTTTCATTTCTGTGAAAAATACTTAAAAACATGGGTCGAAGCAGATGTTTTACTTCTATTTAGTGAATGCTGGAAATAAAAATATTCTTGACTTTATCTTCCCTCCTCTTTTGTCTTCACTATAACTAGATTTTGTCACAGTCCAAAATCTGAAATGGTGTGCATGGATCACAGCTTGTGTACATGTTTAAAAGCCTGTAGCTTACTAAAAACTTGGCTATCACTGCTTAAGATGACACTGCTGGGCTAGTTCAATATTTTGGTTTGTGCCCTGTTGCTCCATATCATGGCAGAGGAGAATAAAAATACCAAGAAGGACCATTTTACAATCACATTACACTCACATGAATGTCACTGCCAAAAGCCAAAGCACATAGACAGATTATTCACCAACATTCTGCACCCTTTGTCACTACAAAAATGTCCCAAACTCCCCACTATTCTTGTGGATATTTCCCAGATCTCTAATTTCTCTTTTACGATCTTTAGCTTCACATCTACTGAGAGGGATTTTCTTTTCTGTTGCCTGTTCAGAGCAGAATCAACAACGGAAAGACTATCTGCTGCTAAACCCTTTCTCTCCAGAAAGACCCATGAGGCGGCTCATGACAAGGAGTAGCTCATCACTCACTCTCATTTCACCATCGTGTAAATCTGTTGGGGGTGACCAGGGAAGCCAGGAGCTGGTGGAAACTTTCACAAACTTTCTAGAAGCCTATATTGGCTCTCTTGTGTCTGTGTCCTTTAACTTCAGACCCAATACTATAGAAGTAAAATAACATTTGGAAAGAAAAATAGGAGGGAAAGGTGCTTTTCATATAAATCTAGTTAAAACTTCATGAATGAAGTGCTTAGGAAGCCTGGTGGAGTATAAATACCAGCTATTTTTTCCCTCTGAAACAGTACTGTCTGGCTCATTTTACATAGCAGTTGAAAATCATCTCTCCTGGGGACAGTATTAATGGGCAAAATTTTTTATAGTGTGGATGTAAATTTAGGTTTCTTGAAAATGGAAAGTAAACATGAAATCTGGATGAGATATCTGTGTAGGTGAGCCAAAGATTCTCAAGAAGTAAGCCACTTTTAAAGCAGAGAAGATCTGGCTTGTTTGTCCTAGGCACTACAAGGAAATGCAAGTCTGTAAAAAGGCTCTGAGTTACTAACTAAAATTTGTTGGTATTTTTCCTAAGGAAAAGTTTTGTTCATATAAAAAAAATTATCTGACACAAAAAATTGTGAAAAAAGTTAATTTGATAAAATGCTTAATTTTTCAAGGGATGTCAAAACAAAAAAAAATATGACCCTATTTCTTTACAAATGCATCAGCTTTCATGCATTGTCTTCTCTTCTTTTCCTTCATTTTTTCCCACCAGACAAGACAAGGAGAAAAGGACTAAACAGAATTAATAGTGTTTTTGTACCAAGACTTTTTCTAATATTAATTTTAAAAGGATTTAAACATTGAGAAATATATTTTCCAACCATTAAAAAAATCTGAGATGACTTTTCAAGTGAAAGAAGAGCATAAAAAATCCACCTACAAAATAACAGAGACAGAACCACTAAAATGGAAAATTATAATTAAAGAAAAAATACATTTTTTTTTCCCATCAGAAACAAAACCCAGTTTTAGAATTAAATGAAAACTGTTTAACTGGTTTTGAAAGCATAACACCTTAATCAAAGATATTAAGATATTGAGTCATCTGGCTCAGTTCATCACAGTCAGTCATAACTGTGAAGCAGAACAGCCTGAGAAACAGTCAGGGAGTCACAGAGGCCAGATCATCTGCAGATAATCTCCAGGTCATGACTGAGGTCATTTAGCACAGAACAATCACTAATTTTTTGTTGGAACTATGAGATCAACTATCATAATATGCTTTCTACTTGGGCATGAGCAAGCAGTTGTGTATTTGTGTGGACCAAAATGAATGTTTCAGACTCTGTGTAGTCAGAAATTTGATATATGAAAAAGGTAAAATATGTGCAAAGGTGGTAATGCACTGGTATTCTGCACGCTATAAGCAAACAAAAATATAGTAGGCAAAACAGAAAAAGTGAGGATCTGTGAGGTGTTATGTCACAAGTATAAGGAAAGGTGAACTATACCAAATGTGTGCAGGTGACTACATAAATTCTATAGAATAGATGTTTACATCTGAATTAATCAATGTGGTCCTCATTAATAGTCACTGGAGAGAAAAAATGTGTTTGTAGTGTGGGACACATCTCTATCATAATAGAAATATCTAAGCCAGTTCAGATGAAATGTGTCCTGTGTGCTTATTTCTTTCATCAGCAATAACTAGAATGACTAGATCAGATGTAGATGTCTACATGGTACAAGTGCAAAATTAGGTGAGAAGACTCTTTCCCCAAGTGGTTCACTGGATCCCCAGCCAATTCCGTGAAATTTGCGTAGGAACATCTAATGAAAGGGGGAGCTGAGTACAGCAAAATGTCAGAAGAGACAGATCTGTCTGTGATCCTTTTTATTAAATTCCTAATAGCAGTAATGTTTATCTTTCCCTTAGAGGAAGAAAAAAAAAATAAAAAAAGCAATGGCATAGTGGCCATTGGTCTGAATGCATTGTTTGGAATAAAACCGAAGGACTCCATAGATCAGTGTTAATCTGAGCTACATCAAAATCCCAGGGTTAAGAGTCACTATGAGTGGTTGAAAAGGTCATTCTTTTAAAATTTGTTTCTGGGATAAATCCAGCATTCACATTAGAATGATTGCTGCCTGTTCTGTCTCTATTAAGACATGTTTTTCTAGATCTGCTTTTTTGCTTTTCTGTGCTAATATAGCCAAGTAGCTTAATCCTCTTTCTAGTTTTTACCAACTAAAAACCACTGATAATATTATGTCTCTGATTCTTCAATATAAGATGAAACTAGTCATAACCATTCAGCTTTGCTTTACTCTGCTATGTAATGAAATGCCCATTTCTGTCTCTTCATAAATCTGTAGGGTGTTAACTTCTGTTTATTTATAGGTATAACAATTACTATTTATGCATGCAAAACATTGGTTAAGGCTGAACTTCATCTACAGCCTCATTCCCTATCACCTGCCTTCTCCTTTTCTGCACCTCTCACATTAACATTAAAATGTTAATGTTTCTTCATCACCTCCCCTGGTATTCTCAGCTGTGGCCAAGTTGTAGCCACAGAAAAGGTTACAGAGGTGTCCAGGATGGTTGACAGGGAATAGACAGACATGAAATATTGTATGACAGCAGGAAAAGCTGGTGGGAATCATGCAGACTTCTATCTGAGATCTGGGTTACCAGATAATTCTTGTGTATTTTAAGGACTCCTGCTAGGGAAGGATGTACCAACTTTGGAGCTACAAATGACTAGCTGTTAACAAAGTGGCTAGCCATTAAGTGTTTCTAAACCCTCATATGAAGTAAAAGAAAGGTCAAACAGCAAGATGTCTCCTGTGTTTTCTAAGCAACAAAATAATCCCTCAAACAGAAAATCCAATCATCCTTTAGAAATTTAATTAAAAAAGATAATTCAAAGATAGTTTAAAATTACTATGTCAGATGATAGAGGCAAGCCCACTGTGCTCAATAAATCAAGCATAGCTGAAACACTCAGTGGGTTTGGCTGCTTTGCCTCACATGAAGCAATTCTCAATTAAATGTGAGTTTTCTTCTTTAAACAATTTCCATGGTTTGATTTTCTTTTTTGTGGTTATTTGTTCCCTTGGAAGGTGTGCTAGTCATGTTGCTTTTGAACTAAAATTCAGCGTACCATATACTTTTTATTGGCATCAATGCAATTGCTTCTCTTTGGCCTCCAGAAGTCCCAAAACTCCAGACTAAAAGTGGTGCAGAGTGCTGCTGGCGCCTTTTCACAAGTACAAAGAAGTGCAGACACATCACCCCCACATTGAAGCAACTGTAATAGGTTCTTTTTGTTTTCAAGATCCAGTTCAAAGTAACTCCCATGGTCTTAAGAGACCTTTCAGGCACTTGCTGCATCCTATTGCACCTTGTACATCTTGGGCTAGATCTACTCCTGGCTACCCAAAGGCATGGAAAAATGCCCAAAGCACTCAGTTGACCACTCTCCCAGCTGGAGGGCTTGTGACCAGAGCAAGCTGTTCTCTAGTGATCTCTGCTTAGCAGTTCCCATTTGAGGGAGGCTATTATCCAGAGCTCGTAATCGACCACAGGACTTCTTCTAAGTATGCAGAAGATGATGTTAAGAAGCCAAATACCTGCTTCATAACAGAGAGCTACAATAGGTGTTTCAGGAAGCAATTTTTCATGAGAAGGGACCACCTTCACAGTAATTCTCAAAATTACAAATTGAACACTATTCAGACTGTCTTTTTTCCCTCCCAAATCCCCTGCTTTTTCTGAAGCATTGCTCTTCTCTGGACTTCCAGGTAATCCATCAACATCCAAATGATAGCTGTTTTGCTCCCTCAGCTCCTACCACCTACATCTTTCTGATTCTGTAACTCAGCACTGCTGACTCCTCAGATTTAATCATAAATCTCACAATATTTTGGTTTTTTTATCTAAACCTCCACTGAAGTCAGCTAATTACAAGAAAATCCCAACTCATTTTTTATGATACATAATCCTTACAGTTGCAGAGAAAGGCCTGGACCGTGAAAAAAATTGCAAGCTGCCTGAAAACCTCAATAAATATTTTTTAATTTCATGGCTTTTATGGCTATCTCCTTAATTTGGGATTCTGGCTCATAATTTTTGAATGCTTATGCTGTCTCATGAATATGCTACCAGTTTTCATGAGACGACCCTGTATTACATCAGTTTGCACTAAGCATTTGTAATATGCATTACTTTAAGATCAACAGCATTGTAGATGATTAATTAAAAATAATAATCTATATATACTTTTTCATCTAGGTGCTAGGAAAAAATTTATTTGAGAATAAGATACACACTACACATTTATATAGACATAAAGGAGACATACATAGAGAAAGAAATGTACACCCAAGCTCGGGGTGACTGCTGTGTTCAGCAGTGGAAAGCTGTGTGTAAATTGTGGAGACACCTAAGTGATAGAAAAAATTACAGCATAACATGCATTCTGCATGTGCTGTGTATGCTAAAGAAGAAACTTTTAAATGTTTCTTACCAGAGGACACTGAAAATGTTAGCAAAGATCTGAAAAGACATGTGTTCATTCTTTGTAAATACATTAGGGAGGTAAATATGGGGAGGTTGAAAAGCTATTAAAAATAAAGGATAAGGCTGGCACGAGAACAAATGGCATAAACTCACCATAAATAAACTGAAGCTGGAAATTAGAAGGAGGTTTGTAACCCATCAGAGCAGCTAGGGAGTTTTGCCTGGTTTTACTGGGACTACGCTATGCAGCCTTGAAAAGCCACATGCCCTACTTACCAAGAATCCAACTTTTCAGAGGTCAAGGAGAGTCATAAAATTCTTCAAAAATTTCTACTCCAAAACATAAAAATGTCACAATTCTGGGGACTAATATTTATTGTAGAAGCAGTAGCAAGTTCTTGTTTCTGGACCTGCAAGTCTGAACTCTTTTTTTTAAAGGGTTATCAAACTATTTTTGTTTTGTTTTGTTTTGTTTTTTATTGTTTTTTTAATGGATACTGCTATATTGTTAGCTTAGTGAAATTCAAAAGTCAGGAGGTCACATTTGTTGTTTTAAGAGGGGAAGTCTGTCCACATTTTAATCTTTAGATCTCTAGGTACATTGTGCTGAATTACATTTTCGAAAAAGAAAACTGGAAACTTCCTGATACAAACTTCCCGATACAAACTATAGGCATGATATTTGAGGCATAATCTGATCCCAGTTCTAGTAAGCTACTGGAAAACAACATGGAGTTGAGGTTAGATAACAAAATAATAACTTTCAGGTGATGCTTACCAGCTTCTAATTATTTTCTATGGAACAAATCAAAACCCGTGTCAGTTTGCTAACTCATCAGTTCAGGTTTTACCTCTGTAAGATTTCTCAAATTCACAATATTTAGTGGGTTATCACTTTAAAATAATATTTACAAATCATTTGTGTCACACAGATACAGATAATTAGACAGCACTTAAAATTTTTTCCGAATAAATAATTTCAAATGTTATTTCTTACTGTGTAGCTTTTTTTTGATTTGCCTATACCTCGTTTTATCCCTTACCTAAGTTAACTTCTCTGCCTGTTCAAAGGCCACCATTTCCACTGGCTGACTTTACGGTCTGTGTTAAAAAGCTGTCTTAGTTCCACCTTAAAATTAACTTGATTTTGTCTTTATTGCCTTAATTTTTGCAGCCACATAACAGTGGTGTCTGCTGCACCTGACTGTGCTTAATTACCTTTGGAAAGCAATGCAAGTAACTCCAACATTACCCTGAAACTCTTTCTTGTTTCCTTGCTGGCTCCTTTGTTCATGTCATATTCATTTGTTAGTTCTGAAAATTCATGTTCAGACTCAGCTACTCATCCAACCCACTTTGTTTTTATTTATCAACCACCTAGCAACATTTTTTTCACGCAGGACCCACAATGATTACGTGTCATTCAGAGGCATTATGTTGTGTAAGTATTTGTAGCTGTGCAATCATCTCTCTTTTTTTTCCTGAAGTTATTCATCTCACAGTACTTACTACTACTAAAAAAAAAAAAAGCACAATTTGTAATCTTTTTAAGAGAAGCCATGAATATTTTTCTAGAAAACATCTTTCAAATTCTTACATCATAAGGTAAATATTTATTCTTAATCTTTAGCTAAAGTATGAGGAACACTGAAACCCTACTTTACAGACTCATTTGATTACATGAGACTTTTAGACTTCAGCTGTAGCCTTCATTATGAGGGGGAGCTTAAATATGTGACCAAAATGTCCCTTGAAGGCTGAACCACCCCCACAACATAGAAGGTAAATTTAAAAAAAAGACCGAAAAATGTTTCAACTCTAAGGATCTTTGATATTAGGGCCAAGTTCATAATTATTAGCAGGTATTAAAAAAGAGTTTTGAGCATTTATGGCACCAAGACACACTAGTCTAGAAGTAAATATTTTGTTTACACCTAACTTCAAACATTTATAATGTAGGCATCTGCATTGCCCTATATTCCCTTTATTTTCAGGGTAGAGAAACAAACACTTGAAGGGAACCTGTTCATCTGGCCTCTTTCACACACACACACCAGGGTAAGATGAATAATATCCTATCCATTCTACTATATTGGGCATAAGGAACCCTCCAGTGACTGAATCATATCTGGCGTGGAGTAAAATCTTCCATATGTTTCTAGGGATCTTAACCTTGTTGAAACAACAACGCTCAGGCTGTGCTACTTTAGAATCTGGATATTTTACTTTTTAGATATTTTTTTTTCCACTGACTGTTTTATATCTAGTAGAGATGGATGCAAATACATATTTTTACAGTGTTTGAAATTACAGAACCACTTCACAGTATGTAACCAGGGATGTTAATAATGTACAACTTCTAGAAAAAAAAAAAAAAAAAAAAGAAAAAAAAAAAAGAAAAAAAAAGCAAGCACTCTGGTATTAAGCTAATGATCCATTTTCTCTGTTTTGTCTCAAGACTTGTGACTTAAATCTTGGTAGCAAGATGATTGGTACCTGTGCACAGAATGAACTCAGCAGCTCAATATTTTCAGCATAAAGAGGGAGATGAAGAGGAAGCCCTCAGGCCCAGATGGGTTTAGGAACAAAATGGAGACACTTTTTTTTGGAAGAGAAGACAGTGGAATGAAAAGCAGGTTAACTCTTTAGGGACCATCATGTGTGAGTTTAGGCTTCTCAACAGCTCCTCAGCAGTGGAGGGCAGCACACTGAGCTCTTTTGCTTTTTGTCCCTATCATCCTGAGGGCTGGCTACTGCTTCATGTGAGATGGCTTTAGGGCTTGAAGGATGAGGCAAAAGCCAAGCAGGAGATCAGCACAGACACTGTTTTTGTGTCTGGTATGGAGCAGGAGTAGACAGAGTCTATAGCTGAGTGACCAAACTACTTAGCTCCCCAGGGCACTCCTGGGCACGGGTCCTGATTCTCCACACTGCAGAGATATTTAGCTCACCTTGGGCTCTGTTTTATAAAATATAAATATAAATTTTATATATATATATAAAATAAAGCCTGGATGCTACTCTGGGATTATTTGCTCCAGAAGGAGTATGACTAAATTAAATTATACTGGGCTTGGCTTTCTCCACTGTCCTCTGTATCCTTTAACAGCATCTACATCCCATCACCCTACACTAAGGACTGTGCCACATATAGTTTCATAGTGCAGAAACAGTACTTTGGTGGGCACAACAATATACTGTACAGATAAAAAAACCCAAAATATCATGGAAATGTGAAGATATTTTGGAGCTTGGAAGAGAGCTGCAGCTATGGGCTTTATCTTATGGGCTCTGGCTGCTCCACCTAGGACAAGTGTTCTGTATTTTCAGGGCCAGGGACTGCAAATCTCCAGTTCTGCAATGTAGATGGAACCATTGTTGTAGCCAGAGTGTCGCACTCTATTATAATGTTTTTCAGAGATAATACCAGTCTCAGAACTTGCTTTGGGCTCTTTGCATCACCTTTCATTCTGGTTGTAAACATGTCCTTAGTCATGGTCAGCCTCATGCTCTATAAATATTTTATTGATTCATGCTGGGGTTCCACTGCTGCTCCATATAAATAAAGCTAACAAATCTAGACCAAATTAAATAAGTGTAGACAAAGATCCTATGCCTCAGCCTTGGATACACAGCTGTATTAATACTCAACAAAACCAAAAACTGTTTATGTTTGCATTGCAGCAGGTTATGGTGATTTTTCTAAAACCTTTTACAAACCACCTTTTCCTTGTACCTGTATGCAATACTCTAATGTTCTTTCAAGGCTTGGGGACTAGATGTTATTTCAATATAAAACAATAACAGTATAACAATGATGCATGAAACATTACTTCCAATAACAGTGAAGGGATCTGAGTGTTGCAAGATACTGAGACACTTCAAGTTGCATCACCTTAAATGAAATACATGGTGTCATTTTCAAACCCATAATTTTAGGGTATATTGTATATATCTCTAAATAACAATTGTTTTTATTTATAAGTAGTTTTAATTAAGTAAGTGATACATGTTATATCAGTAAGCACTTCTAAACTGGTGATCAGAACTTGAAGATATTTGTGTCATTGTGTCACCGGAATATTTTAATTGAAAAGTGGCTTTCAACAGTCTGTTCTGTGCGATATTTTCTCTCCTCTTTTTTGTTTTGTGTTTTGGTTTTTTTTTCTTTTTTAACAGGAAGTCTGCAAGATAAAGCCTTTCCCTAGTGACCTTTGGGGACTTTCAAAAGAAAATAACTTTTTTTTTTTTCACTTGAAATGCTGTTTTGAAAACAATTCCCAGCTTTGGAGTTTTTTTAAGAAGCAAAAAAATGAAAAAGATATTAAAACATTACAAGAAAATAATCAGAAATCAGTTTTCCAGCTAGATTTGCAGTACTGGGTTCTACAGTTTAGAAGCAACTCTGTTCCTCTACAGTACATATTTTCATTTATTATTCTACCTAGGTAATAGGCATCCATTCTCAACAATTACGTGGTGAGCGTTTCTAGTGAAAATGCTTATATGAAAATATAGGCCTAGAGTTATCCTACCTAAATTCAGGTATTGAGGGAATTGAGAACCCTGGCTGCCTGGCAGGCTGTAGGCAGTAGAAAGACAGGTATCTCTAGAGGGTAATTCAGCAATGAGGTGGGTCCAGTGCGTGTCTCACTCTCATCCTCTTTCCAAGGGCTATGGAGCCACCTGGATACATCTCTTCTCCTAACCGAAGTAATTTTAACTGAATCAATTAAGTCATTAAATTTAGGAGAGCCCTTGTGTGTTTATGGCTCTGCTCTGTAAACAGCAGAGAGTAAGAACTCATGTAGTGGTCAAACCAAAGTCCTTCACTCCGTATCTTGCCTCTGCCGTGGCCAGCAAGGACTGGTCCTGCCTACATCTTGCAGGTAAGAGGTATTTCCTGAGCCAGAGGTGATAGCTTTGTGCTTCAGATCCCTTGGAGTGTTTGTATATTATACTCTCTATCAATCTTGTTCGAGCAAATTAAAATCCCACATCTGCAGCATCTTGTGGGAAGGACTTCCACAGCTTAACTGTATAGAGGAGTTCAGTGGGGAGAAAGGGGAGGGAGCCTTACCTGGTAGAAAACTAAAGAAAGATCAGAACTGTGATATAAATAGTGGTTGCTCAGAAATCAGTGCATTGATGCAAAGGACTGTCCCTTCAGACTATGCACAGCTCTACTAACACATAACACAGAATAGTCTGATACGTGTTCTTTTTTTCCTGCTCTGATTCTTGGCAACAAATCAATTCTTAAATCATTACTAAGTACATGCAATACATAATCCCATGAAGAATGCAGCCCGTTTAATTCATCTGCTTGTTTCCATACCTGTAAACTAGTTTGATGCCAATGCTATCTGCCAAGTTGAGGCTGGAGAGGGGGAGAAATGGTTCAAGTTCAGACCTTTTCATGTAGCCCCACTCCCGGGCACAGGTTGTGGTTACCTTCTATATTGTTCTCAAATATCCTTTATTGATTGTGCAGTTTAGGTGGGTCAGAGTTTTCTCTCTCTGAACAGACACATTATGCCCCTTATCTACTGGAACTTTGTTCTTCCTTTGCAGAGAAATGTATTTTTCTGTTGTATCCATGGAAACTACCTTCAGCAAGGGTGGATGTCCAAACAGACGGTTCAGCTCTGCTCCAATTTCCTCCCCCCTCCTCTGAATGAATTCCTATCTAAATAATTCTTGTCTCTACAGGTGTTGAGACAGGCAGTTCTCACATGAGAAAAAAGAAAAAAAAAAGGGGGGGGGGGGGGGAAGAAGAGAGAGAAGAAAAAAAGAAAACTGATGACAAATGAGTTTACCTAGTAACCATTTGGAAACACTACCTCCTACCTCCATCTAACTATAAAAGGAAATGTATGTTTTATTCCTTCTTTAATCACAAGGTTTTGATGAGCATACTGTAAGATTGCATTCAGAGCTATTCATCATCACTAAGTCCTAAGATTTAGGATATGAGTGTGCATTAAAGTCTTAGCCATAGAAACCTCTGAAACTGCTGTTGGAGTGCAAAAATCCTTTCTTTAGTATGCACAGGCATAACATACATAATCCTTTATCTCTGGCAAAGCTGCTGGGTTTTTGCCAAGGGCATGTTTGGTGGTGTGTGGAATCTGAAGCTGCTGCATGACATTGCTGTCGAAGGTGCACAGATACCATGGAGATGGGAATGATAGGTGCCTAGATGGATGGATGGATGTTTTCTTTACCCACTCGCCAGCAATTTGATTCAACTAGTCCAACTTGATTTTCCAGATTATTTAAGTGAGGAGCCTCAAATCCATCTGTTTGAGAAATCCTGGCAAGCAATCAAGCCCCTTGCAATTCTCCTTCACTGCCATCTCAAAATTAAAGGTAAACACTGAGTAGTTCTCATTTAAATATGAAGCATCTGATAGAGCCTTGATTTTTTTTTTTTTTTTTTTTTTTTTTTTTTCCCTCTCCTTTTTTTTTTTTTTTTTTTTTTTTTCTTTCTTCTGAGTTGCTGGAGAATAAAAACAACAGTTGAAGGAACTGCAGTCAGTAAAAGGTTTCTCTGGCAAGGAGGCCAAACTAAATAATGACACCCAAAGCAAAAACATGCTTCACTGAAACTAAACTTTAGTCAATTCACTCTCTGAAACAAAGGATTTTTTGTAATTTCAAAAGTGAACATTGTACTTTACTCTGGCAGCCATTTATGTGTTTTTCAATGATCTGATTATGTATAAATCCCAATTTAGCATGCCTTTCAGCACCTAAATCCTATGAGTGATTTGAAAACATTAATGAAGTTTTCTATAGACTACAGCTGCCCTTCTCTTCCTCCTAACTTTTCTTGAAATGCAAGCTTTAGCGACAGTATTTTGATGTGCCTCATTTGTTGATGTGTATTTTCTTTCCTTTTTTCTAATTACTTTGAAAATATTTATAAAAGATTCGAGATCTGTTTCACATTCGCCCAGCAAGTCAATGCTTTTGCCTTCATTCCTGTCCTCTGCAATTGTTGTGCTTTCATGTGCACTCTCAGTCCTTTGATGGAACATTTGCTCTTTTAGGAACGCAGTCATCAACACAATTTGAAATTTAGCACAAAATGAGTTCAAAGGTTGCTCACTCGGGGGATAAAGTCTCAGCTCCTACTCGGAGCCTGAATAATCAAGCAGTTTGCAAGATTGGTGAGATTTTGCTCCTGGCTTCTCTCTGTGTCTTTGTCTCCATGTCTTTATAATTTGTAAAACATCTCTAGTCTCTGTATGCAGGATTGTACATCTCCTTTACACTGGCCTGAAGGGGTACTGTAAATCTATCCCCTCAGAATGACTTAAAATGCTGCAGGTGAAACTGCCTCCCCTTTGCCTGCACCCAGGCTCTCTGCGGGGGCTGCAGGTCTGAGCACTGAGAGGTAAAGGCAAGAACTGATGAGGAACAGCTCCTGGTTACACCCCATGGCTTCTTGGGAGAGCTGCATTTTGGCTTTGTCAAGTGCTTCCTAGTGTCAGAAAGGCTTTTTGTGCTAAGGGTAGAGAAGACCATGTAGGCATCTAGCTCTTCCAAAGGGCTTTCTAAAGATGCTTGCATATGTCTGAATAGCAGTTTTTAAAAGAAATACATATAGGGTCAAGAGGGGAAAAGCATATTCAGTTCTTATAAACTTTCCTATAGGGTAACTGTCTTCTGGAAACTGTTATGATTTAGGGTTTTTATGTCTTTAAAACAAAATTCTATCTTTACTACTGATATTACAATGTTATTGGCAAGAGAACAACAAATTTGGAAAAAAATTTGTAAAACCATGTAGATAGAAAAAAACCTGTGAAAACCAAATCTTTTCCAAGCAAAGGTTTCCCTTGACTGAATCATTATTTTCAGCTGAAAGTCTGAATTGTTGAAAGTTCCTACTCAGCTCTATCCCTACTTACCCTGTACTTTTCCTGTAGGAGGAAAACCAAAACCTAAGTTACTGGGAATCATTTTCCTAAAAGTTATGTTTTCTTTTACTCAACTGAGAAATCATTTGAAATACCCCGAGTCCTCTTATTTCTTCAAAATAATCCCCTACCTTATACACATAAAGTAGTGTAACCACATTCCAACACGGTCATATTTATTAGAAGTTCAATGCCCCATGTATTTTAAGCAGAAGATGTTTTGGTTTAAGAAATAGTGGAAAATGTTAAAATAAATATTGTTCCAACCATTGCCCAACCACTGCACTTAATTAATTCTACAACCAGGTGGTGAAAATGAATTTCCTTCTAATTTTAGGGCTATTTGGCCCTGCTGAATGAGGAAACGATGTGATCAATACCCTGAGTCCCGCTGCACAGGGCAAATCCAGCTCCTGGTGAAGGTGATGACAGAGATTTTGGGCCTCACTCTGTGATCTAGTGCCTCGTATGAAATGTCCCTGCATTTCTTCCTGCTGAACCCAGAAAGCTGAAAAAAAATGTAACTGTGCTTTTCAGGAACTCAGGTAAGCTGTCCCCCACTCTTTGCTCTGAGCAGTAAATCTTGAAGCTGCTTTTCTCTGATGATCTCTTTCTGATGCCTTGGCATCCTATGGAAGTTGCTAATGGTTGGTTTAGCCTCTCTTCCAGACGTGAGTCTTCATTCCACAGCGTCAGATAAAATAGTGTAAACTTGGGGAAATCCCAGAGTAAAGGTGTTAATGGATTGCTGGATTCAGAAGAATTAACTTGGTGGAGTTACTTCAGAATAACACCAGTATAATTGAGATTCAAATTAGATCTCTGTAACATTAATAAATGATTAGTTAATACTAAAAATATCCAATTCATATGCAATTCTACATAATCTTACAAATAAATAAACTGTGCTGTCAGTGCCTTCTTTCTGCTTGATTTTTCCTCAGGGTTACTCTTTTGATGATGATAAATATTTTTATTATTCTTCATTTGTGGGTTACTGAGGTTTGAAAACAATTTCCAGAGGCACATACAAATGCTTGTGATTTTAAAGGCTATTGAATTCCTTCCACTATGTTTATCCTAGTGCTTGAAGAGTGAGTAGGTGCACATCACCTGTCACCCAAGGAGTGAGAAGCAGACAGGGCTCAGGGCTCTAATTCTGTCCATGTTTAGTGCAAGGGACAAGAGAGTTCTGTGCTTCTTTAAGGACATTCTTGCATCACTCCTGAATTACCTATGCCCAACAGTGACTCAAGGGAAGAGTACTCTAACTGAACAGATTTGATTAAACCGTTCTGGGAGTGGATCTATCACAATCTTGCTTCTTCATGTTCCATGATAACATCCAGCCCCAGGCAGACTTTTGATTAAAAGTTCCCCTGAAGATTTGTGGAGAAATTCTGTTTATTCCCACAACTCTGAAAGCACTGAGGTTGTGTGCCCACATTTTGAAGTGCAAATTACTTAAATTGCGATTTGGCAAAGATGTTTCTGGAGCTGGGAAACTGACAGGGGAGGCCTATAAACTTTTTCCATTAGACTATGGTCATGGAAAAAATGCCCATTTTAAAAAATATCTTTCCTTTTTAAATTTAGCCCACAAAGTCTTTAAAACTGAGTATGATGAGCAAAGAGAAGAATAGAGCATAGAGTGCCGGATGGGAACTGGAAAAACTTGAGAATATCCTTTTTTCAAAGGATATCATACACTGAGGTCACAACCAGTCAACTGCAATATGATTTATTTCCTATTCAGCACTTTGTTATATTCCTGCCTCTTCATTTTTACCTTTGTTTCAGAGACAGCAAATGAGTCAACATTTTTTTTTCTTGACCTTTGATGCTTAGTTTTAGAAGAATTTGGAAAAGTATTTGCCAAGTAATTTTTGAAATGCACACCAGCTGAGTGATTATTCATTGCACTTCTCACTGTTAATAATACAAGTCACTTTGGCCTGCTCATAATGCAAAACCAATTTGATTATACAAGTTCAAACTCCTTTTTCTAACTTTTCCCAGACAGACCACAGGTAAGGTTTGAGGAGAATTAGCCCACGAAAAACAAAAAAGTATTTGAACAGTAAGTTCCTAAGCAGTTAAGCACCAGAGGCACAGACAGAAGTATTTCATTGATAGTTTGACAGCTCACACTGCAGGGGATGACTCAGGCCCTCCTTGTTCACTCTTTACTCAGCCTGAGCCATGATGATTTTTATTGAATTGAGACATTAGTAGAAGCGTTGACTGGCTTTTTGATGCCAGTGTCAGTCTTAATTCCAGATTTCTCTGAACCTGGTATGCCACGGAAAATACCTGAAACAAGATGGAAACATCTAAATTGCTGTGGTGTGATTTTCTGTGGTGCTAATCCTCCTAATCCTGCATGGGCAGCACACTGAAGGGCTACTAAAGATCAAGGTCCTGATGTGAGGCACTTTAGAGATGCAGTGGGAAGCTCAGAGTTCCTGCTCTGAACTCAGCTTCTGTGAGCTTGGTGTTTTGTGCCAGCATGATAAGATGATTGGTAGCATATCAGTTACTACAGACTTGTTGCTAAAGACAATGGTCTCAGGCTGTAGTGTGAGTTTTCAGACTTTCTACTTCTGCCTTCAAACCATCAGGAAACATCTCTAGGGTGAAAAATATTTAGTGTGAGTATAGCAGCACTTAGCAGCAACCTGGGACAGAAAGAGGAAAGGCAGAGACTTCTGTCTCCAACCTTAGTGAATACAGGCAGGCAGCATGCGATTGCACAACTTACAATTTTTCCTGCTCTTTAAAAATCTTGACATTCAGAATATCTCCCTGTGCTGTGCTTTGGGAATGAGCGGAGCTGACTCTGCTCTTGTTGTAGGTCACTTGATTCACCAGGCTCCACAGATGAGGGATTAATTTTTATCAGTTGCACAAGAAAGAAGATAAAGAAGATAATGGAAACGTATTTCTTCTCCCGTGTTCCTGGGTAATTTCCCTATCCCTACAGGATCTGGTTACAATAAAAAAGATCAATAAGAGTATTACCAGTATAAGCAGGAATTCTTAAGAGTCTTTATCCACGTAATTTTAGAACAGCCTCTTCCAGGTGATATATATGCTTCACCTTTGATCTCAGAACACCATGTTTAGCTATAACAGTTATGTTTGCTATCTGTAGTTTTTTGACTGTGTGATTCTTATCTACGTGTAGAGATGAAGCACACGAGTACGCAGCAGTAACACAATTACTCCCTTTAAAATATTTTCCATTCTCAGCAAAACTATGGGGATAGGTGTCAAAGAGTAATTTCCAGTTAAACAATCAACTAAAAAAAATCTGCAATAAATGGACCATTTCTAATGACTTGAGCACTGAACCATAGAACATAATACAGAACCACTTCAACACAATAAGTCTATAAGCAAACAGTAAAAACCAAACATTTATGGGATATAGACTGTGCTCTTGTGCTGAAAATCAAGGAATATAGATAATGTATCAGATTTGGAAATAAACAGAAGATGGATGAACCTTGTTCTAATGGTGTTACTGAAAATTGTAACAAAATTATGTATTCAGATGATGTTGCTTTACTTTTTTTGAAACTTCTGACAAAAATTCCTACCAATTCACAAACAGCACTGAAATATGCAAAATCAAGAGTTAGACTAAAAAAAATTCTAATGTGTTTAATTAAATAGATTGGATTTTCCATGAAAGCTGTTTTCTTTCACTAATAATCTTATCTATTGAATTAAATCTGTTACTCCAGAAATTTTAATTTGCAGTCAAATTGATATTGGACCAAACATCTGGAGAGACATTCTTTGTTTTTCATTCTCACTCATAGCAGTTTCATAGCATTGTGGCATCATAGAAAAATACATCTTAGAGAACTATTCTATCCCAACCCTCTGCTCAAAGCAGGGGTAGCTCTGAGATCAGACCAGGCTGCACAGGTTTGTTGTGAGCTGTGTCTCAAAAATTTCAAGGACAGACACCACACAAATCCTCTGGACAGATTCCACCCTATCTGGCAGTCCTTCCAGGGGAAAAGGTTTTCATTCAATAGCTTGTGGGAAAATGTGTATATATAATCTGTTGTTGTCAATGTTTTTGTTGCTGCTGTTTTTAATTTCTCAATAAATATTGCACGAGCCATCTGCCAGTGACTGCAGAATGAGTAACACGAGCGTAGAGCGTAAGGGCAGGATTTCTCAAAATGATCTCTTGATCACTTTTTTACTCCAAACTGGGTTTCTTCTAAGAAATTCTAGAAATATGCTGAAAATTACAGTTAATACAGATTCATATATAATTAAAACAGACAAAAAAACCTGTTGGGCAGGGGGAATTCAGTAGCTTCTTACCCTAGACTGGTTAAGATATTTGGCTATAGACAGTATGCCATCCAAATAGCCAGTCCTTTTCTGAATAATAGTTAGCAACTGAAGACTGAGTAGGGAGTTTTTATAGGTTTGGGTTTTTTTTTTTGCTAAAGAACATGGAAAATAAATCTTTGCTGGTGTAAATCCATGTTTGATTAATACTGGCAGAGACTGGGTATATAAATGGATTGTTATTTCACCTGTTTCTCAGAAGCTGAAATACTTGGGTACAGGGCAATGACATGACTGGAAAAGTCAGCCAGAGCAACAGTCCAAGCGTGAGCATATATGGCTGTTGGTTTTTTTTTGGGCTCCTCCAGTTACTTCTGCCCAGAGGAAATCTACTGTAAAAGGAAAAAGCCTGAAGCACTGGGGATGCAAGGCAATTACCATCACTTGCCTTGGGACCAGGCCCCAGACCTCTGCTATTTGTTGGTAGAGACCACGTAGACAGTGCCTTGTAGGGCTCCATGAGAAAGCAGCTCAAGGGAATGCAGTCTGGCCTGCTCTGTGCTCTTCTGCCAGGGGATCATGTAGGCCTAAATTCCTCCCCCAAACACCTTTGGCTGAAATACATGCACGAGCCAGAAGCTTCGTTGCTCCAGGCCCCTGGGGAGTGAGGGAAAGACACATCTGGAAGGTGAATCAGCAGTCCGAGAAGTGTCTACTTCTCTCTATTGACTGTTGGCATCATTTAGGTCATATACACATCTACTGCAGCTGTCTCACACACCTTTAAAGTTACCCAGGGCTAATTTGGGCTACAATTAGCTGAAGAACATTGGGAAGAAAAGTCTCATGATAGTTCCAGCTAAGATTAGGCAAGACTGAAGGGTTCTGGACATCTGGGCTAGAAACCTATGCATGCAGATCCGTGTATGAAAAATACATGCAATGTCTCATACATGCAATGTCTCAGATCTATCAGAGTGACCATGCATGGTGTCTATCCAGACATACTGCATGGTGCATGCAGAATCCTGAAATTCTGGTGCGCATTAAATGAATGTCTGAATGAAACTATGCTGAATAATTATGCACAAAACAGTCCATGCTCTCCTTGTACATGCAGGAGGTCCACGAGGCATTCATTCCATTTTGCTGCACTCAGTTTCCATAGTTTAGCTAATTACATGGTGTGTATCTTTCCAACAACTGTTATTTCATATGAGGGCACTATCAAGTTGGGTTTCAAGCTCCTAAATGTGCAGCTAAAAAGAAACCCCAGACCATTTATCCTATTTATGTTTGACCAGTCAAGAGGGCTCATTTTTTCCAGCTTGATAGTTACAAATCTCTTTCACATTATTATTCATCTACTTTTTTATTTTGGTTATATCTCAGTCTGCATATATTGACTGAAAGGAGAAAACAGTGGATAAAAGTGTATTGGATCATCCAAAACAATTCTTTCTGCATAGCATGATAACCACTAAGTCATGCAGCTATGTTGCGCAGCCTCGACTAGAGAATCACCATCTCCATACAAGTCTACCCAAAAACCATCATTTATTCAATCTGTCCACTCTTTCTCCACTCAGTCAAAGCCTGGGAAAGAAGGTGCATCTTCCAGCTAATCCTGGAAGTCATATATCTTAGTTGTAAAAATCAAGAAACGTAGAAGTGGTTTCTGAAGTCTGAGATGATAGTCCATTCATCTTTTGAATTCCTGGGGACACTACTATCATAAACATGGCTAGCAATTAGTGTCCATTGTCATGTACAAGAGGCCATAAACCAAAGTGGAACTGTTAGGCATGTTGTAAAAAACACTGATGAAGGAAACCTGCTGTGACCACTTGAACCCCTAGGCCAAATGTGCCGGGAAATTACAGATATTTCATTGTCATTGACTTCACATTTATCAGGGTGTATGGAGGAATTCCTATTGCCCATGGCTATTGCCCATACTGAGGTCAGGACAGATAAAGAAATTCTGTTCCTTGGGAGCTATCTTTCTAGTTTTCCTCCTGTATTCACCATATCTCCCCAGTGTTTACAACATTTTTACCACTATTGCTCAAGGTTTGCTTCAGGTAGGATAAAAAATTCTCTCTTCAGGGAATTCCCTCAGATAATCTCTCACAGGGTGTGTATTCGGCCTTTTGCAGGCACTGAATGAACTCTTCCCAGTCTCTAAGAAAGCCAAAATCTGTGTGTGCCCCATTAACACAATGAGAAGCCCAGACTATTACTGAGGCTTTCAAACACTGCCTTCAGATGGCTTCCAGATGTCTGAAAATTGGACAGTCAACCAAGGCTTCTTTTATAGTTAGTGTAGGAGAAAATAAACACCACCAGAGGCAATTTGTATGACCTGTCTTAGATACCTATCTTAGGATGAGATGAATCACCTTCTGGAGATGTCTCTCTACTTCTACTGAAAATAGAGAGGCCAATGTGTCTCACTCAGACTTAAACTCTCATTAAAAATAAAAAATAAAAAAAAAAAAAAAAAAAAAAAAAGTTGAGATCTTTAGATAACTGTCTTAGGAACCTGGATTTTAATGAAACATCAGATAATGTGGGACTTGTCATGTGAGATAACAATCCTGTGAACCTGATACTAAGTCTCAACCCTGGTTTTAAAGTCTTCCAAGAAACTTGTTTAAATTTGTTTACAGCAAGGTGTCTATCTCCATGCAGTTACCCTGAAAACCAGACTAATCTTCTGTCCATATTGCAGGCACGCAGTAGTAGCCTGAGGCTTGGACAAACCATGACCTCCCAGATCTGCCAGGGCAAGCATGCCTCCCCATGCCTGGCACGTTGACTTTTCTCTCCTCTCACCTAGGTTTCTCCATGTTAGGAATTCAGACAGGCCAGTTCAGTCAGTCCTTGAGGGAATAATATAAATGAAAGGATCTCAGCTCCTGGCTTTTCAAGAGTGTTTTTAATTACTATGTAGGCTTGCCCACAGTGTCCTCTCTGAGATGGTGCTTTTAGATTTTTTGACCTCCTCTTTAAAGGTTTCATTCTGCATTCTTAAATTTTTAAAAAAATTTGACTTCATACATCTGTTTCTGTCGTGACTATATGAAGTTCTTGGTTTTGCTTGCTGGCTTGAGAGCTTAGGCTAAATGGTCTACAGTGTTTTTTCTGTAAGTCCGGATAACAAAGCAATTAGAAATCAAACAGGTGCTGGAGTTGATATTTATTAATGTAAACAATTATAACCATGGGATACACCTTCTAAATGACACGTTACATCCCTTTCACAGTTTGTGTGCCATGTCAATAAACCTCAGCTTTCATCATCACTAATGAGAATGGATAGAACTGCCATTTCAGTCCCACTATGTATATTTTTTAAAGCTATGTAATTTAGACCATGAGTTTCATTTTTTCTTGATAGCTATGCTGTCTGAAGCCAACAGATTCAACAACAGCACATTTGTATTTTATACCTGTACACACATGCGAGCATACTGTATATACACAGCAACACAGAAACATAAACACAGAACACTTGAGTCAAAGGTAACCATTAAGAAGAGCTTGTCAAAAGCATGAAACAACACAGAAGTTCCAGACTGGAAAGGCTGGTTTCATGCTACTTAAGTTAGGTGTCTGTTCACCATAGCTTTCCTTCTTGTCAAAGAAGACACTTATCTCCGGAGGGTGATTTGGTTTGCTCCAGAATTAGACTTGCCCTCTGAAGATGTTTGTCTCTTTTCACTGAAGGCAGGTCTAGGTATTCAAAGTGTTACACACTCAGAAACACCTTAGATTTGCTGGATGTAGCGTGGCTGGGAATTTATTTGTGACAAAACAGTACTGGGCTTCTCAAAGCATATGGCCTACAATAGGGTATGTGCAGTGTAGGAGTCTATCCAAGTAATCCTACAGTGTTACTGAAGTAATCTGATACCTTTTCAGTCCAGGTCACTCTCAAGAAGACGCCTTTATCTAGTAAGATGAATTGCTTCCAAAACTCCACTGAATTGTTCCCCATTAGAAAATTTATTACATAACTTGCATCTATACACATTAGGCAAGGAAATATAAGATGGCCTAAATCCTTCCTCACTTACCATACCTGTTGGCTTCAGTTCACAAGGCCTTTTTACAAAGTCAAGCTCCATGCATAAAGAAAAATGAGATTAAGAAGTCTAAGAAGGACTGAAAGATTTTTTGGTTAAATTACCTGACCACTTAGGAAGACTTGGGTTCAGGTCTCACCACTGGTATTTAATTTCTATTTACCTTCACACCAGAAAATATCATAGTGCCAAGCTAACAACTATTCTGACAGAACTGGTCTTTCATTATTCCTCATTTTGGATGTTTCAGTTTCTCTGGGAAAATTAAAAAATGAGATGCAAGAAAACAATATCTCAGGGTCTAAGGATTACACCTTGAAAGTGTCTGGGCACAAGTCACTGGAGGCTGTTGCTGTATCGTGCTGATCAGTCAGAAGGCAGACAATGAAAAAAGTCTGTGAACTTAGACACCATGTCTCCAACTGATTTCTAAACAATGCATTATTCCCAGAAACAACTCCTATTAATTTCAATAATTGTATTCTGCTGGCAGCAAAAAGGTCTAAAAAACTGTCCCCTAATGATTCTACCTAAATCATCAGCTGTCTAGCTGCCTTTAAAAATCTGCCTCTTTGAAATATGATGTTTGAGTTGCTAAGTCACTCAGAATTTTTTACGACAGTATTTCCTCACCAAAAAATCAGAATATGACACGATCAAATCTGAATTTCTGTTGTCTTCTTCCTTGTCCTCTTCTCTCTCTCCCTACACTGCTGTAATTGAGATTGCTAATCCTCTTGGTTTCAGTGAGAAAAATCAAACACAATATTACAGTAGGTTTGGTCCAATGCATACCTCAGAGTTGTAAGTCCCTCATTAAGGTGTCTGTTCCAATTAATATTTAGATGCTAACATAAGTTTACCACTAAAAATTGAATATCAAGTGATCGAGACGTTTCACCATAAAATACTGAGTAGTAACTTGGTAGTGAGGGTACTTACTAGAAACATGTGAAATGACAGGAACAGGAAAGTATTGCAAAGCTAATCCATATAACAAACAACCTTTTTGGAAACAGGGCTTTCTCATTTTTCCTTTAGTAACTGTGAAAATTTTCAGTTTCATTCCTACACAAAATAAGTACACTTCCTTAAATCAGAGGAATGTTGTGTTGAGGAACTTTGAGAGGTTTTTTGCATTCCTCAAGGCTTGGCCACATAGCACAGACTCCCATCAGAAGCTCTGTCCTTAAACCTTTGACTTCTCCCTGTATGACATGAGTGTTGAAAAAAAAACACAGTTTTTTTGGAAGGTTTTAAACAGCAAATAAAGCAAAGTGGATTATTAATCCAGATAACCTAGTTTTACTCTTTTAACTTGAGTTTTGCACTTCTATGAATGAGCATGGGAGAAGGGACATGTGATCCCATTCTTCTCTGCCCCAAAACACTTAACGCAGATACTCCTGTGTTATGGCAAACAAATGTTATTCAGTACTTCTTTGGCTTCTTTGTATTACCTGCTGCACAGAGACCTCCACTACTAGCCAAGATTCTAATCTTCATTATATGATGGCTGGGCTTCCACACACACTCTACCTAATGGCAGTCTAGAGTTTTCCTTGTATTCCCACAGATCCAGCACATTTCTCTGTCTCTTCACAAGTCAAGGTGGTTCTGTTATACTTTAAAGCTAGATTTACAAGAGTAATTATGGATCAAGAGTTCACATAGAACTGTACTTGATGTTAATAAGCAGATAAATATATAATCACTTGGTATTATGAAGTTTTAATTTCAGGACCAAAAGATTTTGTCATTTTACTCCACCCTTTGTGAGTCAGTAAAATGAATTGAATTATATAGCAGAACCCAGCACTTCACTGTGATGAAACTCATTAAAAAAACACCAGAAAATGTCACTACATGTTGGCAGTTTATAAAAGGAGATTAACTAGCTTATCCATTGCTATTAACATGTCTTTAAGAATGGCAACATTCTTTGCAAATTAAACAGTTATTAATTACAAAGCTTGTTCTGATATGCTTATGTGTCCTTCTGAATATAGGCATCTCCCTATCTTAGTGAATAGACCTATGTAGGTCTAAGGGGTCATATTTTGTGTCCTAAAGTTGCCTTTCTGCTCATCTGCTAGTGTAAAAATTTGTCGTAATGAATTGTCTAGAATCAGTGGCTTTTGCAGCTCAACCTGTGATTTCTGCTTGGACCCAAATAATGCATCTGATGCTAGAGAAGAGTGTGCATGGTGCATTCTAGCTCAGATCTTTTATGTTTGGGTGATTTCTCTCATTGCTATAGAACAGTAGAATCTGAGGTGGCTCCCACTGTGTTGGGAGAAAAGGCTTCTGATCTGTAGAAAGAAACAAAGGGGAAACTTAAAACCACCATCTACTAAGGGAGTAAAAGGACACATAGATATGTATCCTAGATATTCACTAATTCAAAAACATTTATTTATTAACCTGTATGAGCTTCCACTGCCTCTAAAATTCGAAGTGACAGCTGATGTCCAGCAGAAGAGTTGTATATTACTGCCGTCTCTCTGTTTTTGATAAAAGAAGATAAGAACCTATTTAAATTGTACCCTATTGTTAACCTTAGATTGATTCTGACAATATTACAGATAATGAGTTAAGAACTTCTAATCTTTTTAAGAGGTATAGACCATGAAACTATCATCTTAAATCAAGGCCTTGTCTCTGTATCTCCTTATACATTGGGCAGTGGCATAATACCATACTATGAACTGCTAAACCTAGTAAAAGCAGCAAGCGCAGAAGCCTTTCCTAAATTTGTTGGAGCCCTTGATTTACTGAATTTAAGCTGTCAGAGTCTAAACTCCAGAGAACTGAAGAACAGCTGCTCTATAGCCATTCAGATTGTGCCTTAAATGACAGTCCCACGCAGTAATGAAAGGAAACTCTCTGTTTTGTATTGTTCAGCCAACACAGAAGGAAGCTCTCAAAATGTGAATTCCCAGTGTTTTTCTTTTTAGTTTGCAAAGCATACACCAAAAGACAGCTCTATGCTAGGATTATGGGTTCTTTTGTAAGTGTGTCTTATTCATTCATGGACTAGCTGGAAAAAAAAAAAGAAAGAAATATCTAACAAAAGCTTCATACATCTTTGAACTTATGACACAGGCATAATGTTAAATACCAGGGCAACCCACCTTGATAGGGATAACATATGAGGTAAAAAAAGCTCAGAATTTTGCTCTCAAACTAATGACTTTTTGGGACGTCCATCTGAATCCTGATTTTTAAGTTTCATTCATTTACCCCTAGTGGCAAGTATCATTGCTTGTTCATTCACAGATTCTTGCAGCCAATTCTGGGAAGTTCTGCTATCTGTAGGCCTTACACAAGCCCTTACCTCAGCATTACCTTTGTTCATCTACAGCACCCTAACATACATATAACAGCATGGATCTCCAGTTCCCTTCATTAACTGTGAAGGATTGCCCACAGAAGCAGGCATCTCATCCTAGCTCTCTCTGATCTTAGCAAGCTCTAATTTCCCATTGCAGGTGCCTGTTTCTGCTGCTGGTTCTAGAGACACACTAGACAACAAGGTTAAGCTTGGCTAATTACATTAGGAGTCAGTCCTGGTTGTAGATATTTAATGTGTACAAGTGGAAATGTCTACATATGAGATAGAAATGTAAGTTCTCATTGTAGTAAATGATAATTCATGGTTTGATTCATACACCTTCACAGGGGTGCTGAGGTGACATTCTAGGTACCTGGGACATCTGTTTGGCACTGGCAGAAAGGACAGACCCTTTTGGACTGGCAGCTGTAGGCCAGTCAGCATGTCCTACAACAGCTTAGATGAAAATAAATGTTTACATTTATGCAGCTGAGCTGACTCTTAGAGAAAATAAAATCTAGAGAGCTATTTAGCAGTAGATGGCTGTGTCTGGTCAGCTGAATATTCCCTACTTCAATCACTGTATCGAGCTCAAATAACTTTCACAGGTTTGAGACTGCTCAAGTGAAGACACCTCCATGCTGTTACATTAAGCTCAGCCCAAAAGACACTCCAACAATCTGTGGGCCTCAAGACAGCTGCCTGAAGCACAGGCATCCAGCATCACTCATAATATCCTAGATGATCTAAGAATTCTGTGTTAAACTAACATTAGATAGGATCAAAAGATTTTGTGCTCTTCTGGGGAGGTAGCTGAAGGAAGGCATGGTGAACTAATCAAAGAAATCCAAGATGTCACTAGACTTATATACAGAGCTGAGGCCTAGAAGACAGGTGAGGAACATTGACTCTGTTTGTTCATGGTTTTCGAAATAAAAACTGATGAGAAATTAATTCTATTTTTAACATTCCTATGCATTTATTTTAATCAGTTAAATGCAATTTCTACAGATCAATACCAATGTTACCTGGGTATTCCTAAATACAAAATGGATCTTTGCAATGAGAAATAAATATTTTCTTCTTAAGGAAACATTTTTTAAAGAAGCACACTGATAAGGGCATGTTATATTAATTTGCCAGTAATTTGAGGACTTAAATTTTGTATTTGTGTGTGCATGAACATTTAGCTCACTGAAACAAAATAATTTCACCGGAACACCCATTCTAACTGCCACCATCACCTGCTGAATGATACATTTCTGGCAAGTAAAGCAAATTTGCCGATGGGGAGGTTTGAATGGAATGTTGCTATGTAACCAAACTCCAAAAAGTGTCTTTAAAGCAGTGATGAATGAGCGAAGTCCACAAATAGGGTTTTTTTCTGTCATAAATGTAATACTTACATAGATCCTTTTAATTGCATCAGTAACTGAACTGACAACCAAATAAATCTGACAAAGAATGTGAAAAACTTGATGTATCCTACGCTGATGGGTGGAGAAGATTTCAAGGAGGCTTTAACTAGTTATTTGCTTAATCACAAGGTTATATTTGCTCTTATGATTGCAATTATGATTTCATAGAGTTTCAAAATTTGGATGACAGCAGCTTTCACATTTTGTGCAAAAAAGTACGTGTATTCACTGAGTAGCCTATAGAATTGTGACTAAGAAAGTCTGAAAGAGAAAGATTTAAGGGAAACTGAAAGATTTACTGTTGTAACAGATTAAGAAATGAACCTTTCGAGAAAACCTGTATGAAATTTTACTTTCCTAATAACAGAATGTCTATTTATTACTTATTTTATGTCACTTTTGGTCTGTTTTATTTTTGTAGCATTCCTTTTTTAATGCACGATGATGCTTTGGCAACATAAAATCTATGCAGGTGATAGTTCTGCCTACATTTACTTTTAAAATAAAGACATTTTAAATCTTTTTTTTTTTTTTTTCTTAAGCAGCTAAATTTAATAATGCAATATTATTGAAATAAAGACATATCGATGGTGTTTGCTCATTCAGTTAATTTTCACTTTTGTTGCATTTTGTTGCTTTTAGAGTGGTATGTTTTACACCATACCAGTAGCCCAGCACATGCCAAAATACCACAGCCATTGTGAAAAGTTTCAGGGATAGCTCTACCAGTCACATCAATTCATATTTTCTCTTTCAAGTCTGAACTTCTTTTAAATGCATAAATGCTCCAGCATTCCCTGTGTTTAGCATTAAACTAGGAACTCAGATCTCCACCGACTATGGGTTAGCTTGTTGTTCTTACGATGTATCGGACCAGGTATTTCAAGCAGGAAAAAACCCCACCAGAAATATGAATATCATGGTAGAGACCATGGTGAGAATCTCAGACACATTCCTCTCTCTGGCATTTCCTATGGTGTTAGTTTAGGTGTCAGCACATTGGCTCTTGTGAGTGAATTCCATTCATAAGCACTGGGCTGTACCAGATCCTCTGATGAATATAAATGTATTACTTCAGATTGTGATTTCCACTCTAGAATCCTAAGACCAAGAATTTTTGTGGCCACACTGTGATAAGCCCTCCAGTGTGGAACTGGTCTCTGGTTCATTAACTAAGCCAACTGGAGGCTGAGAGGAGAAATGGGTGGTCTCTCTTTAAACTGGGATCAACATAAGAAGGCAAAAGAACTCCTTTAAGCTAATATATCATGTTGGAACAGAGCAGATAGTTAAAATTAGTAACACAATTCAGGGTAATAAAAAAAAAAAAAAGAAAAAGGATTCTAAGAAACAAATGTCTCCTCCCTGGAAGTGTTCAAAATTGTTCAAGACCAGGTTGGAAGGTGATTTGAGCAACCTGGGGTAATGGAAGGTGGTGTTGCCTGTGGCGGAGGGGTTCGAACTAGATGACTCAAACCATTATATGATTCTGTGTCTCTATGAAATAAAGTTGTGAGAATTCCAAGAAAAGTAATGGGAGGAGGAAACCTTGCCATTTTAAAATGTCTTTGAACAGCTTATGAAAGACATTTTGTAGTTAATTTGCCCATGAAACCAAGGAACCATACATGATGTTTGATCTGCTCTTCACATGATTTTCATGCACAGTAATGCTAATTCATAATACAGATTTTGAAGTCACGTGAAGCTGAGGATCTCCTATCTTATTTTAAAGTATTTCTTGAGAATGATGATAAAGAGACAAAGTACGTCTTTGTTCTGGATGTTGACTTTACCAGGTAAGATCCTAAATCAACTTGGAGTGCCTTTATTCCACTAAAACTGAAGAATCTGAAGATACTCAGGAGTTTTTCAGATATTTCCTTTATTTTACAAAACTAGGTCCTTTCAGGTAACAGTATTATGCAGTGAAAAATCAAAATAAGAATATCTGAAAAGACAGTTGCCCATACTATGTTGGTACCTGATTCTGAGATTATCATCTTTTTTTAGTCAGTGAAAAGAAATAGACACTCCTATCATGAAATTCCCACTGTCTCAAGGAAGATTTATGGAAATGATCAGATGTTTAAGAATATAACTGATTCAAATGCAGATTTTTGCATTGCAGATATTTAAGCACAGATCACATGAATTCCACTAATAGGGATTACCTCTGCCTTGCTTAGGCACCTAATTTTTAGGGATCCAGGGAAGTACTAGGGTAAGCAAAAAAAGTTTTCTTTAAAGTAACTGAAGAAAAGTAGGTGCCTAACTTAGTTGCCTAAAACTTAGAGGGTGTTAATTCTCTTTGGATGGCTTTGAAAGCACCTATATTTTTTCTTTTACTTTATATGTACCTAGTAAAATAGAAAAAAAAAATCACTAGGAATGTAAAATTAAAGGCAAGTTAAATGTGAATGATAGACAAGTGGGACCACCTTTTACACTGACATCTCTGATGAGGATACAAGAAGATTGACACGGCAGAAGAGTGACTGAGTAGAACTCATCTTTGACAAGTTGAAACATATCTTGATTGCTGTGTATATAGTACTGTGAGGTCTATCCTAGACACAGGTACATAAATCTGTAGATATGCAAAGAAAAGAGAAAGATAGATGAAATATTAAGCTCCATACACTCCAAAAATACGTATGCAAAAACAAGTCAGAAAGTTCAAAATATAACAATTTTTTTAAGAAGTAATTTTTTATTGTGGGAGTTCTTATTCATTGAGGTCCTGTCTTGATGTATTACCCTTATAAATCTACGTGAGTAGAATATCTGAAATAGTCTTCTGGCTCCAGAAAGCCAATAAGATCTGAGAATGGCTGAGAAGCTTGTTAGTGTCTCATAACAGTCCAGATGCCACTGGTCCTAATTTTGATAGTGGCCTGCAAAGTGATGTAGTGGGACCTGGGACTTAGTCTGGAGTACTGGAGCTACAGCAGAGAGGTTCTTCATTTGGACTACTTCTTCCAGCTTCTCTGCCAGTGTTTCCATGCCCAACTTCTTTCCCAAGTCACACAGTTTTGGGGGGTTATACCTTATTATTTATATGCTTAAAATGGGGTTCTGCCTCTGCTAAGTGCTACACACAGGGCAAATTCTCCTGGAGGAACTTCACTTCTTACATCCCCCCACTGGAGGCATTTCACAATGAAGCAGTTCTTTACTGACATCTTTATGTCAAAATTACACTGCTTTCTGAGTGCATGTGTGCAGTAAAAATGCGAAGTCATATTTATCAACAGATAATTTTAAATAAGGTTTTATATTCCTAGTTTTAGAACAGATGACTGAACAGACACTTCATGCATCTGAGACCTCATTAGTTTATCTATCCAATTAAGTGACAACATTGAAATAAGTAGGTGGGAAATCTGAAAGAATGTATAGTATAGATAGCCTAGATTTACTTAACCTAGTAAGTTATTTTCTCTTTCAGGACACTCAAAAGTAGACAGATTAATGACAAAAGAACTGCCTCTGGAACTGATTCATCTTCACCTAATATCCAACGAAAAAAAGGAAAATATTTACATTTAGAAACAAAATATAGCATTTTTTTAAATGCACACATGCCAGCTTAAAACCATATGTTTAATCACAAACAAAAAAATTTATCTGTGCAAATTTCACTACCAGACACTTTCAATATTCTTAATTTGTTTGTGAATCAAGTATGCCATTTAAAAAGTAGCACTTACATGTAACTGTGCTTACTTTCACCAGAAAAATAGACTCACTGTGCTCAAAGAAGATGAAAAGCATTTAAAAAATAAGTATTTTAACTCATATCCTAGACATCTCTGAATCTGCTAACACTCTGAGTAGAGTTGTCTGTTCATGGGAAGGACAGCACTTGCTACTCTGCAGAAGTTGATTTGATGGAATTTGTCTTCTTTCAGAGCAATTAGAGCCTAATGGATCTTTAAAAAAAAATAAGGTTTTGGGTATTTATTAAATGTATCTCCTGGGAAACAGCTCCTCTTTTCTCCATTTCTTCTTTTCACATTCAGGGCCAGAGAGAGGACATTTTTTTTTTTAACATCTTTCAGTTATATTTTCCTATTGTTTTTTAAATTTATTTATTTATTTGCCAGGGATGATTTCTGGGTGGATCTCCATGGGTGCAGCTGAAAACAGCAACTGTCCACTTACACCTCTTCTCACCCAGACAGGTGCAGGCAGACCTGAGCTCATTCTGCCTTTCCTCAGAGCCCTCTGACCAAGCAGGAGGATGGACAGGATGAACTCAGGGCTGTCTGTACCCACCTGTACAGGCATGCCCCATAAAGCATTAATCACAGCCATGGGATTAACACCCCTAAAACTATCCATGTACAAGCTGTTTGCAGAAAGCCTCCAGAGGCTCTGACTGCTGGAAATGGGGATGTGGGCAGCTCAAGTGGCAATTTATTGCACAGTAAGGAAGGGTAGTGACTCCTTTGAGTATGTCCCTTTTCTTCTCAAAGGGAAATACAGAGATTACCATAGACTTCTAAGCTAAGTGCTGGGTCCTGCACTTGGGTCACAACAACCCCAGGCAATCCTACAGGCTTGGGAAACTGTGGCTAGAAAGCTGCCCAGAGAAAAAGGACCTGAGGATGCTGTCTGAATATGAGTCTGGTGGCCAAGAACAGCATCCTGGCCTGTATCAGGAATAGTGTGGCCAGCAGGACCAGGGAAGTGATTGTTCACTTGTATTCAGCACTGATGAGGCCACATCTCAAATATTGTGTTCAGTTCTGGAGCCCTAACTGCAAGAAGGACATTTTGGTGATGGAGTGTATGCAATTGAAGGGAAACAAAGATCTTGTCTGGAGAACAAGCCTCATGAGGATCTTCTGAGTAAACTGGGATTGTTTAATCTGGAGAAAAGGAGGCTGAAAGGAGACCTTATTGCTCTCTACAACTATCTGAAAGGAGGTTGTAGTGAGGTGGGTGTTGGTCTCGTGTCACAAATAGCAAGTGATAGAAAAAGAGGAAATGGCCTCAATTTGTTCCAGGGGAGGTTTTGATTGGATATTAGTAAAAATTTCTTCTACCAAAAGGGTTGCCAAGCACTGGAACAGGCTACCCAGGGAAGTGACTGAGTCACCATCCCTAGAGGTACTTAAAAGGCGTGTAGATGTGGTGCTTACAGACATGGTTTAGCAGTGGACTAGGCAGTGACCTTAAAGGTCTTTGCCAACCAAAATGATTCTATGATTCTGTCTAATTTTGACATGTTGGAGTTAGCTGGGAGCATCTTCCACAGAGTGAAAGCTCTTAGAAACCAAGCGTAGTGAGGAGGCCAACAAGACTGTAGCTATCTCAGTCTGATGTTCCAGGAAGAAACATTAGGGTTAATGCCTTTGTGTTTGGAGTTTTGAAACATAGGGTATACAAAGACTAGATCTTGGAAAACGTGATGTCCTGGCATGGTTTTAAATTCTTAGCAGGTCTAAACAGATTTCTATATCAGTCATGGGCATTTACAACTAGGAACCATCATATATTTAAATCCTAATAAATATCTTCTACTGAACTGTGTCAAAACAAAGTGCAAGATATCTTCAGTGGATTCCTTAAACAAATAATATTAAAGTTACTTTAAAAATGCCCTCTGGGTATTATACTGAAACACCTGTTTTCTTGAGCAACATCTACTCCCATGGGAAATAAGTTCAAAGCCAATATAGTAGCATACAAAATGTTTTTGCCAAATACAAATGCTGCCTACATTCAGTGTTGCAAATGGAAATTTTTTTTCCATTTGCAGTCTTCTTCCCTTAATAACCCAAGGTCATTTATACAACAGAGCTATTTTTATTTGTATGACAGAGTTTATCATTGGAAATATTTAACCGCAGACCTATTTTTAAAAGACTTTGTTGAGTTTAAAGGAAAAAGAAAGCAAACCTTTACCCAGACAGGGTTTTAATGTTAATTCAGAAAAGGGAAAACAGTTTCTGAACTTCAGTAACAGTTTCCATTTGGTCCTCAACAACAATATGAAATTCAACTCATCCAAAGGAATTAAAAGATTCCACTTTCTTTCACTATCAATAAGCTTTCGGTTAGGGCCAGCTCCTGCTCCTACTGATTTCAACAGTAAAATATCTGTCTGGGTTGAAATTATCCAATTCTTATCTCTCTATATATCCAGACTACACAAAATCAATAGAAAATATAAAGTGAGATTATAATTAGGACTTGATAATACTGAATTTTTATTCAGAGTTACAATCCAATTTGCAATGCACATTAATTTTAGGAAGGATGACAGAAGTAGAAAAGAATAAAGGAAGCAAGTACTTTTTCTGTGTCATTTCTGCCTTTTAGCTGATAGCTTTATTTTGTTAGAGTAAAAGGCAAAGCTGTCATTGATTTCAGATAAGACAGGATTTTCTCTATTGCACTTCTTGTCTGTGGTTCATTTAAAAATCATGGCAGTTTAGTCCTCTGAGAAAGCAGAGGAGGATACACTTGATGTTATTTAGAGACTTTTCCACTACTCAGATTTTTCCATTAATTTCACTAGGGTTTGATTGAGCCCTTTGCAAACACTAAAACCCACTGAGGGCTGGGCGTGAGCATTTTCAGAATTAATGGCAAATGAACATTTTCAAAAATAATGTCCAAGCTAAAACAATTTCCTAGTAAAGTATTCATAAGCATCAGTCTTCCTGAAGTTCTCAGCTATGCTAAACAATTTAATCATACCTTAAAGCCAACTGGAAAAAAGTTGTCTAAGTTTCCGTCTCTCCTAGAAACGCATCTGCTAACATTACCAATGATCTTTCCTAATTCCTGTTGGAAAGATCTTTTGTTGTGGTACCTACCAGTTTATTTTGCATTGCCTAGAAATAATTTCCATGAGATGATTATTATCTCAGCACAATTAAACAGAAATTTAGAAAAAAATGCAGCCAGATAAATAGAAAAGTGGTTGACTATGCTAAAGTCAAAGCAAATACATTTCTTAGAACAGAACAGACATCTTTCCAGGTAATGATCAGGATTTGCATTTTAAACACATAAAAGATATCACTATTTCAAATTTAATTTGACTTTACATACATTCCAGCTGGTGTCCCAGCAGTATCTCCACTTTTGAAACAGAAACTGGAGTGTTCAGGTGCTACTGATCTGTGCAACACTACTTGCAGCCTCTCACCTTTTGCATTTGCTTTATTGCTTGTGGCTTGGGATTAGTAAAATTCAGCAGTTTCTGCCTGGTTAGAGAAATGGATGGAAGCTCTTGAAGCAAGGGACAGGTGAAACCAGTAAAATTCAGCTGAGTTTGCAGACAAAAATACCCCAAACAACCAAATCATTAAGCAGTCAGTTTCTTTCAGGGACACTTCAGGGTTATTAATATAATCATAAAACCATTGAATTATCATTTTGGGTTGGAAGGGACCTTAAGCATCAACTAGTACCAAACCCTCCTGAATGAGCAGGGGCACCTCCTCCCACTAGACCAGGCTGCTCAAAGCCCCATCCAGCCTGGTCTTGAACACTTCCAAGAAGGGGGCATCCACAACTTATCTTGGCAATTCATTTCAGTTTCTCACCACCATCACAGTAAATATATTGTCATATCCTATCTTCAGCTTTGCCTTGGAGCTTTGCCTTCCCGAGTCTTCCACTTAGGTTCTTGTCATCTGTGACTACTGTGAAGAGAAAAGCAAGGGCAACATACACAATGCATCTTACTACAAGTAAATGGTAATGGGTTACAGAAGAAGGTGGCAAGCCCCTCCTTGTGTTCCAGTGACATACATACTTGAGACCAAACCTCACTGCACAAGGCACTGAGATAACATATTTCCTTCTGGAAGAGGGGGAAATGAGGAAAGAGTCATGTTTCTCAGAGGAGACAGCATTATTACAGGACCTTCTGGTGTATATCAGGGCATGATGCTCTACTTTGTTCATAAGATAGTGTGGGTCTGGCCATTGGACTTACTTTTGCAAGGAAAAGCTTGCAAAAAAATTTTTTTTTTTTTTTTTTGTTCAACTGAATTCAACTGTTCAAGCTCAATTTATATTATTGCTCAACTACATTCTTACATCAGTACATAGCTTAACATGATGAGTGTGTTTTTCATGAGTCCGAGGAAAGGTTGAAAACTTGATATCATCCAGATTCAAAGGGAAAGGGATGGAAAAAGTAAATCTCATTGGTGAAAAGGAGGGCTCAGCCAGCCCTACAGCAGTTTGACCTGAAGATAGCCTCTTGCAGCCACCAATGCAGCTGTCAGTGGAGTTTTCAATAGCCAGATGTTGTTACTGGAAAATACATTCCAGAGTTCATTGAAGCTACTTATAGTTCTGACCTTGTATGACCATGGCAGCTGATTCTGTAGCTAAAAAAAGGTATTGCAGATTAAGCTGAAAGTGAAGATTCAGCTATAGAATTTTACAGTACACTAGCAAAAGCATAGTGACTAGAACATGCATGTGCCTCTATACTGTGCCAACACAACTATGTTCTCCAAAAAAATTTAAACTGTTCTGTATATCTCATCATGTGAGATTATCATTCAAGAGATGTGTGGAGCTGGTATACTTTCTTGCCTTCTAAGCATATGGTTGATTTACTGTCTGGACCTTTTAAAATTCTTCTTGTCGTTCAGGGTGAATACTATAAGATAACTGGAAAAAAAATACTTGGGGGGGGGGGAAAAAAGGCCCTTATTTTCTAAAGAACAAGATGAATTTTCAAGGTCTTGGAATGTGCTTGTTCCTCAGCCACCCACAGAATGTGTGGCAAAACTAAACACATCTGACACGTACAGTACATCACGTCATGTCTGCTGATGTGATCCTATGGAGTACTAAGCATTACTCAGTGCAAGGCTTATAGAAATAAAAAGGAGGTTCTGATTGCTTAATATTCACTTCTAGTTTGTGAAACAGGACAAATAAGCACACCTTGATTTCAGGGGCATTTATCCTAATTCCAGTGCAGAATATAAAATTCACTTAGAAAGAGTTATTTTTCCTAACTTCATATGAAGTTTAATAAAATATGTGGTTGTGGACTTAAAGCTATGATGTGTTTGCAGTATGAGATGTCCCTTTTCAGGAGTGAGACAGCAGAGGGAGTGGAGGACTTGTTATTCAGAATCAAAACCTATAAGCAGGGAATACTCAAATTATTTTACGCAGTTCTGAAACTGCACCTTAAATGATAATGCACCACCATTTTCTGTAGAAGCAGTGTGAGAAATCAGTAGCAAATTTTACAGTTTACCAGGTTACCTCAAATTTCATCAATGTCTTATACCTAGAAAATACTTGCTCAGTTTTGAGGGGATTAGAAACAGTACTGTGGGTCCAGATTAGAGCACCACCAAACCATAACCTCCTCCCTCCTTTCACACCATATCCATAAAGCAAAAGGCAGATGACAGCAGTCATTCCCACCATAGTCTCATTTTTCCAGGTCTCTTACTTTCTATAGAAATAATGCCACTTTGGCTGTGTTTTTAGTACAGAGTATACTTTTAGGTTGCTCCATCTCCTGCCTTTGCTAGCTCTGAAGAAACACCTCTTTAGACAGCATCCATTTGTTCTGATAAGGGCTCTGTCAGAGGTGATCAGACCTGCATGAGTATTGCACTTTTGTATCACTGCAGATGGTCTTGTATGTGTTACATCCCCTCTATTACTTCTCCCTTCAGCTTACTACTAATATTTCAGCATTTCTGACACCTCCTTGTAAACTCTGTGGTTTTCTCAAGAATTTGCAGCTATTTTCTGTAGGCTTTGTTGTATATGAGGACGTCTCAAATATGCTTAGGGACTTTATTTTTCTGGTCTTCCTGAAGACACAAGATGTCACAGCTTCTCTAATACATTCATGTTCTTAAATACAGTCTCCACTTTGACAGGTTCTAGATTTCCTATCACATGTGTAATCACTCAGTACTATTTTAGAATTTGTTGCCATTTTTATACATCCGAGGGATATTATATTGAAATGGATTTTTAAGAACTACAATTCAAAACCAGCTTTTATAATTATGAATAGGAAATACATCTTAGGGCATCTAATAAGAAGAAATTTCAATGAAAATGGGAAAATCATAATTAAGAAAAATAATTGGTTTACATTATGGAAATTTACTCTCTTACAATGCATGAAGACCTTCTGTCCAAGAAAAATCTCTTTTTGGCTGAGTGTACTAGTTATTATTAACAGCAAACATTTCACCAATTGTTCATAGCTAGAGGAAAAAAGCAAAAAAGATCATGAACCATCCAACCCAAGGTAAACTTTTAACCAACTCTCTAGTTAACTCCAAGATTAATTTCCCTTTGAATATCTGTGATCTTTTTTGGTTTTATACTTGTTAATGATAAAACACTTCTTTGGCCATTTAAAATACATCAAAATCTATTTAAAATTACTGTGAAATAAGGATGTTACTAAGGATGATACTAAGATACAGAACTTTTAAAAGAACAGTTGAACACTTTCCTTTTATTCTCTCTAAAAAAAAAAAAAAAAAAAAAAAAAAAAAAAAAAAAAAAAGAACACTGCTTACCTTACAGATTCCTGTGTGAAAATTAGAGGTTGAGTTTATAAAATTACCTGCCCTACCCATGTCAGATCTTCTCCACATATTTTAGCTGAAAAATTAGAGAGGGGACATTAAGCTTTATAGAAACCCACAATTATGGAGAAACAAATATGTGCAGAACTATTAGAGGTGCATTTGAAGAGAAATCTGTGAAAAAAATGTTGTGTACATGACCAAAACCAAACGTAGGATTGTAAAGCAGTGAGGGATTTCATCCTGCAGGGTTTCAGCCACTGAGGAGTTTGGGGCCATGGCATATTGGGCTGCCTGGAACACACTGTGATCTCCTCCACTCTAAATGGCTGTTAAAGAAATCACTCTGCACTCATCCTACCCTCCTTTTTGTCTTTAAGGAACCAAGTGAAACCTTTGGACACCACATCTCTGTTGCAGGTGCACACCCCTCTGTCTTTCTGATGGGTTTCAAAGCTTAACATCCTCCAATTGTTTTCTTCCTCTGACAGCAAGACAAAGAAACAGTGAGTAGAGGACAGAGGACATCACTTTGGGACCATAGCTCTAAAGGTGTGGCTTACTCCATCCTGTCCTGGATGAAGATGGGGAATTGTGGGAGGTAGAAAAAGCTAGTTCAGTAGATGAGAAGGCAGCAGCTGAAGGACTGATTATATATGGGCAGTCAGGATACTCTTCTTAGGGTTGCTTCATTGTCCTTCCTGCCTGCCTTTATCTTTGAGCAGAGCAAAAGGCCTGCCTAGGTGGAGAGGGCAAGGTGAGGAGGATCTGATCAAAAAAGTACCTCCTTTTCTTTCATAAGGGAAACACCAAATTCCCTTCTTGGAGAAAAGTAGGAAAAGTACTGGTTCTGCAGAAGAGGAAGGTTGGGAAGTTGGAGTTCTGTGAGCACAATATAGAAGTGAGATGGGGAAGAGAAAAGACAAAACTAAAAGCAGAGAGAAAGTCCAGGGGAAAGTTTAGGACCACAAGAACAGGAACACTGAGAGGGAACCCATGCAGCCAGGAATGCTGAGGAAGAAGAAAAAGTTAGGGGTGGAAGTCTCCTAGCTTTGGTAGGAAGTTCATACGACAACATTTCTTCCCCTTTTTTCTTTCTCTCTTTTGTGTTGAAATGTGGGGAAGTGACTTTTCAGGATGTTATTAACAATACAGTTGGACAGAAACAGCAGAAATCCCTTGGCATCTCCAGAGGGAAGTTCATCCAACTATCTTCAATGCCTATATTACAATGGAAATAAAAAATGAAGTGGAAATAAGAAGGCTTAGATTGTGCAGAGTGCAGAAAAATTAACAGGAGAGCATTATTCTTCCTCTGAATACATTTAAATTTCCAGAAGGACAGTAGCTTAACATTATGGCGTGTGTCTTAAAAGAGGACCTCATGCCCAGCCCTCTGTTAGTTTTACCTCAGCTTTCCCTCATTTGCATGGCCCAGTGTATGCATCCCTCCAGTGTTCCTCACACGTTTATTGCTTCATTTTTAATCAAGTAATAAAATAAATAGGGAAAAAAGAAGACCCTGGGGAAAAACAAGTTCTTAGTGTGGTCTGGAGGAATTTCCAAAAGCGATCAAAAAATTCCTTTGCTTTCTCACACAGCATTCTGACTTGACCTGTATTTCTTCTGTTTTAATATCATCTATTTAGGATTTTGTTTTTCAGATGGAAAAACCTCACACATAGGATGGCATTTGTACAAAGATACAAAACCACCCCAGTCTTCCTGACAAGAGTGATGCAAAGTGCTTGATAGTTCAAATGCTGTGCTAAATGAAATCTTTCAATATAAGTAAAAAAACCATGTACAGAGGGAAGTTGATCTAAAAATCCATGCAAGATTTACGTGTTATGTTAATGTACTATCAATCTCTTGTAAGGAGGTGAAATGAAGGACCCATTTTGACTACTAAGAGACATTAAAAAAATAAATTCCTAGTTTAAATTTTCACATACATATGGAGCTTTTCAACTGCTTCAAGTCGCTTTCATAAAAGATATTGATTCATTCAATATTTCAATACCATAAAAGATATTGAAGCAGTTCCTGAAAATCAACGTTCTTTAAAACTGTCCCTGACTGAGTGCTGAGATACTGTGGAGGGCAGAAGTCACACTTGTCACACTTCTCTGAAGAAACACTTTATTTGGAATTCTGAAGTGTGTCAGCAGCTCCTACTAAACACTTGCACCTCTCATTTTTTTCTCAAGACAGCTTGTGTAATGTGACATATAAGTCAGAAAAATGTGAAGACATTTACATACATCTTTAATACACACAGAATAGACTCCAGGGTATGTATTAGAACAAATTAGGAGCCCAGTTGAGCTGGATGAAACATTTTCTCTCTGTCAAACCCTGTTTTCAGCACCATTACTCAGGCTCCAGGTAGACACAGGAGGGGTCTTCCCTGACCTGGTGATGTGGAAGTGTGACAGAACTCAAATTAAAGTCTTTCTGTACCTTTTTTGGGGAGAGGAAAGATTAAATCCAGACCAATCACATCCCTATTAGAAGTTTTATCTAAAGTAAGATCTTACATCCACTGCCTCCTGCTATATCTATACACCTTGCAAGAAGAGGTGAATATTCAGGAGCTTAAGGGGGAAGAAAGACTCTGCAACAGCTTGTGACACTTGCCTGGGCTCTAGGTGTGCAAATTTAAAGCCTCCATTCTGCTCGGAGTGGAGCAGAGCCTCACAACTTAACTCCATCATAAAATGCCCTCACTCAGGCTGCAGGTGCTCTCTGATGGTTTTGTTTATTGTTTGCTTCTTCCCCCACAAAAAAACACACCAGAGCTCTCATTTTTGTTCTCCACCAGAAGCAAACCACAGAACGTCAAAACCTCTGTGAACTGGAGGCATCATCTTCTGGCCACAGTTCAGGTGCAAGGCTGCCCTTGGCACTTGGCTTGCTCGCCAAAACATATCCGTTGTTTTGGTACAACACCATCCGCTCCTTTCCCTTTACTACCACTCACACACCCTCTACACTGAGCCTTCCTGGCAAGACCTCTGAAGAGTGAGTAAACAGAGGAATACATAAGAGTGTTCAGGGAGCTGCCACTTCTCTCTTTCTGATTTGATACTGCTTTGGAATCAACTGTCTTTTTTAACTTTTTTTTTTCCCCCCCCCAGTAAATATGGTTCTAATATAAATGTTTTTCAGAAGCAAAGGAAATGGCAGAAATAGCACCCCATCTAAATTGTAAAAAAGTAGCAATGTAGGTATGACATGAATTAGGAAGGAAGAAAATAATTCAGAATCATTGAAAGGCAATTATGAGAGTGCTATATAACAAGTAGGAAAAAAAAACACTCGACATAATAAGGGGACATGGAAATTTTTAAAGGATCCTAGAGAGATTCATCCCTCCATAATCTAAGAAAGCAATCCAGGCAATCTGAAAATCAGTAGGACTCTTAAAAAAAGTTCTTATGAGGTTTTCAAAAGTAAATGTATGTTATCTGTGACAGTAAGCAAGAAGTCCATAACAATAGCTCTAACGCTACTCCTTGCAATTGCAAGAGCAGCTGAAAGCAATGTGGGAAATGGGGAACCTCTTCTGCACATCAGAAAGTGGCAGAATGCAGGTTGTTTATCCTAGACTTTTTTTAACTAGACAGACCCCTAGATCTTTGCTAAGTCTTTAATGCTTTGTTATGAAAGGCAACTATCAGCTGAAAAACTCCAGGCCCATTGCTCACCTTCCTGTAGCCAGGATCTGCCATCAGTTAAGAAACAGTACTTTAAAAATCACATTTAATGTTTAGAACTGACATTCCCTAGACCTCCCCAGAGGACCTTTCTCCTCACCATTTCACTGTGCCACTTTGAGCTGGTTTTGCTACAAATGCTAAATGACATTATCTTCCTTCATACTGCATTAGGTATTTGCATAGTCTTCAAAAACCCCTCCCTCTTAGTGAGGGCTATGCAGTCAGTAAGCTCCAGTGGAGGGCATATAGAAGCAGCAGCATGGGAGCATGTGATGAGCATTCTGCCTTCAGAGTACCTATAGCTCATCTTGGGCTTGCAGAGGAAGCCTACAGGGAGCAGATTCACCCTGCAGATGGGGAGCCTATAGAGAGCACATTGAGCAGACCTTATGGTCTTGTACATACCGCTCAGAGCATCCTGAGGTTGCAGCCTGGGGCCGCAGTTCCAAATGTGGCTTGGCTCAGTTCACATCTGACTTAATAAAATATCCATGAAAGATCTCACTGGTACAAACATGGATAAGTGTACTTCTGTTGTGTTCATTTGTTTGAAATGCTGCACGTGCTGAAACACCCTCTAAAAGTGTGAATATCTACAAGTTTTTTGAGGCAAAAACCTTCGTAGCCTAAAAGGACCCTTGGAATACTATCACAAGAAGTCAAATAAAATACAGCTATTTGTCAGAACCCTCAGTGCAATATTAAGCTGTTTGTGTCATTGGTAGTACTACAGCCCAGCTCTATATGACAGCTCAGAAGTCAGCTTGCCAGAAGTTTACTCTCTGATGGCAGAAAGGCGCCGCTGTTTCACCTTTCTCAGGCTGGAAAAGCACCTCTCACCTTTCTCCACTCTCTCTTCTAAGTACTCTTTGTACCCTTGAGAAAATGATGAGCAACCCCATGCACTGGAAATTCCTGCATAATGCCAAAATGCTAAACAAGAGAACTTTTTTTTTTTTCCTCAGCAAATATAAACACATTCCACTTGAAGGTACAGTTATAAAATAGCAAAGATATGATTAAAGAATTCCATGTGGATTCATTACAAGCTTTCATTTCTGGTAAACTAATAAAGCTTTCCAGCTCATTTAAAAAAATAATCTCCGAACATTACACAGGAAGAAAAAATTATTACTCTTTGGGTCTCTGATAGGATATTAGCAGAAAGGCAAAATATTATCTATGCCAGATATACAAGCCAATATTGCAGAAAGTCTCATAAAGTATATCAAGTCCAGGCAAAAACATAACAAGGAAAAAGTAGAAAATCACTTGAACTGTAGCAAACTGATGGTAGGCCCATAAATATAACTGCTATGCTCCCGGCCAAGGCAAAAACCTCAGAAACACATTTTCAGAGATATACAATTAAGACTTCGGGGAGGAGAGGGTAAGAGAGAGAGAGAAAATGAGAAAATTAACAATAAGACCAAAAGCTTTTTACAGAACTGCAATGAAAAAGGAAAAGAACAAAAGGTACAATAATAAGCCAGATGATGTAATAATATATCAAAAAAGAGTTGAGAAGAAGGAAAATGGACAAAAGTCATTCCTAGTTCAATTCAGTAGCAATTTAAGGAAGGAAGAAACAAATATATGTATGTGGGTATACAAGTTTAAAAAAACCTTTAAGAGCAGTGACAAGATTCCTTGTAATACTATTCTTGTGCATACAAATATGCTTCTACCAATGCGTGCAAGTGGCCGCACAATGCAGGATATCAAGTGCAGCAAACAAGTCTTATTTTCATTTGCAGTCTTTGAATTTCTCTAATATTGTGTTTCAGAATCATCGAATATGCTGAGTTGGAGGGAACCCATCAGAACCATCAAGTCCAACTCCTGCTCCTCTGTAGGGCATCCCCAGAATCACACCCTGTGCCAGAGAGCATCATCCAAACTCTTCTTGAACTCAGGCAGTCTTGGTGCTGAGACAACTTCCCTGGGGAGCCTGTTCCACTGCTCAGCTGCCCTCTGGGTAAAAAAACCTTTTCCTAATATCTAACCTAAACCTCTCCTGATTCAGCGTCCTGCCATTTCACTGAGTCCTCTCTTCAGTAACAGCAGTGAAGAAATTATGTGGTGACCTGGGGAAGAATTTGCTCACTCCCAAAGATTTTCCATAATGAATTAGAAAAAGGAAACAATGCCAGTCACACTGCATGAACGTTACATGGATGATTCCAACCTAAGTACTGTACAGGAAGGGTTTGGGTAGTGACAGCCCAGTATGTAAGTTAATGTTTTGTACACTTGGGCATCTTAAAAAACCAAAACAAAATAACAAAACCAAACAACAACCAACACTGACGATTTTCAGTGTGTACATACAAAGCTCCCATGATGTATTTTGCAAGAGTCCAGTGAGTTGAGTTTGAAATATATGTCTGTGTGGGCTGTTTTCCAATCACATTTTAAATTGCACGTAGATCTTATTTTTCTGGCTCTAGTGGTGCTTGTGGCACAGGTCTGTCCTGAAGGAACATCTTTTGACTGTGCTTTGAAGAAAACAAAATCAAAAGGTGGAACTGTAGCGGGAGAAGGGAAGCAAGTTGTTCCCACACATTTATTGCCAAATAAGAGAAACACAAAGAGCTCCCTGGAGATTTGCCGCTGCAGTTTCAGCTACGTCTTGACCTGCTATGCTGCTTTTTGTTTAACAGTCCTCAGAGGCAAATTGCACAGGGTTCACCCAGGCAAACACATAATCATCCAGCTGCAGATTCATCCCACCTTGCTCAAAGTCCCTGAACAGAAGTCTGAGTTAGGAGCAGAGCTGTCTTACCTTCTCTGTACAGCTGGTGGAGAGGAAGGAATTTCCAGCAGATTTAAACCAAAGTCCGAATCTTGTTCAGCAGGGGCACACATGTCTCACTTAAAGTGCCCCTAGAAGAGCTCCTGGCACACTAAAAATAAGTTAGGGTTTTATTTATTTATTTATTTCTACTGTCAATTTAAAAAAAAAAAAAATTAATAGGGTTTTTGAAGGGCACCGTGCTATATATTCTCAAGTGCAACTGAAAAAAAAAAAGCTTCTTTTTGTAATTTCCTTTGCTCCCTTCCTCTTGAATGTATTGCTTCCCCGAGCAAGTAGGACATAAAGGAAATACCTCCATTTGCTGAGATACTGAATAATAAAATGTTAAGCAGTACACTAATTTTGTAGAGGAGCCACTGGGGATAAGGGAACTATAGTGATAAAAACACTGAAAGGCTCAACCCTGTAAAAAGGGAGTTTGCAGGGTTTGTGATCTTCAAACACCGTGTGCTCAGCCCGCTGAATCTTCCCACTGTCCTGCACCTTAGTGGCAGGTTTTTGCTCTGCTTATTTTTCATGGAGAAATGTAGAGGCAGTACCTTTTGGTACACTCTGTTGCTACAACGAGCAACACTTGTGTTGTTTTAAAATCCCACTTAATCTGCCGTCTCCATCCGAGTCACAGCATGTTTCATCCCGTTCCCTCAACTGCCTCCTTCCCGCTCCAGAGCACGTTCTGAAGTAAAGCTCATTTGCCACGTTACACAACCCCAAATTACTCCAGGAATTAGGGCACTTCTGATCCTGCTGCTAATATTGGTGTTATACAATTGAGGCTCCAGATAGAGCTGCTTCCTCCTAAGGGTGGGTGGTGGAAGTTGCTCAGAGGAATGAGCATTTCGTGAAGTCTGGGCTGCTGCCTGCCTTATTCCAGCTGCCTGAGCCTGATCCTGGCAGAAGAAGCTGAGATCCACACTCTGGAGCCATCCACTGCATTGGGATCAGGAAGGCAAGCTGCACTACCAGAGATGATCTGCGGCCAATGCAGCATCAGCAAAGATTTGGAGTCCAAAGGACTAGGTGGAAGCACTCTGCCCCAGTGGAAAGTGATGCTAGGTGCCCAGTTGGCTCGATCCCAAAGGAAGAGGATTAGTGGAATCTCAAAGGACTGTCTAGATTGATCAAGTGGGAGATACAGCTCATGGTAAATCCTACCATGGCACAGGTAGGATTTATCAAAAGGGGGTCAGTGGAAAAGACCATCCCTGCAGTCCAAGACCTCTACCAGTGCTCTGATAATTGCTGATTTTCTTGTCTAACATTGAGAACACAGAGGTGAAATTTGGAGCAATACATACTAGCTTTAGACCTGAGAGTGTAGTGGCTTTTCTGCTGATGAGTAAGTAATGAAGGTGCTGGCAGCATGGTATTCACAGGCACTTGTCCACATCCCTGTGAGAGAAACAGAGAAAAGCAGCCTATCATTGTCTCTTAGCAATACCTTATTTATGTATTGGAAAGAAAAACAGAGTTTCATGTTTGTGGCATTCTTTAAACAGATTTCAGGGTTATGTCTCAATTTGCTCTTACCTCTTAACTCTCAGGAGTTAAGAAACAAACACTCCTTAAAACACAGATTATAAAACACATACTTATGGCCATCTGGAAAAACATGCTGATTGATTAAAGTTCAATCTATCTGCTCTAAGAACAGCTCACAGTCACTGCAATGATTGCAATTCCAGCTATGAGCTTTTCTTCTTAAAACATTCCTTGCTGTTATCGGACCAATCACTCAAGAGAACTTTCACTTATTTCACGTATTTCAGTGAAATTCAGTATCTCAGTTCCTGGGATGTGTCTGATAGTCTGGAGCAGAGTTCTGCAGAGAAAAGAAGATGGTTTTGTGCCTGGTGACTCAGAACTGTTAAGAATACAAAAGTGCAGGCTCAGTGACATAAACAGATATACTTGAGTACCCCAAGTGCCTAAGAGAAGTTGAGATCATGATCTGAGAACTGACCGCATTTCAGTTGTGTAGTGATGTTATGCCTGACTTTATATAATGTTCTTTTGGTAATTTAATAATTAGGTAATTAGCCCTGAGGATATTTTGCAAAATCAGCCTACTAGCATGCAAAACAAAATGTAAATTTTGTGCGTTCCACTTGCCTGTAAATTATTTCAGTGCAGGGATGTCACTGAAACTACATTTTTAGAATATTAATTAAAAATTCATTTTGAAATCCAAAATTAACTATGGAAACTTTCTATGGCTACTCATTCAGGAGCCAGAAAACTATTCTGCCTTTATCATTAAGCAAAACTAGGTGATGATTTTTTACACATTTACTGTGTGATGAGGCACATACGACTTGTTTAGAAAACTTTCAAAGATCTCACCAGCTTTGCCTGGAGCTAGCGTGGGTCAGAGTTTCCCTACATCTCCCCACTATCTTCCCAAGCACGCGTGAAATACTTTTGATTAAATCACGTCTTTAAATTTTTAAGATCTCAGAGACAGTTCGAAAAACAGAACATGAGCCAAAAGCTCATTGAATGTTATCCACTCTGCATTCCTCAGCTATCCTACCAGTGTAGTTGGTTCCAAACCACTAGCAAATTTGCCACAGTAAAATTTTCTATTGACTTTCCTTTATGTATCAGTTCTGCCTCTGCTGTACCACCCTGAATTCCCCCCCAGCTGGATTCTTTTGCTCCTGGCAGGAGGCAACTATGTCTCTGCTGCCTTCTCAGTATTTGATTCAGGTAGTGCTTACCCTTTTTATTCAGTCTGTTAACTACTGGTATACCAAGTCAAAGTAACTGCAGGGCCCTATTCATGAAATACACACATTGACTGAAAAAAGCAACTTACTTTGTACACAGACCAGGTGTGCATGGCAAAACCTGATAACAGATGGTAAATACAATTATTGCTCATTGAAATCCTGATATTTAATTGAACCGTGTCATGTCCAGAGGAAATCCAGAGCTCAGGCAGATGAATCAGACCCAAAAGTTCTCAACTTTTTATTTTAAACAATGTGACTATTTCTTCTGGACTTATCTCTTGCTAGCGTTCTGCAAATAAAACTCCAACATCTCTCAAAAATCATGGGGTAGATGGATTAAAGGTATGGCAGTATAAGGCATAAGAAGATAAAATATATTTTGAATTGATGCATGGAAAAAATATCAGAGCTGCAGATTATTAATACCTGGGTTTAATAAATGGTTGGGGAATTTTTTTTTAAATATAAATGAGTACACAGGAAATGAATAGTGAAAAATAAATTAAAAGAGATGATTTGGGCTTTACCTTTTTGCTTAGCTTGTTTGGTTTATTTCTTGTCCTGTAACTTGCTTGTAAGTTCTATTTTCGATCACAATCTTGCATAAGTAGCCACTTTGGTATAAAACTCCTATCAGTATGTTTATAAGGGGTTGTGACTGGAACAGGGGTCTGCCCAAGGAAAAATTTCAATCCATGCTTGGTTTCGTTGAATTCATAGAGATTTAGTGACCAAGACCAACTTCTGTTAGCAGACATTAATAAAAAATGGAGGCTGTTAGATTGGAGTGATAACACAGTTCCTGAAATGTCTCCTGTGTTGGTTCAAATGAAAGCCTATTTGTGGGGAAGATAACTAGACCCTAGTTAGGAAACTAAATCATAAACTCTGCTCCAGCTTCACACCAGTGCTCTGACCTCAAGGGTGGGACACAAAGGTTAAAACTAATACCTGGCCCTTCATACAGCCGTGAACCACAGCATCTCTGGGAATGTTCAGTCCAGTGCACCAACCTTAACCTAGTCTGAAGAAAGCATGGCTGTAAGACCTTTGCTATGAAGCACTGATTTGCTCCTGTTGTGGTGAATTACTAATTACTCTCAGTTAGACATCTTCTATGCTTTTTGGACCAGATTTAATATAATTAATTTTAGCCATCTAAAAGTCATGCACTACATCCAAGCTAGTTGGTCTCCATTCTCACTGTAGTTACCAGGTCATGGCTTTCTATTCTTAAAAGTCATGCACTACATCCAAGCTAGTTGGTCTCCATTCTCACTGTAGTTACCAGGTCATGGCTTTCTATTCTTTCAATTTGAAGAGAGAGTAAAACATATTTAAATAATGGGATGATTTCCTTTGAGAGATGCTTCTCTTCCTCCATGTACTATCAAGGTAGGCAAATGACCTACTTTATCCTACCCATCTAACTTGCTGTTAAATTAATGATACATCACAGTTTGAGATGCGAGATAGTTTCATGAGTAAACTGTAATCTAAAAAAAAAGAAATTATAACATCAATATTCAGACACAAATTCATGTTGGGGACATTTAAACTCAAGCTCATACTTAAGGAAGTATGGAAGCACACTTGAAAAAGCAAAACCACCTAACCTGCCACCCATATAGCTGCCTGTGTTTAAAACTCAAAGAATGTTGTTAATTTGTTTTGTGCCTTTGATTTCTCTATGGAAATAACCACCTTTATGTATGCTTATCTGCTAGTTGATTTCATGTTCTGACAGCGAACAGCTTCTGAGCATATTTGGATAGAAATTTATAGTTACATAGGAAAAAACCACACAGGGACAATAACACTTCCCAAAATATGCAGTAACACTTTCATGCAAAACACTTCAAAGGACACAAAAAAGAAAGAAAGAAGGAAAATCACCCTGAAGAAGTAAGCTGAGGGCTTTCCAACTGTGAGACAGCAAATTAAGATTTTTTTTTTTTTCCAGTCTGCTTTTAAATGGATCTGAGGACCTGGTAATCTTTCTTGCTGTCAGAAATCTAGAACTGGGGCACGCTCCAAACAAAGACCCTCCACAAATGGCTCCCTCTGTTGCAAAGCTGCAAGTCTCAGCCTGTCCTGGAAACAGATGCTCTCTTTAAGTTACAGTTTGTATTTTTAGCATGATATATAACAGCCAAAGGAACATCATTCTGAAGATTATCTCAAACGTGATGTTGGAAGAATTGCACCAACATCTCCTTATTATCTGGGCTACTGAGCATGAAAGAAGAATTTGGATAATCCAGTGCCTGAGTTATCAAATACATGGTACTAATTAATGTTCAGCCACTTTCTACTGGCTTGAGTTCATCAGAATATATGAGCACCAGCACAGTCCTGTAAGAGCTGCTGGAGAACACCTCAGGTGCCTCTATATCCATGTTTTTCTGCACCCTGAGGACCAGAACATGTTCTTAAACTGGATATGGAATAGCATAGGTATACAAAGGTAGCTTGGGTCAGGCAAGGTTAATAAACCCTGCTAGGTCTGAGATGATTGTGTAGCATGTGTCATATTTTGTATTTGTATGGATCCCAAGGATATGAAGTATGGGCAGCAGTGCTGGTTCTACCCTGAATCACTACACATGCAGCAATTTTTTGTTTTAGTTTGGACTGTAGGACATACTGAAGTGTTTGTGATGCCTCTGAATATGAAATGTCTCCAAGAAGAGGCTTATTCAAGTTCAGGGGTTGTTGATACTCAGCTATGAAAGAAGACTCAAACTTGAATCAGCTCATATGACCCTTTGGTCCTGACCCCCATAATCCTCGGTCTGGTTGGAATATATGCAGGTAACTGAGAGCTGCCTGAAATTAATTACTCTGGTACTTGTACCATTCAGAGATTCTCTACCATCTTTATAACAATTTCTTGATCCCCTGATTTTTTTCCCAAAAGTCCAGGAAGAAAGACAACATTAGCAGCAGCCGGACGGTGATAAGGTATTACCTGTGATGAACCCTGATACTCCTGCTCAGAATGCTTCTGCAGACACTTTTAGTAAGAATTGCTCTCTCTATGTCCACTAGCAACATATGTGTTGCAGAGCTGGAGCTCAGCTCCAAGCACACTTGGATGTATCTGCTTGTCATATAAGATATTGGATGAAGAACAAAGTCTTGCTTGGAAAGGAACAAAAACTTCTAAAAATTCAAGAACAAATTTATGGCAGCTTCTGCTGAGCTATTTAGTCTCTAGACTACAAGTAGGCTCTGCTATAACTGCTTTCACACCTCCAAGACTCTTGGATGACTGATTTTGCAGTGACCTGACTTCAGTGCAAAAGTGGAAAACCAGATATTGAGTTCAGCAAGAGTTTCTCATTGTCTACAAGCCTCAGGAACCTACTTGACAAGCCTTAATCCTCTGTTTTAAGCATAACTGAAAATTCCCCCTCCTTGTGAAGAAGAGGAAGTCCTGCAAAGAGGTGAAACTACCTGACATTTATACAAAACAGCAAGAATGACCTTTCCTAATAATATCGATTGCAGCTTTTATCTTAAGTGAACATAGAGTCTTTTCCAGGGAATTTCTACCAAGAGCATTCAGGTGTCTGTTTAGCTACAGGCAGAAGTAACTCACCAGGAAGAGATGCTCCTGACCACATGTAGGTGGCTGAACAGAAATGCCTGGAGACCTCTCAGGTTAATTAGGGTGGAATCTAGAAAACTGCAGCAGATACAGTGTTAGGCAGTTTTGGAAAACAGGAAAGCTGAGCTTTTGTCTCAGCTCAGACCAGTGTTTGGATAATGACCTAAACTAAACAGATTTAGGATGCTTTTATCCCATCCCTAACTGTAGCCAGATACCGACTAATGGGTTGCAGATTATGGAAAATAACCAGTCCTCAGCAGGTGTTTGGGATTTGTTATGGGCAATGGTTAATCATGTGCAGCTCATTGAAGGGGCAAAGATATTGCCATAGCATAGAGAGAATGCCTCGTTGACCTTGCACAAGGGCAGCAAAGGAAAGGGTCCCATGGTTGGCTGCCCAAGAACTTCCTCACACTCATCACTGCACTACATGATTTGCTGGCAGAAGGCTGTAGATCTGCAAGATGAGAACAAACACGGGGTGTAATTAGCCTCAATACAAATTCAAAGAAACCAAGGCACAAAATGGGGCACAGCTTGGCTGGTACCACCAGTAGCACAGCAGCAAAACCCACATGTCCTGTCACCTGGTCCCTGTGACAAACTCTACCTTAGGACTGCTTTGTTGCAGGTGTTCATACACTTCCATTACATTTGAAAGTTATGGCAAAGGACGTCTTTTTTGGGAGAAACAAGTACAAGCTCCCTTTTGGCTACAGGAGATCTGGAGGGGTTTTTCTCCCAGTGGGTGCAGAAAGAATGGCTCTCAGCTGGTGAGAAAAAGCCTCTGAATTTACACATTATTGTATGTAAGCCATATTATCACAACACTGGATCACAGTTAGTACAGGCTGAGATAGATGATGCCCAGAGCTATGCTGGGATGTCTGTATAGTTCTGGACTAGTTCACAGCTGTCTCCAGCCATAATCTGAATGATGGTATTTAACAACCCCTCAAGTAGAAATAAACCAAGATGCCAGGTTTTTGCTTTCTTGTTCAATGCTCATTCTTCAGGCTAATGAACATTTCTGGAGAACAGCCAAATATTTGATGTCTGGTGTAAAAAAAGAGAGAATAGGATATTGTGGCTCTGGCTAACCCAAAAGGCAAAGAAATTATGTGATTCATCCTAATAATTATAGTGTTTTTGAAAATATTTTGAAAAAGAATATATTCAGTGCTTTGGAAATAAATATATTGTATGCATTTTCATTTTTAGGCTGCCATGGAATGTTAATAGTGACAAAATATTTGTCTTATATAGCCAATATATGAATATAAATATTTTCTTAGTGACTTTCCTAGAGTTTTATGGTGTTTGGGAACTTGTAAGTGAAATTAAATGTATGTTTAAGTCTGGTCTCCAGAAGTCATCATAAAAACTGTTTTTTGCAGTGGAAAAAAACAGAGCACGCTGCTTCTAAGAGACATTAAAGTACTGCTGAAGAAGCATCATTGTTATACTACTAGCACTTCAAAATAGAATCACAAAAAATGCTTCCCAAGTTACTTCAGAAACATGGCAGCTCATTCTTCAAACCCAGGTGTAACTTCATTGATGTGATTAATTTCATTCAGCCAACAAAAGAAAGCATGCAGATAAAATTCCACATGTAACTATCATCAGCACCAAGTCCCGAGCAGAAATTATATATGCATTATATATGAATTTGCAGGGCAGAAAATTATTTGGGACTGGACCCTTAACCTACTGAATAGAGCAATTACTGTGCCTACAGCCAGTCCCTGAGGGACCTGTTCCATCTGCTCACCTGCAAAAGAGCCTGGATATCCAAACCCTGTGACCAGGGTCTGAAGCAACCTGGTCCATGTTTCACTGCAAACTCATCCCTGATTTATACATATCATTGAAATACAGCAAGGGCTAACACCTCAAAGCAACACTGCTTAGCTAGATGGAGGAAGAAACAAAAAACTACTCTGTCCAAGTAAAACTCCAGGTGATAATTTATTTCAGTAAAACATAATTAGCAGGGCTGGAATTCAGCCAGGAGCCTCAGGTAAAAATTCCTTTTAAAAATGGGAATTGAATATTATTCTAATAAGTTTTTAAACTAGTCTCAAATGTATGTACTCACTCTTGATGCCTAGAATATTTCATATACAGCTAGGTGCAGGATAGATGGGGTGCACACTAATAACTTGTGGTGCAAAGGAGAGTCTGGGGTGACTTCAAAGCTTTTCAAAAAGGCATTTCTGTGCCATTAGTCACACTCATCATCACAGGGACATGCCCAAAGGCAAGGTTAAAAAGTGGCACCTCTGCAAGCACAAGTATAATAATGCTGAGAGTGGTAGGACTTGATTGTTTCTTTCACTGGATGTGAAGACCAGCAGAGAACCCTCACTGATGTATATTTTAGACTCTTTTTTTGGTTCAAATTTGTGCTTTCTGTGGCTCAAAGTTTTCTGCTGGTCAGCTCTCCCTAGGGTCATTTTTTAAAATCAAAGGGTTGAATTTCCAGCTCAGTTGTAGAGATTCATGTTACTCTTAAAAAAAAAAAAAATAAAAAAATCACCACTCCTTTTGCAGGTGTGCTTGAAAGATTTGTACGTCTCAAGCAATTTCACATGTCACTAACATCCCTCCGTGATTATATAGCAACCATGGAAATTTTCTACTTCCTGGTATTTTGGGGGGTTGCAATCCCATCTGTTACATTTCACAGTTCATTGCTGAGACTATGAGTTGTATGATAAGTTGTAGAAAGTAATTACAAAAATACATAGCAAAGTCCTCTGACAGAAGCAAATGTAGGAAGGGTGAGGGTCAAGGGGAGGATATGACAGCTTCAGTAAAAGTCTGTCGGAAAGGTCTTCTGGAAAAAGTCTTGTCCATCTGCCAAACATAGGAGATAATTGACATCTTGGATGTTCTTGCCAGCTGTCTCAATAGTTCAGGATCGAACGGGGGCAACTCGCAGCCATGGAGAAGCAGAAAGGCACGTTGCAATGTGGGAACTGGAAAACATGACAGGTGACATTTGCTAATGACTGGTAATGATACACAAAGATATGTCAGGTCTTGTAGCTATAACCCAGCCCTTTTGGATGACTGAAATTGAAACATAAATTAATTTTAACACTTTCTGAAAATTCCCTGAGATTCTCTGTCACTACTCCAGAGTATTCCTTGCACATTCTCAGTCAGCATTCAATGCAGCCATGTTTATCTTTTGGACTGCTGATATCCCCATACCTTGGATAACCACTAAGAATAAAGAATAAAAATACAGATGAAATAAATTTTTAAGATCTTAGGCTTTCAGTATATTTGGAACAACCATAAATTACAGAAGCGTCTGAACATTTTATTTTATTTTAATGTATTCATAATGCACAAATAACCATAATAAGTCATTAAATCTCCTTCTTCTATCATCACATCATCCTCTGAGGATGAAAATCTTTCTATCGTACAAATAACTAAGAATTCTAACAAGTGTAATTTCTAAATTTACAGATGTAGATGTCTCAAACAATAGACTAGTAAAACAAAAAGTTGAGGAGCAATTGGAAATATCTGCCACATTTTAACAGCAAGAGAATTAATAACTTTTTCCCCACCCACCCAAGCATTCTGCCAACTTCAAAAGGATAGCTAGAGTGACTTGGATAATTAAAGATTTGTGAACCTGAAGTCAATAACAGACAAAACCATCCAGCAGGTGTATATGACTCAATTAATAAATAAGTAAAAAAAAAAGATCAATGCAATTGGAGTTTATATAGTTCATGAAAAATAAAACTTAACAAGTTGCCATTACAGAGAAATGTTCCAACCTTATGTGGAACCTTCCAGCTTTCACATAAAACTTGTCCCTGCAGAGGGACTTGTTACCTGAGTGGCAAATGGTGGCTCTCAGAAGGACCATTTCTGTCATCCTTGGACCAGCTCCTCTGCTATCTCAGCCCACAGGATCTCAGGTGGCTTCAGCAGAGCTGTGCTCTTTCACATCCCAAGCCCAGATTTAAAAAGATATAAAGACATAAATAAATAAATCCATTATTTCAGAAATTCAATCAAGTGGGGTTGGCCTCTTCATTGCTGCCAGCTTCTTGCCCAACATGATGTAAATTGAAGACAATATTTTGTGATAGTCATTATTAAACTTCTTGATCTTCATTTTGTGCAGACACTCTTCTCAATTTAAGATCTCTTCCACTTGCTAATATCAATTAAGCCACATCAGATTTGAACAATGCATTGGGTGACCAGGAGTGAGTTCAGAGAGCAGATCTTTTGGGGCTTCCAAAAGACTCACTCCAGTAATTCAGATTCTCAGGTGCGTGGGATTGGACGAGATGAGCTAATGTTCAGCCACAGGTTGTGGGCAATGTAAGATGACATAAGTGTCTTCCTTTATCATGATTGCTCACGTGTAACCATTATGCAGACCATTACCTCACAAAACACTAGTGAGCCAAAAACCACTTATAATGACAGGATATGTGACATTCAGAGGACCCCATTGTTAGTACTCTGAAGATTTTTCTCTCTAAATTACAACATGAATTAATTTGCTTATTTCCACCACCACCTGCGGGTCTCTCCTCTTTACTCATTTTTTATGGCTGAAGCAGCATAGTCAAATAAGCCTATATTAGACTCAGAGTGCAGCTGTGCACTATAGTTCATCATAATTTGTTGACTATGAAATATTCTTAATTGGAAGTAGCTGGCATACAACATGGCAGATGATTGCAGAATGATGGTATTAACTTGTTGATGGTTTTGTTCAGGTTATTGTTACTAAAGACAGTCCTGATGAGCTGTCTCAAATGAGGAACAAAAATTGAAAAAAAAAAGAAATGTGCTAAGACTGAATCAAGCAGAGTTAAAAATGCCACAGGAAGGGAACAGGAAAGCCCTACTGATGCCTGCACTGGCTCAGATCTGGGCATCAGTTGATTTCTGAGGATATAAACAGGAGATATCAAGCCTGCATCTACTCCCTCTGAGAATATTGATGTGCAGCTTTTCCTCCATCTGGGACAAACCTGCAATGATTCAGAGGAAGAAAAAAATTACATGAGCATACACATATAGCTCATATATGCTATATATGCATATAGCTATAAAGAACACAGAAGAAGAGTGGGAAATCCTCCCCAGCAGCCTATCGAAGATGTGACAAATGAGATACACTACAAATCTCTGTCAAAATGAGAAGGTCAACAAGCACGTAACTCCCCACCATGAGAGGTGTTGTGGACTCTCCTGAGGGACAAGAGGCCCTGCAGGGAGATCTAGATAGATCAGTGTTGGGCTATGATGAAATTTAAAAGTCTGAGTCGTGGACTGCATCTTGGACACAGTAATACCAGGCACCAGTACACACTGGGAGAGGAGTGGCTGGAGATCCCCCTGCAGAAAGGGACCTTGGGGTGCTGGTCAACAGCAAGATCAATAGGAGCCAGCAGTGTGCCCTGGAACTCAGAGAGAAAACTGCACCCTGGGGAGCATCAAACACAGCCCAACCCGCTGATCAAAAGAGGTGATCGTGCTGCTGTACCCAGTGCTTGTGTGGCCACCCCTTGAGTGCTGAGTGCAGTTCTGTGTCCCATGGTGTTAAGGTACCTGAATGCACCCAAAGGAGGGAGACAAACCTGGTGAAGGGGCTGGAAGAGAAACTAAGGACACTGAGTTTGTCTAGTGTGGAGAAAAGGAAGCTGGGGGGTGACCCTGTTGTTCCTGTTAATTTTTGTTCCTCATTTGAGACACTGGATGCATTGTTCAAAAGGAAGGGTAGGGAATGGTTTAAAATCGCATCAGGGGATATTCAGACTAGATATTAGGGAGCATAGATCTGCTGGTTTTAGCCTTAGGAAGTCACCAGATAATCCCTCACACTAGAACTCAGTTTCTGCTTTACAACACATCCTTATAGATATTTCTAACAGCATTGAGGAGACTCTAAATCCCCTGTCATCCTAATTAAGATTTTCTAGTGCTTACTATCTTTATGGCTAGGAAAATGTAACTGATGTCAAGGCCAAGTTTGCCTAAATTGAACTTCAAACCATTACTTCTTGTTAAGCCTTTGACAACAAGTTTGGAAGATATTCCACTATCAGATCTCACGATATACACTAGTGTATGAGACAAACAACTTCTCCTGTCTTCCAGTGAATTTTGAAAGCTGTATAACTTAACCCTTAGGAAAGATCTGCCTCCAGACCCTTAGATTCTATTTAGAGCCACACTGGTATTTCCACATTCCTCTTGAAATGAGGACTTCTGACCAGTTTTGGTATCTGTATTAGAGTAACAGAACTGCCAAAACTGCGTGGACAGCCATGGCACTTCCCAGTCTTTATGAGATATTTTCCTTTCTATTTCCCAGCATCACAGATGACATTTTTGCCACTGCACTATTCTGAGATTCAGTTTTTCAAGATGATTAAGTATTTCTTTTAGACAGTTTTTCTATGGAGAATGGTCAAGATAATAGAACAGAACAGAATAAACTAGACTAGACTAGACTAATTCAGATGGAAGGGAACTGTAACAATGATCTAGCCCACCTGCCTGACCACTTCAGGGATGACTAAAAGTGGAAGCATCTTTTAACAGCATTGTCTCGATGCCTCTTAAACATTGACAGGCATGGAGCATTGACCACCTCTCTAGGAAGCCCATTCTAGTGTTTGACTACCCTCTCAGGAGAGAAATGTTTCCTAATATCTAGCTTGAATGTCCCCTGGTGCAGCTTTGGACCATTCCCATGCCTTCTACCACTGAATCCAGGGAAGAATTGCTCAGCACCTCCCTCTCCACTTCTGCTCCTCACGAAGATGTATGGAGCCATGAGGTCACCCCTCAGCCTCTTTTTCTCCAAACTTGATAAACCTCAAGCTCTTAGTTTCTCCTCAGAGGACATACCTTCCTGCTCTGTCACAAGCTTTGTTGCCCTCCTCTGGACACATTCAGGGACCTTCACATCCTTCTTAATCCACAGGGCTCAGAACTGCACACATCTCATTTAACTTTATACCCTCCAACTTTGGCCCTTGATTGCACTTAAGTTGGTAGTAGTAGAAAAAAGTCTAAATGATCAAAGGTTTATAAGAGATTTGTTATCAAAGAGATAATAAATACTGATCAGGACTCGGCTGTATTTGGAAAGAATCTCAGGAGATGCCTGTCTCTCCCCCCTGACTGTGGAAAATATCCAGGACAGGAGGGCTTTACTAAGGGTCTAGCACCAGACAATATCCAGTGTGAAGCCCACCATCCTGGGGAAGGAATTGTGCCTTTGCTTTTCAAGGTTTCATGCATGTCAGTACTAAAACTCATTGTATTGGCTTTTTTTTTTTTTTTTTTTTTTTAAGCAGGCAATTATGTTGATGCTGCCTGCATTGTGTTCCCTTCTGTATTTTTTAACCCAAAAAACTTTGTGTTGGCTAAGAAGCCTTCCTCAGAACACTCTGTATGGTCATCAGTGTTGCTAGTGAAAATACTGAGCAGTGCCAGATTAAGAGCTTTTGCTGGAAAACATCTGTTCTTCCTTTGTAGCAACTGTTTGAGACCTCTCCAGGAGCCACTTTATAACATACTTGTTATGTATTATGCTGCATTAATTTTATATAATTCATGTTTCTCAATCAAATGGAATTGAGAGAAAGTCAAATGCCTTGGAGAAATCCAAGTGTGTGACATCAGTAGAGTTACCATTGTCTGCCAGCTTCAGAACAAAAGATAACAAACAAAACCTACCTTGCAACCAGAATACTTACAGCTTCTAGCTCTTTGTTCTGCAGCCCAAAACCCATGGACCTGTATTTTCTAACCAATACTGTCAGGATGATTATCTGATAGCTGTCTGTGTCACTCCTTCCACCATTTTCAAACACCAGACCAGTACCAAGAGTTTTTAAATCCTCAGCAATTCCTTCAGTTTTCTAAGCTTTGCTAAAAATTTACCATGGGCCTTCAAAGATCTTGGCTAATTCCCTTATAACTTTTAAAAACAAGTTCTTCAGCAGATGTTGCCTTCCCTCCTCTGCAGTCACATATGGTAATTTCTCTGTTCCATCCACGACACAGTATATAATGGACACAACTTCCAACCTCCTTTCAAATACAGAAGCAAAAACAGATGTTGAGCACATCCAACACCTTTCATCCATCAGTTATAGCTTTGTTATCTGCATATAGCTATTATATCTGACATAGGGATTCTTCTTTTCATAAGGATTTATTTTCTTGCCTTTAAACATTCTCTCAGATCAAAATACTTTTAGAACGGTATTTTTTCTATGGGTTTTTGTGAGCTATGTTACAAATCTCTCAATAACAAGAATCATAGAATCACAGACTCATAGAAGGTTAGGTTGGGAGGGAACTCAAGGATCATCTGGTCCAAGCCTTCTAATATTATTGTTTATATTATATGTCTCGGGTATTAATTCCATTAAATCCTCTATTGGAGCTGAGCAGTGAAACAGAATCATTACTGCTCTGTTAAAATGTGATACTTATGATCACCATAAGGAGAGTGCAGAACCATGACAGAGTTTCTGCTTGCTTCTATTTCACATCATAAAACAGAGGAAGGCTGTTAATAAATTTGCACTTCATGTTTAATAGTATGGCAAATATCTACCCACAATCAAAAGCTCTAAATGATACTACCGGAGCTGTACAAAGTGCATTGCCAGATTTTGGATGTTTGCATGGGGCATCCCCTGCCTACTACAGTATTTATCACAGTCCTTCCTTCTCTCTCACATAATTGTCATTGCAGTTATGTAAGATTGTTTGGCCATTCTCAAACGGCTATTCTTTCACCTTTGAGCTCAGTATAGAGACTCAGACACTAAAGCTGTGTCTGACACAGAGCCTGTGTCAGAAGAGCCTGAATTTGAAGAGCCTGAATTTGTCCATACTTGATGTAACAAAGAAGAAAAAATACAGCAAAATCCCAAACTTTTCCCCCGTTTTTTATATAATGAATTAGCTATTGTGCATTTACTTTATTATTCTCCTGGAATTTCCAGTTTGCAAGAAATGTTCAAAAATCTGAATCTGAAATTAAATCTGATTCAGAACTCTTTTTTACAAACAAAAAAAATGAACTTCTGGAGTAGAAGACAGCCTGTATTTTGAGAAGATGTCAAGTTCTGAAACAAAATTAGCCTTTCCTTTTGTGTACTACTACCTACTCATGTCTTCACAAAATGTTGGGAAAAAGCATAATCTTCAGTAGAATCTCAATAAGTTTGAAACATAAACTGCTGGAAATTTTATGGAGGAACAGCAAAATATACTATTGTAAAAACATTTATTGAAATATGCAATTATTATAATTAATAAAACTGCTGTTAAAAAAAGGCACGTCTCTGCCAATTCTTGAGGCCCTCTTCAAGTTGTGAAAAGAAATCACAATAGTTACCAAAGAAAATACACAGCCTCGTAGAATTTTGAGATGGAAAATAGTTATTACATCACTCAGTTCATTCTCTCTTTGCCAATGGAGGACTGCAGTATTAAGTACAAATTCATCCTTAAAATTTGGATACAGGTTTCCAACTTTTTTTTAAGTATAGCAACAACTCTTTCAGCATAAGAGTAATAAAATATTGGCGGTCTGGCCCTCAGCTTGAGAACCTCTCCGAGAGACAGAGCTTGTCCAGACTGTTCTGTGTGTTTGCCCAGATAAATGTAGTTAAACAAAATTGTTTACATTGCTGTTATTCCTGTTGCACTTGTTCTCCATCCAGAAGTCCTGTATAAGACAGAGGATTTTGCATTCAATGTTGCAAAACAAGACATCTCCATACAGTACAGCTAACTTATCTTAAGAGAGCAGAAAGCAAGTCTTGACTTCTTTTCAGTTGCTTGCAGCTGGCAGAATAAATTGCCATTCTGTCCCACCTCCTCAGAATTTATATTTTCTATAGGCATCTTCCTATTGTAAAGAAAATAATTTATTGTAGCACAATGGGAAAGATTCAGTTGAGGTCTTAGGTGATGTTTCCAAGTGCAGCTCTTGAATGCTGAAGCTGTAGGAACCATGGTCTAGGATTCATTCCACCAGCCCTGTAAATGCCCATCTTGTGTAGGCATCAAGTGCCTCCTGTCTGCAACACATCTTAGTTTTGTATGTGACCATGTCCTTTGAAACCTCTGGATCATGTAATTCTGTTCTTTCAAAATTTGTATCTCAGCATGTTGTAGACTGAAGCTAAACCCCAAAAACTACTTAGACCAGTGTATTGGGGCATGCTTAGGCATGTGGGCACCAAGGCAACTCTCAGGTCAAACAGCAAAAAAGTTCAGCAAGTCTAGTGAGCTCAGTAAGGTTAGGCTGAGCAAGTGTGAGCTTTTTGTTTGGGTTTTGGATCAGATGCAGCTAAAATTCATCCCTTTCCTGTCTTCGGCTTCTCTGCTATTTTGTTTTTAATTTGAGGAGCTTAATCAAAGTCACATACATGAATGGGATGCTAAGCATATCACTGGGAGGAGAACCTGGTCTTCCAGTTAAATGCCCTCAGTACTTAGGAAAACGAGGCATATAGCAGCAATTTCTAGTCTATTGTATGCTGCCACCAGATTGGGAGGAGGAATCAGCTTACGGAGACAAAAAGGAGGCCTATGCTAAAATATCTTTTAGGTTCTTCTGTTTTTATTGTTTTTACACTCCTGACATTGCCATATAAAGCTTATTTTAGGAATGCAGGCCTGGGCTGTCAAGTCCCGATCCCTGATGATTAGACAGGCAATTCTTATAAAAACCTTGTTGATTGTGCTTATGAATCTTCTTAGTTTACTCAGTCTGGGGAGGCCCCCTTTGCAGGTGGAAACAAGTCACAGATTCATTTATCCAGGTCTTATTTTTTGTTGTCCTGTCAAAAATATATACACTGCAAATCTTCTCTTTATTTCAGAAGCACAGGGGGGAGGTGCATATGTGCACTTCCAACAGACATTCAGCTTTCACCTGCCAAACCCTCTAGATCTTTTCTCTGTTCCAGTACCTGCACAGTCATGCAATGCCCTCCCTAAAAAAAAAAAAAAAAAAAAGAGATTCAAATAAAACAAACAGAGAAGTTGATATTGATCTAAGCTGACTACAGAGGAAAGGAATTAAAAGGCTGATTATTGCTCCTGTGATGCATTTTTGAGAATCAGCAAAATACATTCTCCATCTTGTTTATCCTGCTATGTTCAAATAAATAGACCCCAGTTTTTACATTTTTTTAGCTCTCTGTTTCATTTATCAGTACCTTCTGGTCATTGCCTTGTGTATGTGAATAGGATTTATTCATTTTTATAGCCTCCTCTCTTAGTAATAAGCTCACCCAGGTAGTAGAGTGGATTCAAACCTAATGACACAGTGCTCAACTAATTATCAATCACTTTCCATTCCAACTGTTAACAAAAAAAACCCAACAAAAAACCCCAAAACATGATATATTCAATGACCTCCTGTGTTTGCTATATAATACTACAAAGTTAATTTAATTTGGTTTAGAGGGAGCTGATCTTACTGGCACTGATCTTACAGATGTCAGTGGTGAAACTCCAGCTGGCTTTAATGAAAGTAACTTGAGTTGTGGTGAGAACTTCTAGAAATGCCAACTTTAATAGCCAGAGTGGCAGTTTTTATGAGAGGAAAGGTTTTCCCTCCTGGAGCATTCACTGCTTCCACAGCAGCTGGTAGAAGTCTGTCATAGGGACCACAGTAATTTCCCTGTGGCATTCCAGTGACTCTGGATGCTCAGGCACTCTGCCCCAGAGAATCCTTCCCCAGGGAATCCTTGCCCCAAACACCACTCTGGAACCTTGCCACCAACCCGCTGCTGTGCTGAAAAGTCTGCATGTTTGAAGTTAAATATGGACTTTCTGAGAGTCCCCTAGATTAATTTTAGATACCAGTAGAGGGAAAACAGTGAGGAGCCTTAGCCCAGACTTTTAAGCTCTCATGGAAGTATCACTGTCTGGCTGATCTACCCTGCTACACTTCCATTGGGAAAGAAGAGAGCAGATGGCCATAAGGATTGTTTAGTCTGGTCATTTTTGAGTTCTCCACTGAGTCATTTATAAATCTGTATGTTTTTCAGCCTCTTTGCAAGACAGTGTAATTGCTCTGCAAAGGCCCTCCAAAAGTACAATTGTACCATTAGCAAATAGCATTAAGGAACTTCTAAGCCAGAGCTAGATCATACTGGATGGTTTCCACAGAACTTTATTGCCTCCACTGAATGAGAGGACATTACTGCTTTGGTTATGCTTGTGACAAAGTAATTTATTAGACTCCTCCACTGCAATTTGTCTGCCCTGAGCTACACATCCAGAGTAGACATCACTCCTGGTTAGAAGTTCTCACTTAGGTGCAAAGAAGTTGCCTGCAGGAGACACCTAATTCTTCCACACATCCACTATCAACCATCTGACATCAAGGTCTTCATCCTCAAAGACTTTCTCAGTTAGGTCAGCAGACTTTCCAGTTAAAGACTCCAGCAAGACTGAAGTCAATACTTCAGTCAAGCAAGTAGATGGCCAACATGGGGGTGGCAGAAATGAAGCCTGTCCTGTTGGTGACCCTTGTCTCCATGGAGAGGGATCTGAGGCCAGGTAAAATGCTCTGGGATATCTCTGATTATAAAAGATACATGTGTTTAGATAACAGAATTGAGACTTAAATGACTTATTACTTCTCCTGCCCACAACCACTTGCTGACAAGTCGTACCTCACCCAGCCTGTGGATAGCTGTGAACAGCTCTCTGCCCAGCACAAGCAGCCAATGAGTTTAATTCCAAATTGCTCAGGAAAAGAAAACAAAATCTATCAGCTCCATGGTTTCCCTTTGTAGCCGTGTAAGATCTTTCATGTATGAGCAGCAAGAGACTTGGTTGGAAAACCAAAACTCAGTTAGAACTAAATCTAGTCAGGGAGATCAAGGGGAATAGCAAAAATGTCTATAAGTATATTAATGGCAAAAGGAAGGCTAGGTAAGGTGTGGGCCCCCTCAGAAAGGAAACAGGAGAACTGCTGACAAGTGATAAGGAGAAGGCTGAGCTTCTCAATGACTTCTTTACCTCAGTCTTCACTGGCAAGGGCTTCAGCCACACTCCTGAAGTCACAGAAGGCAATGGCAAGGGTTAGAAGAAAGAACTGCTCATTGCAAGTGAAGATCAGGTTCACGACCCTCTAAAGAACCTGAAATTGTACAAGTCTGTGCGACCCGATGAGATACACCTATGGGTACTGAGGGAACTGGCAGATATGGTTGCTAAACCCCTATCTATTATATTCCAAAAGTCATGGCAGTCCAGTGAAGTCCCCACTGACTGGAAAAGGGGGAATAAACCCTATTTTTAAAAATGGAAAGAAGGAAGATCCAGAGAACCGTAAGCCAATCAGTCTCACCTCTTTGCCTGGCAAGGTCATGGAGCAGATCTTTCTGGACTGGGTATAATCAACATGGCTTCACCAAGGGCAAATCACGCCTGACAAGCCTTGTGACCTTCTATGAAAAAGGTATCAACATCAATAGACAAGGAACAAGCAATCAGAATCATTTAGACCAATCTGAGCAAAGTCTTGGAGAGCAGGCTGTTGTGTGGGACTGTGTCAAAGATGATAAAATATGGGTTTGATAGATGGACCACTTGGTGGTTTAGGAACTAGCTTGATGGCCATACCCAAAGAGTGGCTGTCAATGGGTCCAAGTGGAGGCCAGTGACAAGTGGAGTCTCTCAAGGATCAGTGTTGGGATCAGTCCTGTTTAACATCTTTGTCGGTGGCATTGAGTGCACCCTCAGCAAGTTTGCTGATGACACTCAAAGGTCCCTTCCAACCCTGAAAATTCTATGATTCTATATATGTCTTAATATGTCCTAAATCACAAACTCCAAGCCTTTAGCAGGCCCATAGCTTTCAATAAAGTAGGATAAAATCGTAACTGCTGCAGGTTGTGGACAAACATGGTGCTGAAAGCCTGGGACATCAAGCTGCAAGAACAAAGGAATTGCCCAACTACTGAATGTCTGTTAAAGAAAACCTGAGGCCATTTTCAAATATTGATGCCAGTTAGCAAGAAACATTTCATGTCTATACATTTCTATTCTTTTAGTCCCCAAAATAGGATAACAGCATCCAGCTGCCTTCTGGGAAGGATCTTTGGGCTATGCTAACTTCTTAAAAATACTTGAGTGCTGTTTTGAAAAATGCTAGCTCAGGCCAGAGGCTACTTCATTGACACAACAGTACTGGGGATTGTGCTCCCAGTGATGGTGAATGCTCCCCAAGATGGTTCTCAGAAAGGGTTTAGATTTGCTTCAAGCAGGTCTGGAGTCAGACCTGATATTCAGGGTCCCTTGTCCCCTGATAGTCAGGGACAAGGAAGACAGACATCGGCTTCTACTGAGGATGTACAAAACCCCAAAAACTGTGGATAGAGTTGAGGTATTGTTCAACACACATGGTAGTAGGAGAGATCAAGGTAAGTATCAGATGAGACAGATACCAAAAGAGCAGTAGGTTCCGAGTGTTAGGCCCTTTACCAAAAAGTCCCCTGTCCTTCATTTCACTCATTCTTATTCTATCTTTGAGACTTGTCTTAGAACAGACACTGACCTGCAGCTAAAACCACCCTAATCTCCCACTAGTGCTTCCTTGTCAGTCTGTGCTCATAAAGTCTCAAGGTCCTATAAAAGGACCCTGTTCTCAGGAGATCTGCTATCTCACTCCTCCCCACCTGCTTAAAGAGCAGGGAGATTCTATGTGACCTTGATGCTTTTCACACTTTTCTGCTGCATTGTTTGCCCATCTGCCCATTTGACATCATGTGCATCCATGGTATAATGGCTTCTGGGGAGTAATAGGTTCTACATGGCATAGGGTCATATGTTGTCATGGGTGTGTGTGCTGCAAAGGCTGCTGAATTTAGTCACTTACTGGACATAAAGCCCGGAGAGTGGTGGAAGGATGGGGATGAGGTGTCCCAACAACAAACATTTGGGTGCCTGAGGCAGCAGCTACCCGGGATAGAGCAGGCAAATCCCTCTGTAATGCAGCATCTCCTCATAAGAGACAAGCAGGCAATGTTGCATAGCACTAGGACAGTTTGATAACATGTAGATAGAACACTGGCAGAAGAATTAATGGGGCACTGCTGCTCTTTGCAAAAAAGAAATAGGTTGTCACTGCAATCATCTCACACTACTTTTGTTTATCTTTGCCTTCTCTCTTTTCTAGTGGCATATAGGTAGCTATCCTTTTTCTTTTACTGTGGTTATCTTCCATCCTTCCTTCTCTCTACTTAAACTCTACCTCACATCAATAAGCCCACAACCTGAATTTATTTTGTGAAGAAAGTATATGACAATGAGGAATGTTAGCATCTTTTTAAGTAATATTTCTTGCAATTAATTCTTGAGTACACATTCCAGCTTCCTATTACACTATTATTTGAGATATATAAAAATCAAGATGCAAAAAATAAGTTTCTTCTTGACTGTCAGCTGCTTTTGACATTTTATCTTGGGTAATCTTTCTGAAAACTGCTTGTGAATAACTTGCTTTATGTATTTCTTCTCAGAAAGTTTCTAATTTCTCTTTCACTGTATTCTTAAGAGTATACTTGTTCTCACACATAGTCACTGTAAACAATAATGTCTCTAATTTTGCAGTGCCTGTGTAGACAAACCATATAGCTTTAACAGATGCTTCCATTTGGAGACAAAAGAAGCCAGTTGCAAGCAACTCCCTCTTAATGATTTTATACTTTCATTCTACTAAAATCTGCATAATTTTCTAAAGGATAATCAGCATAAATTCATGCCTCATAAGAGGCAGCTGTTGTTAAGAACAGTGAATGAAGAGATTTTTTCTTTTTTAGGATGGTAGACTTTAAAGCACATGAGCCTAGATTAAGGCAGCTTAAATTCTCTTTACTTCTTTGTACCTTCTGTCTTCTTTTGATTGTCCCCATGTCTCCAGGGACACAGGGTACACCAAGCACAGGGACTGTGGATCAAGTTTTTGATGTCTGACTCTGTACTTTGACATCCAGATGTAACAGTGACCAACACTTCTCAAGCTATTTAGCTACTTGTCAGCAAGAGACCTATGTGCAAATTTGTTTACTGGTGTCTCGTGAGTTACTGCAGGGCTTGGGGTTTTTTGTTTTGGTTTGTTGTTTGGGTTTTTTTTTTTTTGCTGCTGCTTATTACTATATATCAGAGTTCAGCAGCTACCTGAAGTGCCATGGGACATAACCCCACATGTGCTTTTTCTGAATATCTAAGAGAGATTGTGGGTAATGGTGTCAGAACTAGGGCTTCACTGATAAGATTTCAAGTCTAGCTCTGGGCTTAGGTCAAGTCTTTTTCCTGCTGAAAGCTGCTTCCACTCTATGCATCTTAAATGCATGTGTGGTTATGTGAGCTGAGATCTGACCTAGATCTGATGCTAAACACATTGTTCCTTTGTGCGCTGCTGGCTACAGAAGCATTGTATCTCAACCAGTCTTGCTACAGCAGCCAACTACTTTTATCTTCATCTTTGAACTGATTCTTTGTCTTGGAAAAGGATATGTTACTGTCGGTTAGATAAAGCTGGCTTTTGAGGAGCTGTTGCAAGCAGCTACAGCCTTTGTCCTTTGCCTAGCTTACTCTTGCTGAGTAAGAGAGTTCCAGAGGAAGAAATTTTCATCATATTTTTCTTGACCGGGTCTTTTGCAAGACTGCTGTATAGCTTTGGGAAAAAAATGTTACTCTAGAAAAGAGCAACTTCTCTATCTGATTTCATATGAAAAGGATGAACAGTTCTATGTGTAATTTCATAGAATCATCACAGAATCATAGAATGGTTTAGGTTGGAAGGACCTTAGAGATGATCTACTCCAACCTCCCTGCCATGGGCAGGGATGCCTCTCATCTAGACAGTCAATCAATCTAGCAATCATCTAGCAATCAAGGTCTCATCCAACCTGGCCTTGAACTCTTCCAGGGAGGGGGCATCCACAGCTTCTCTGGGAAATCTGTTCCACAGTCTCCCAACCCTTGTACTAAAAAACATTTTCCTGTTCTTCCTAATTTTATACTGCTGAGCAGGAAAGAAGTAATATCTAACAAGAGAAAGTCTGGCCCAGAGGTAGAATGATATGTGAGGATGCAGCTCAGATAGTTTAGCATTAAAAATTGACTTTCTGCAATACAGACCACTGAAAAAAGATTTACAATTAAAACTTTGAAACTATGAGTATTTAGGCCTAAATATTCTCATAAAAGTCCCCACAATAATACTACCAAAACCACATCTACTCTTTCATAACTTTACATTAAGTCATGTACAAAGACATATCAAATAGAAGTAAAGAGTCTCCTGGCAAAAAAAAAAAAAAAAAGCACAAAAAACAAACCTTAAAATGTTTACCTAGTCATAACTAATAGCTTTAGATTGTTCCTTAGTAAGCTTGGAAGCCATTAGAGAAAGCACAATTAAGAGTCTTGACATTTACTGTGCGTTCCAGTTCAAATTTACTAATGGATACAATTCAGTTCCTTTTTGCACCACACAATGCCATAAATTCAGTTCAGAGTAATGCAGACTTCCAGGGGTGAGCTGGGAATAATTACACAGAAGGTCAAAAGCCTCTTGCCCTGCAATAAGTGCCATTTCTGTCAGGCTCACTAGTTTGTTTAAATAGAACATTATAATCAAGCAGATATTGGAAAAGATCTCAAGGAGATTACTTTCACACAATATAGAGTCACCCTCATAAAGAAAGATATACCTCATTTTCAGTTATGTGGAAGGTGACCAAGAAAGAAGAGCTTTTTAATCCTGAGGTGCAACTGAAGTTCTGGTCATTGTGAGCTGCAACTCCTTATCCCAAGTAGGACTTTATTGCCATACTTGAAACTAAGAGTGTGCTGAATATCCGTCCCAGTGCAAACAGGCTGTGCAAGTTATCTTCAAAACAGCCTTACTGCATGAGAGAAGTTATACTTTTGTGAATGAAATTGGATATCAAAGAATTAGAAATGCAGGTACTCCTCTGGTCACCTTGCAGAGAAAGAATGGGGGAGGAGAAGGAAAAAGGGTGGTGTTTACAACATGCTGTTTACATAAACCAAACATTTGTGGAGGTATGGGAATATGCATAGAAACTTTTCTCCAGTGTCTGTTCTTTAATAAAAAGAAGATAACTCAAAAATGTGTCTCTTCCTCACCCCTCCCTCCACCTAAGAATACCGAGCAAAGTGTTAGTCCTGGGCAGCTCCGGATGTCACCATTTTGACTGACAATCCAGTCTTTGTGAGAAAATAGCGCAGTTACTTGATCTATATTTAAGAACAAAGACCTGCACCAGGCTGACATGGAGGTTCTTCAGGTTCTCTGGGAAAGCCTCAGAGCAGCACAGACTTGCTGCAGGATCAGGGCTACAGGGGTGCTGAGAGGGGTACAGCAGCAGAAAACAGACACCACCGTGGTGAAGCAGCCTAGTCATCAATGTAATTCCTCTGTACAAGAGGTGGCATTACTCTTTTTCTTTTATTTGTTGCTGTTGTTGTTGTTTTTAAATTATTATTTATTTATTCTGAGGATCTGAGGTACTCACAAACGTTCAACTAAAAGGAAGTACCATTCCCTGATGTGAGAAACAAATACAACATGAACTATTGAAGCACTTCAGCTTTGAAAGAAAAACAAGGAGAAACTTTCGCCAGTTTGTTGCAAATCTGCCAAGTACTTTGCAGTCACTGTTAGTTATTTTTATCAGAAAGGGAAGCTGGCTAAAAGCCTGAACAAAGAGGTGGGACTGCTGTCGCTTGCTGAACATGGGGAAGCTCAGGTTTAAACGAGTTCCTGACAGCAGAAAGAACTGCTAAGGTAGCAATTATCTGTCCTCTGCAACACCACACCCATACTTCCTTTTACCCCTGTCCCAGCAGCTTCCTGAAAGAGCAGTGGTGGCAGGGAAAAGACAGTGATTCCTCACGACCTGGAATCTGGCTCATGAGGTGATCACCACATGATCCTTCATCTAGAGATGAAGTGTGATATTCTCTCATCATCCTATTTTACTCACAAGTCTTGCAGTCCCCTTGACTCATAGTCCCACACAGAGCATGCAGCCCATTGAGGAGTAGGATGATGGCAGTGCCATCTCTGTGTAGCCAGCAATCCTCAGCTCATGGCTGGTCTGCTGCAACAATCTCCCACTTGCAACATGTGTCACAGGTATGAACCCTTTGGCCTGTAAATCAACAGGTTTGGTCTTGCCTCTGGATGATTCCTAAACAGATTGCTGAAAGCCTCTGAAAAGAACCTCCACCTTCTAAATGGACTCCACCCTCTTTACTCACAGTGGGTTATGAGGAAGTTGCTGCCCTTTGTATTTGTTGCTCAAGCTGACCTGTTAAAAGACCGTAAATACATTTTATGTGAAACATAAATTTTGGGATTTCTTGCCAGTCTCACAAGAGTGCTTTAGGTACGAGTGTGTTGCCTTTGAGACATCGGAGAGTGTGCAGGTTGTGTTTGTTTCAGGATTCAGAATGTGCACACAAATAGGGGAAGCTCAGCTGAATGTAGCAGTGTTCACACATGGACTTATGGAAATTTCACTTCCAAATATAGAAATCCTTCACTTGTGCTTCTGACCACATCTGAATCAAATCCAAAACCAAGACAGTGGCAGCTTTGAATCCATTACCATCTTAAGAACAGGTTGATTGACACAAGCCCCATTTTTAGGTAGGATTTTTCATAAACACATATATTTTGACACAGCAGGTCAAGTGAGTAATATATCATACCTAAGCACTCCAAAGCACTGGCCTGCAATAGATTTGATTTCTTGGTGTGGTATTTTCTTCAGCTGTTAGAGTGAGTAGATTCTGTGTCTGTAGGTTCATGCTTGTGGAGCAAGATGTTATTCAGCTCCAATTTCTTGACTGGAAGGGTTGTCATACATTAGAACAGGCTACCCAGGAAAGTGGTGGAGTACCCATCTCTGCAGGTTTAAAAAGACATTGATCTGTGGTGCTTAGGGGCACGGTCTAGTGGTGGACTTGGCAGTGTGTTAGGTTAATGGTTGGACTTGATGATCTTGAAGGTCTTTTCCAGTCAAAATGATTCAATGAGTTCGAGAGGTCATTTTTATTCAAATCATAGTAACACAGATTTTCTCTCCCCACCTCATTTAGCCACATGTACATCTGCTGAGCATTGTTTGGCCATGGCATGCTACAGCTGCATCTGTAGCTGTAAATACACAATCCCACCTCCTGTCCACCCAAGGTCTTCATATGCAACCTGCAAAAAGTCTATCCAGGTCTGCTTGACCTCCTCATGTGTACCCTGACCTTTTCATGGCATGATGACAATTTACAAATGTGCTGGACATGTCTGAAGACATAAAGGACTAAAATGCTCCAAAGGAAAGTCTCCCATCACAGAAACCTTGTGGCCTCCCAGACAGTCAAGAGCACATTTGGCTTTTGAGTGGCCTCAGGTAACCTTGAGATGAAGTGCACCTGCATCAATACACCTACATGTTTTTACCAAGCAGAATTCTCTCTTGGCTTATACAATGGAAATTAGAAGCAGGTGTGCCAACATGTATCAGTAGGGAAATGCACTCTTAATCCACAAATGTTTGGCTTATAAAGTCTGAATGAAGTACTGTAAAAGTCATTCCTTTATGCAATGCACCCTGCAGATTATAAAACTCAAGAGACAAGGCATGGATTAAGCGCATTACCACACAATGGATAAGTGTCAGTTTGTTTTTTGTCACTGTCAAACAAGCACTGGGAAAGAGTCATAAGAAAAATATTTATAGCAACAGAACCCATCTTAACATGATAACATTCAGTCTGAAGAGTAAAGAGCTAGAGGTCTGAAGAATACAAAGTGACTCAGGTATTTCAGGTAACCCAGGACATACTGCACTAATACTTCTGGCTGGCTAACAGAAGTTGCAGGAGAAACTGCTTTTCGCAGGTTCTAGATAAGAAAGTAGAAACGTCTGGGCTGGCTGCACATTCACCTTAGTGCAGTAAGTATAGGCAATTTTTCTTACCATTAACGACACGATCTCTGTCTTCCAAAATGTAAGGAGCACAAATTATAACTGCTCTCATAAGTCATGTAACAAGGTCTGCACTGTTCTCCAGCTTCACACAACCATGGAAATATCATTGCTACAGTAGTTTGCCTCCCTCTGGATTTTTCCCCTTTACATGCAGATGCTGACAGTTTGCTTTGCTTTACAGCACTCACTGATGTGGCTAAAATTTGTAACCCTCTTGATGACTTCCATGGATACAGAGCACATCTCTTTCAACAGGTTCCTTTTTCCTGGCAGTAATACAACATCTCTGATTCACAGGTTGAAGGGTAGCGGTGGGGCAACCACTGGAACTTACGGTCCCTTGGCACCAGGGACTCAGCTGAGAGCTGGTGTAAGCTGGGGATCACTGAGGAGTGGAGAATACCATCCCAGACTTTGGCTTCTGAAGTTCATTTTCTTTGTCAGTATTTATCTCTTTCATTACCTTTCAGAAACTAAGAGGAATGCAAGTGTTTCCATATCCCACTGTATCATTTGACAGAAGACGAATATTTTGTCTGGCAGCCTTTGTAGTTTGTATAGATGATTCCTTAGACCAAACTCCCCCTTCCTTTCTCCCCCTCTCACCCATCCCTCTGACTTTAAGTATGATGTTTTGAAATGCAAGACCATTTGACTACAGAGTTCTTTCTGGCATTTAATAAATTAGGCACATGTTAATATGGGAAAACCGCTTCAGTATATGCTCCTCCTTTTCGGTTTGCTTTACCCAAGCCTGTTTTACCAAAACCATGTTCATTTGAACTGACGGAATGTGTTCCACTGAGGTTGACTCTTAATGAAGAGATTTTTTAAAGAGAGTTTTCAGAATGGAAAGTACAGAAAAAAAAAAAAAAAAAAAAAAAAAAAAAAAATAGAGAAAATTTGCTTTTTCATGCTAAAAAGTGAAAGCATTTGGATTCAATAATGGATACTTTCCAAATTTAAAATCTTCAACGTGTAGAGCCCCAGATGACTGCTTCAGTACCCCACAGAAATATGTTTGTGCCCTAATTCTCCTCTGTGAGCCAAGTCTGTTTTTGGACTACGTTTCCCATCCTTTGCAATAGCCAGGAGGCCCATTAGGCAATTCATCAAGAGCAGCATTCAGCTCACAGAAACACCTTCACACCTTTTGCATGTAGAATATGATACTTTACAGACAACACTTTGCAGGTTTCAAACAAAACTCTGCTTTTGCTATTATCCTTAAAAAAGCAATGATAATGATGGCAATAATAATAATGATAATTGATATTGTTATTACAATAACATCAATAACAGTGATTTAGTGGGAAAATGAATCCCACTTTTTCTGTTTGGCTATGCTACTCCCTCTTTTATGAATCTTTTCTCATTGAGCAATTGTTCAAAAAAAGGTCAGCCTAACATGAGCAGTGAAAAATTCAGAAATCTACACTGGGTGGCTCTTTTTAGCAATTGCTGTGACCAAAGAGCTCAGCTTCCTTCACAGATGAAATTAGGCTTCTGGAAATACTCACTTAAAATCCTTTCTCAGGCATAATCAATTTTGCTTCAAAAATATGGAATGACAGGAACTTTCTGCTCCTACAATTTTTTTCCTGCCATACAGCACTGCCATCCTTTTGGTTACAAAATGAAATTTCAATAATACTGCCATGTTCCTTTCAACTGAAAGAAGTGTAATGATTAAAGCTTCCATCAGCTTAAAATATAAACAATTGAAATGGTGCTGCTAAAAAGATGGGTATTTAATATACTGCTCCCTACTTGCCTGATTTTCTTCCTTGTGTTTATCTGTGCATTAATTTTTCCTTGTTAAACCAGTGTATTTTTGTTATTTAAGCAAGTTACCATGGCTGAGGTAAGTAACACAATTATTCTGTGTTAGCTGGCACATTGCCATGCCTTTCATGTGTTCAAGAGTCATCTGCAAATTATAAGGATGTAATAATGTCCCTGATGGATTTAGTAGTGACATCATAAATCCTCACTCTGATGAAGACACCTGTATGTGCTGCTGCCAGTAATTTGCTGACATTGGTGATAGTTAGGGGCACAAATAAAGATGTCTATCTTGGCATAGTATCACGGAATCCAAAGCTAATGTGAAAGAAAATACCAGCCAGGTGAATTTCAATTCCTTTGGAAATATATCTGTTAAACAGGGAACAATACACCTCCATAATAAATGATTTATTTCTGTGCTTTGAGAACCATGGTTGGTTGAATATAAAAAGAAAAAGGTAATGTATTTAAGAGATCTGGCAATAGTTTGTTAACTATTTTGTCTTAGCTAAAGTGGTTTTAGAGTTGCTTAGGGGTCAGCACGGCATAAGCATGTGCCTGAATTGGACCCAGCACAAAATACAACCTGTAGAACTACTTTCTTGAATGAGCTTCCTTCCTGTCCCTTCTCCAGTGGAGAGTCATGCCTGGCCTCCTCTGGCCCACATCTGGATTCAGTACAACTGGCACACTCCATAACTGCAACCCACTGAGGTCAGCATTTCCACATGGGCTTTGGTGTAAAGTTTGGGAGTTATATAACTCTCAGGTGAACTGGTGATCTATTCCCCTTAAACCATCTGCGATAGTCATGGCAAGACTGAAGCCTAGCATGTAGTAAGATCCATAACCAGATTAATTTCTGGGTATCTGTGGCACACCGAAACACCAGACTGGCAAAATCTGTGGAACACAAGGGAGGACTGGCCAAGTCTTGTGAACATAAAATCATAGAAGGGTTTGGATTGGAAGAAAATTTAAGGATCTAGCAGAGGTGTCCCTGTCCATGAAGGGAGTGTTGGTACTGAATTATCTTTAAGGGCCCTTCTGACCCGAACCATTCTGTGATTCTATGATTATTTATGTATGGTGGTACTGATCCACTCCTTCACTGTATCCATCACCTCTTCATCTTGCCTAAGCTTTCCAGAAAGATTTAAATCACAACACACATTCATAAAACACTTGTTTCCTGATTCCCTTTAAACACAGCCTAAAAACCAGAGTCCCCTGTGCTGCTTCTCCTGCTGTCAGAAGACATTTGACCCAGGACCTTGCAACTTCTCTTTTTTTGGTAGATTTAACAGGTCTTGTATTTCTCCCTGCCCATCTCCGACACCCAGGTCTTTCTTTTCTCTCATGAGATCCCACCTGGGTGACTTAAGGTGGCACATGCTGACTCCACCACTACACAACCATTGGGAAGCTGAAAATCCCAGGTGTTCCTTCAGGAAATCCACGTGGCTCTTGGGCAGCAATCTGAAAAAATTTTTTGTGATGAAGTACTTTATGATATTAATTACTTAGGGCAGTCCCAGGTGTCTGGTAGCACTACCATTATCATTATAAAAATCTTCATGTTACGGTTCAAACTTTGAACTTGTCTTAAAAAAATAACTGGGTAGAAATCTGTCCCCTCTGTTTGCCTTCTCTCTTCTTGAACAATTCCAGTTTTCTAAATTTTCTCTGTGGCCCCAAGAATAACCATTTCCTGCCTGCAGACTACAGTGCCACGTGACTCCAGGACCTGTGGCTTTGGAAGGCAGCCTACTTCTGTGTAAAATGCAGATGCTATTCAAACACCACATATGAAATGGACTTTATGTTATCTTGAGAATGAGTGTGTTTGTGCAATGCATCAAACAGTGCTTGGCTTCCTTTTGCCATGTGGTGGAGTTTTGTTAATAGTACTGCTTTTCACTTAATTTATCTGGAAGTTTTCTAACCTCCTGCTTGTGTAAAGTACCCGAGAGGCCAACTTACAGCTCAATCCAGATCACACCTGTTCTAAGTACTCCATGTGCATTTCTAGCCAATTTCTATCTATTTCAAGCTTGCTGGGACCTGTCAGTGTTTCTACTTTGTTCTTCGCTGGCAAAGCATTGATATGACATTTTTAAATGTTGCCAGATGAAACAGTGGCCTGGGTTTGGTACATAACTCAGAACCTCAGTTTTTCAAGCCCTCTGAAGCAGCAACCAGCATCGGAGCCAAGGTTTAATATCATTAGTGTACTAATTTATGCCAGTGGTTGAGTCCATTTTTTTTTAAAAACCACATTTCAAAGAAAATCTACCACCAGCAATTGATCAAACATGACAAGCTCCTTCTTGGCTATTGCATGTGATATGGGCTACTTAACTCCTGTATTCCTTCCCAGAATGGAAACTGTGGCTTTTGGAGAAATAAAAGAGCTTCTGATTCTCTGCCACTGTCAGAAATGGAAATCCAGAGCAATCTTTTCATCAGCTTGAAATGCCAGATCATATTAAAAGCCCAGATGCCAAGAGAAGGGCATCTGATGCACTGCCCTGAACTGCAGTTCTTAATGTACTTCGGTCCACCACTTTGGAGGAGCACCTAATCTTCCTATTACTCTCCTAATTATAGCAGTACTAAAGCGTCAAATGATTAACAGAGGCTGAACTCTTCTGAAAACAGCCCCACCAGGGCAAATTCAGGCCTGTTATGGGGTAGCCAGGCTACCCATCCCCACTGGTGGGGATGTCAAGTGAAATTCATGGGGTGCATGAAGGTTACTCAGTGGTCACAAGAATTGGATATTGTAACTTCTCTGTTGGGAAGAGCAAATGGCTTTCAGGTCAGCTCAATTCCTGCTACTCACCAGACCTGGACTTTTCAACAGGGTTCAGTATTTACACCATATGCACTCATCGGTCTAGCTGGGCTACTTAATGTTGCCATTACTCTCCATGTGTTGTAGGAGCACCCAGGAACTACTGCCCCAGAGAACAGTGCCTCTGAATTATTCACTGATCCCTTGATTTTGGACATCTTAAAGGTCGTGTTACCTAAAGATGGGTGTACATAATAGAGCCCATCACAGCCTGAAGAATCAACTGTGATTCTGCTTGGATACCATTTTGTTAATAAGCTTTGCCTGCATTTCACATGCACATGGAGACCCTGGTATGAAGTGTGTTGTTGTCATAATGAAATCATAGGGAATCAGATGGAAAAATGTGTTTTTGAGCACTTAAAGCTAGACTTGTGGACCACAAAACAGACTTCACAAGTAGAGGTCAAGGCGGCACCAATTAAGACAAGATTATATTTAATGGAGAGTCACCTGGATTGAATTAAGTGTATTTTCTTGGATCTAGCAGGCTGGAATCAGGATAAACAAACTGCTCCAGAATTCCTAGGTGACCTTCTAATAATTATGACCAAATCTGAGTTTCAAGTCTTCAGAGCCCCCAAATTATCTTTTATATAAGAACACACATTGCTACTCGGGAGGTCTGTTTGTTGTGATGAACAGTGCATAAAATAAATCCCTCACACACAATACTGCAGGTGGACGCTACAAAGCAGTTTCTCCAGCCACTAGAGCTAATGGGCCTCCAGTGTAAAACACATTTTTGTAACTCCCTTTCTTCAGACCTTCTTTTGTTGAAAGAAACACATTGCCAAAATAACTTAATGGTTTTGTTTTCCAGTCCATAAACTGCTGACATGTCACTGGTGTTGTGGTTAAGCACATATAGCGAGTCCACCAGAGTTCAAGCACTGGCGCCACTGTTTCCCTTTTTGTTGCAAGCTTTGTTGTTGGATATTTAAAATACAAAACCGTGCCTCTACACAGAAACAGAGGATAGAGCTATGATCCATGCACTTCTTAAGCTTGTGGGTTTGATCTGTAGCATCCTTGCCGTTCGTGCAGATAGGACATCCAGGAAGGAAGCAGAAAGTTGTACAATTAGGCTGAATCTAATTCCCTTTTTTTCACCAGTCTTGGACTGTATAATCTACTCATTCACATTAAGATGAGCACTGGTAAACCATTTTTCACTGTGAAAAGGTTTCTATTGAAAACTTGTTAGTTCACTGAGCTCCACTTACACAGCCAAGATATTTCAATATCTATTTAGCGAACCCATGAAGCTTTTCACATCCCTAATGGGTAGTGATTTGGACTCTATGAATCCCTGGCAGCTTCTTAGAGAATACACACTCTCATCTACTATCACCATTTTCTGTTAGCAGTGAAAACAAGAAAAGCTCTCAGGCAGATGCAGAGGGGGCTTCCTTAAAGTTCACTAGAGATATCTAAAATTCATGGTTTCAATTAAAAATGGACTAGAATACAATTTCAAATAAAACATTTCTTGTCGACCAAAAATAATTCCATACAGGCTATTAATGAGTTAGCCCAACTTCAATTTTCTTAAGAAACTTAAAACATCTGTCATAAAAAGAAAAAAAATGTTACTCTTGCATTATTTACTTCACTTGATGTTGAATTGAACCTTAAAGCCTGTGGCTGCTGGTCTTGCCAACTAGGATTAGAAATACTATTTTTGAACTACAAAATAATAGGAAGAAGACCTAGATTTTCACATGAGACAAAAAATGCTTGGTCTCCCTCTAATAAAGGTGGAGATAAATAGGTAAATAGGTTACGATTAACATGTCAGGTAAGATTGTACAAGTTTTTGAATTTGTTTAATTCAACAATCTGTTAATTAAACAATCTGCATTTGTTTAATTTGAATCTTGGAGGGTAAGGAACCATATTTTAAAAGAGAAGAAATACACCAGCATCCAAAATTCTTACAAAGTTTGCAAAGATATTTCTAAAAACCTTCATACGGGATGTCCAGATAAAGATGTAATGAAGATATAGATTGTCATGTTTGGAACTATCTGATTCAGTGTTTCACAGACTAATTCTTTCCAAAACTTAGTGCTGCCACTAAGTTCTTCTTCCCCTTAACCTTAGCCCCTAGGATTACTGCATAATCATACTTCACCCTCATCTGACACTGCCCTGTGTCCTTTCATCCCTTTCCTTGACTTCATATTCTACTCTTCCCTTAGACCTTGGTTATAAACTGGAGCATAGGCAGTTCCATATAAATATTAGGAAGAATTTTTTCACTGTGAGGGTGACAGAGCACTGGAACACGCTCCCCAGGGAGGTTGTGGAGACGTTCAAAGCCCACCTGGATGCATTCCTGTGCAACCTGCCATGGGTGACCCTGCTCTGGCAAGGGGTTGGACTAGATGATCTTTTGAGGTCCCTTCCAACCCCTAACTTTCTTTGATTTATGCTACAGGTGCCTTACTACCTCATCATACTGCTATTACCTCTTTCTATTACCAGCCCCAACACTCTCTGTAATTTTGTAATTGAAGACCACAGTGTCAGATATATCCAGCTGAATCATACCAGGCCTGCACAAAGACCAGGAAATCTGTTGTCTTGGGCATGATGTGACACTTGCCTCCCCAGGCAGGAACTGGTGACTTCTGTTACCTGGTGGTGCTTTTTGTGGTTGTAAGTGATGCAGCCATTTGCAAAAGGATGCTGAGAAATCCCAAGTTCTGCATCCTGTGCTCCTGCCACTTACAAAAGCACCAGTTCAGGCTCTACCTCATATACTATTATCATTATAACATTATACATTATATGAGAGTTGTTACATACTTCCCATCTGGGTCCTTTGTGAATTTTAATTAAGCTTACAATGTCCCCTGCAGGTGCCACTGCAGTCACCACAGTATGTGTACTCTGAGGATAAGACAGGTGTTGGACATTGTGCACAAGGAACAAGATGTGTTTGATGGCCTTTGGCTTCATCACAAAGCCACCACCCAACCAGCCCCAAATCTGCTGCTTTATATCAATCACCTCTGGAAGAAACCCAGCAGATTTTGAGAGAGATCTGGGTCTAGGATATGCCTTCTGCCACAAATGACAAGGGATCCCCAGGAGATGTCTAAGAACAGGAATAACCTGACAGCACCTTGAGATTCACCCTGAGAGCACACTGCAACATTACTATTTCTGTCTGTGCCACCTCCTGCACCTCCTGCTTAATATTTCCACTGAACAGGTTAAATTAATAGATCCTTCAGCACCAAACTGCTGAAGGGTGGTAACCCTGCTACTCTCTCTGTAAGGAGTGTGTGAAGGCCTCCAAATCCTTCTCTCCTCCAGGAAAAAGGATGGTCCTGGGGTCTGGAGAGGCTCTGTCCCTGGCTGCCTCCACCATCCTCCCACACCATCCCCGCAGGTTCCATGCCTTGCTCCCACACCTTGGAGCGTGTTCTGCCTTCCTCCTCTTGTAGACATAAACCCAGGACTGCAATGGCCAGCAGCAGAGACCAGGCTTTGCTCCAGACCCCCTCAATGCAGGAAAAAAACCCAGGGAAAATATCTGTGACACAGTGACACGCTCACATGGGGCCCAAAAGAGTTCCATGTGTTGCACAGCATGGACTCAGGCAACCTTAGTGCTGGCACCAGGTGTGTTAGACATGGGGCAGCCTTCCCTCCATGTCTTTGGGACCAGGGTTCTGTGCTGAGCTGCAGGGACAGGCTTTCAATCTACCACCAGCAGTTCAAATCAGAAATAGAAAAGAAGAAACAAAGGGGGGGGGGGGGGGGGGAATCAGTTTCATATATTTATGAAGCCTTTCCTGCCTCCTAAAGCAAGTTGTCACCTTCCACTGCATCTTTGAGAAGTGACAGTCTACCCAGTGAGTATCACCATCAGGTGTCACCACCACTCCTGCCAGTTACAGCCAGTGAACTCACTTCTGGTCACTACTGCTCTGAGCTGAATTCAAACTCGAAATTTCTGGCAATGCCAACCCTACCTCCTACTGATATTCTTCCTTCTTGGAGAGCCGAGGAAAATATTTTGAGACCTGAAACCTTCTTAAAGTTTAAGAGTACCCAGCCATCAATGTGGATCAAAATAAAGTTGACAGTCCCAAAGGGCCACAGTAGTTTCTCTCCACAACACCCTTCCTCCCCCCCCCAAAAAAATCAACAACAAAAAACCAGAAAAAAAATCAAAAAAACCCCCAAAAAACCATGAATGCAGCACTTCTGTCCCACGCTTGGCAGATTATTAATTTATTTTAATTTGCAGTAACCGTGACTGAGTAACATTCATCTTTCCAGATGTTGGTGGTGATGAAAGCTCAAGGGATATAAGCCTTTTCTGCTGTCAGTGTACTTGTGTGCCAAGCCTTCTCTTGAGCCCCTGGCTCCCGCTGTACTTTTCTTGTGTCTGTACTGCTGCTTTGTGATAAATGAAACTTGCAGAATCACACGTACTGTGGTGGAGGAACAAGCATCTCGTCTGGGGAGTGGTCAGTGCCGGAGGCTAGAAACTGGGGTTGTGTGTACATCTGTGGAGGCTCATGTAATAACTGCAGCAAAGTTATTACAACTAAAGCAAAGGTTCTGAGGCTTTGATTACTAATGTCAAACAAAACGGGAAACAAAGCAAGGCTGAGGAAGGAAAAGGGCCCTGTCCCCGTGTTCTCCTTCCTTCTGCCTTGTCACAACGAGCAGCTTTTCTGCCTTTGTTTTATTTGCTCTAAATGCCTTTGCAGTCTTCCCTTCTTGGCAAATCCACAGAGTCCTGGAAAGCTCAGAGTTTACTCTCAGTTACACTGAGAAACCCCAGATGGTATAAATGATCATTTGTAAATAAATGAATAATCGGAACCAAAAAGCTCTGCACCAGACTTTTCTAATTTTTTTTTTTTTTTTTTTATATAAAATACCTCAGAAAGAGATTGCATACTTCACCAGCTGACTGAAACAGCTCCTTCTTCCATGCTGTAACTCCTCCTGGACTCAGAGGTGTATATACCAGACTTCTGCTTCTTGGAGGAGAGAGGAGACCCCCCAGGAGCCTGGTTTCCCACTTACATTCCTTACTTATGGGCCCATCTGCCTGGTTGCAAGACAAGCCCCCTAGTTGGGCTTACACCTCCACTTCATGTCTTTGCTGTCCCTTGGGACTCTGCCTTTTCCTTGACCACCTCCATCCACACTTGGGTGCTGTGTTGGCGTATGCAGGACCTGTGGCTGTCTGGGTTTGGGGCCCTGGTTTGGTCCTTGGGCCCCTCTGTGGGGACACCACACTGTCCCCTAGCAGATGCACACTGCAGTCCAGGCTTGGGATGAATGAACCCATGCTGCCTGTGTGGGAGATGAGAAGAGGTCAGGTCTAGGGGGGGGGACCCCTTGAAACATCAGCTGAGTGTAGGGGACAGGCATAGAAGGACTCTGAACATTTGTTTCTTCTTCTTCGCCTTCTGGTTCTCACATTTTAAAATAAAGATCTTCAAAAATGTTATACAGCTTTTGAATGGACACCTGGCTCCTAAGGTATCCTCCATAATGCTACTGGTGCCCATGGATATGGATTAATAGAAACCAAAATCCCTTTAGAAGGAGCTAGTCAGTACACACATGCACACATACATACAGTGCACGCATCTGTGTATAATTATACATATATGTACATAGTAAGCAGCTACATACACATGAACCTGCATGTTTATATGTGCAGCCAGTCAGATTTCTGATGTCAATGTAGACATAGCCAGTATTTAAGAACAAATGAGGAATTAAAGCAGATTTATCTGCTAGGTAAAGTAATAGCTGAGAAATGGTTGTGTCCCTCTTCCTGCAGCAGCCACCTTTCTATTTTAGCAGCTCCAACGTGTTCCCACCAGGTCGTGTATGCAGGAGAGGAAGCTGTTTCCCCAGAAATCCCCTTCCATCCTGGCCTTGGCCTCAGCTACATTCAGATGGGCTCCATGCCACCCTCATGGTGGAGCAATTTCTGTGTTCGATGCTCCCAAGTCTGCCTGTTCCTGAGACATGGAGACACATAGTGGCATCAGCCAGGGCTGGATTTGCCTCTGCTGAAACAAAAGGGCATGACAGGATGCCTGGGATCAGCTTTGTCAAAAGAGTTCAGATTTTCCACCTCAAAATCACACCCAGTGTGTTAGAGAAAGTGATATTATGGTTCTTTTATTTATGCAGTAGTTTCTTGCTTACATACATGACATATTTAATGAATGTATGTAATTGTACTTCTTTTTCAGCCAAAGACTGCTGGATGGAGTCAGAAAATGCCTTTCCAGAGCTGCAGGATTCCTCATTCTCACTCAGTACCCAGTGACAGTGTTCAGCCATCAGCAGTGCCACGTACGCTACGACACGTGTCACATTTACGATCCTGTTGATCACAGGAGGGGGAGATTTAATAACTCCTTACAGACTGCATGCATACCAGAGCCTCTCCATGGCACTGCATTAGTCAGAAACACAGAGGGGAGCCCATAATAAATGTTACAAGGGGAAATACCTTTGACTGATAAAGAGCTGAGCGGATGACAAATCACAAAAGCCTCCTGTGAACCCCTCAGGAGCAGATAACCTTGAGACGTACCTGTATATAAAGATTAAACAGCAACCCAAGGTCTGCAGAGATTTATAGAGCTTTGCGAGTGTCTTGGTTTCTCTGTTTGCTTTTGTAGTTGTTTGTGGACTTTATTGTTAGTTTCTGCCTGTTAATATTCCATACAAGCTCAAAAATCCAGGCTTAGAGAAGTCACCCCAGGGGAAAAAAAAAGACAAAAAGAAGAATTTATTTGAAATATTTTACAAGGAGATTTTATAGATCAATATCCCCAGCAAATGAAAAAGATAACCAGGAAAGGGCACAGTACACCTGTGAGCAAGGTTGTGCAAAGATATAAACAAAAATATGAAGGATAAAATATATTGACATGTTTGAGCTTACTGGCTAAAACTGGTTGTTCATTCCTCCATAAGTGGCAGTCCTAGTTATTATGGGCTATATATTTTTGGCAAAACAAATATGTGAGGCAGTAAATGCCTTCGTTAGTATGCTTCAGAGGAAGGGTAGTGGCCACTGCTGCTACCTGGGGCCTCTGAAGGGAAACTACCAATGGGTAAAAAACCCCAAGTTACAGACTGGGTCAAAACCTTAACCAAGGTGAGTTCTGCCCAAAAACTAAAGCATGGGAGTAGAGACCTGAAATGGTTCAATACAATTCTGAACATAAGGAAACGTTTTTTTACTGTGAGGGTTACTAAGCCCTGGTATGGGTGGCCCAGAGAGGCTGTTCCATCTCCATCCTTGGAGATATTCCACAGATGGCTGCAGATGATCTTGAGCAACTGGCTCTTGGTGTTTCTGCTTAAGCAGGGGGGTATGACCAGAAGACCTCCAGCCTCAACCATTCTGTGATTCTGGCATTTCTTGCTCAGCTACTGAGTCACTGCAGCTTACCTTTGGTTTTTCATCTATTTCAAGGGTATAATTTTGCCTGTTTTTTAAGGATGGGAAGATTGGTAAAGGACCTGTTTCAACAGAGTTCACCCCAGGCATTGCTGAAGAGACTGATTATGTCCAGGAACAGCCTGTCCCACAAGGGTCCCTCTTTGGAAAGGATGAATACTCAGTTACCACTAAAATTTGGTTCCTCTAGCCTCGCCCTTTCAACTCCCAACCAAAACCTTGTGCCACTGTGCCACAGGGCAGCAGGCTGGAGTACAGTAAACAGGTCTTTCAGCCCGACCTTCTGTATCCTTGTGCTTCCCTATTGCAGGCTAATGAGGAGGAACAGCATCATAAACCCATGGGTGAAAGTCTGCACTGCCAGAGCTCTGTCTGGGAGGAGGGCAATCTCCCCAGTTCCAAGGACAATGTCCATGTAATTGTTTCTGAATGTAGAGAAAGGACCATGCTTATCTGATCCAGCAACCCAATGTGCAACGCTGAAGTTGGTTCCCAGCAGCCTCTCTTCATGACACTTGTAGGGAGCCAGACGTGCCCCATATAGTGTACAGCACACCACACATTGACTTTTCACTCCAAATGGACCATTCAGTAACAAAAGGGGAAAAAGGGAGGGGGGGAGGGGAAGAGATTACATGACAATTGAGCTGTTGTTTGTGCAAGTGGAAGAAATAACTTTTCAGGAACAGACCACAGGTCAGGGCAGTGGACAGTGTGGGCGTTTGCTGGAGAAGTCAGACTAAACAGACAGTGATGCGTTTTATACTTATGGCACTGTTGGGAGAAAAAAATGATATTAAACACACAGAGGACACTGAAAAAGAACAAACAATGTATTGTGTAGAAAGCAAAAGTGCTTTGGAAGGGCCTATAGTAGGACTATTTGATTTTTAAATTAATCGGTGGGTTGGAGAGATTCAAGATCTACTCTAGCACAGCCTTAGTTTAGACAAGTCCCTTGATAAGGCTGAGAGGTCTCCAAATCAAATCACTTCATTTGTTTCTCTGCATGTAACCATGTAATGCTATGTTTCTTATTAGATAAATAAATTATCATATTGGTTAAAAGCACATGGATGGAAAGGCAAGGAAAAAGAAAAATTGTCATTTAAAGAGAAATTTCACCATTAAGGGCAAAGTGCAGCTTCAAGCCTCTGGCTTGATGTCCACTGTTGTCCTACAGCCAGGCTCAAACATAAGGGAAGCTTCTTGAGGATCAGACTTGAGGGAGAAGCCCATTGTCCTTAAAACATCCCTGGGAGCACTCTCAAATACCATCCCTCTTCAACCAAGTATGAACCTGATGTTTCTAGGGTGCCATTGCTCTCCTCCGGTGGGTGTTCCTTTACCTTGATGGCAGACCAGACAAATCCCCTCTTGGCTGTATGGGTACCTTAGGCAAGCTGGACATTTAACTGTGCCAGCATCCCTAGACACAGAGAAAAGACAGGGAAAGGAGCAGAGACAGACACCAAGCTCCATTTTAAAGTACTATGGAAAGTCAGATTATATAGTAACGCAAAATATTTTTATATCATCCCAGGACATTTTTGTTTATACTACGCAGAGTGCTATTTTATTTCTTCCAACTTTGCCACAGATGCACAAACACTGTGAAAGGAGAAAGAATGCCTGCTCTATATGGTGGCTTTTAAAAAATCAGAAAAGCAAGTAAAATCCATTTCTTAAGCAAGCATTCCATTAAAAAAATCACTATATGTTTATAGATTTATTTTTTTTTAACAAAGGTTTAATTTTAAAAAGTTAATAACTGGGTATTCCAGAAGGTTTGAGTCATCCACAGTAATAATTAGGGGTTTTGTTCCATACAAAATGCTTTATTGAACCTTCATGCCTCCATTCAGATAATTATACAAATGCATACATTTAAAGGTTTAAACTCTATTTCAATTCACAGCTCAATTCATAGGAAAGTTGAATACAGAAAAGCAATGCACCAACAAAATATGTCTGAGACACCATTAAAAACGATAACACTTGTTCATTTAAATCTTTAAGAATAGACTGGAATAATCATCCTCTGACAGAATTTCATTAGGGGACTCCCTTTACATTATCATAGGGAAAAAATCACGATTTTACAGTAAGAGGAAAAAAAGCTCTGAGTATATTTACAATACATACACTATACATAAATACAAGAACAACACTTACATAATATTAATAAACTTATAACATGGGTGTTGCCTAAACACTACATAGTATATAAATGCACAGAAAACTATTGGAAATTAGATCTTTAGATGATTATTTTTATTCTGGAAGAAAAGTAATTTTTGCATTTAAAAGCTTTTGAAAAGAAGGCAAAAGAAAAGACTTAAGGAGCTTATGTTTGCTTGCTAGCACTGATATTTTTATTCCTTTTAAGTGTAGGACCTCTATTGACACTATTATCTCTATGGGGTTACTGAATAATACCCCTCCCTTTTGCATCTGATCTAGGAAAAAGATTGAGGTGCTGTACATACTAATTCCATTGCTGTGAAGCTCCAGTCCCAAATGAATCACTTGGTAAACTAAGGGATGTTTTTGTATTTTTACACAGGAAGACCAAATGAACACTCATTGGTACACACAAGGATAATGACCTGATCAAAAGGAACAATCTGGGGCCAAATGCAACCCCATCCTTAGGATTTCATTCAACTAATGCCATAGGGGAGTTTTCTTCATCCATAAGTGACTAGGCCAAGAATGCTATTTTTTATTATTGTTGTTTCCTCCTAAACACAGCTGAAAGAACTTCATGGTATTTTTGACCCCACATGTTGATAGCAGTGTCCAAATCTCTCTCACTTGAAGTGTATGAATGCATCTCTGTGTGTGGGTTGAAAGTCTTAAGGCTGATGGTGCATGAAACTTAAGTACTTCATTACTCTCTCTTTGCACATTCTATTGCAAGTGCAAATGGGACATGAAACTTTTTTAGAGACAGACAGAAGGTCAAGAGAGCATGCTGTGTAGGTGTTCAGCAGAGAACTTAGATTACCGAGGAAGCAATGTATAGGACAGTAAGCAAAGAAATAAACCGTGGAGGTTTTTTCATGAAAAATGAGATACAAATGTAACAATGAAAAATTGCTTGAAGCCAGAAATGACAATATGAACTCTGAATTGTGAAAAAGATCAGTTCAGCCATGAAGGTTATGGCTCAAACTATCTTTCCAAAGAAGCTCTTTACATCTAGAGAGGCAGGAACAAAGAGAAAAGCAGAATCTGTGTTTCATGGTTCATGATTGTGACAATCCATCAAAACTATCACCTGTAGCCCCCTACCAGACACTGAACTATTGTTTTGCAAATGCAGAGGTCCCAGCATGGAATAAGGTTTAGCAAGTGAACTACTGTTCACTTCTTTTATAACTGACAGCATCTTGGCTCACCAAAACTTTTGAGACTGAGCTGGGGAAGATGTTTCAGGTCATACATACAGACAACAGGACCTCACATTTTTTCAGTTCTTATTTTTGTAAAAGCTAAAATTCAATTTCATGATTCTGCTTGCCTGGAGGACTGAATAACTGTAATGAATAACCTAAAAATAACAAGAAGGGCAACCAAGTTTATTTCATAATTTAAAGTCAATAAGCACAAATTGCTATAGAGGTATGCTGGCAGCTAATGAAACTGAGAATAAAACAAGTCTTGTGTTTGTTTTTTAGAACGAAGGAAGGTGAAGACAAGGTGCCCTTTCCTACACAAGAGCTAAAACACACACGTCTGGAATCATCCAAAACTCCCAGCACTTCAAGTTTCCAAGGGTGCTTCTTTTGTAGAGCTATTCCAGAACAAAGAAATAAACCCTCCTCCTCTCCAACAATGGCCCAGGTATGAGGTAAGAAACTAATGTTTCCTTTGTCCTTCTCATGACACATTCCCTGGTGCCTTCCTAAAATCCCCAGCATGAGCTGCATCCTTTCTTGTGCTTAATATCTGGAGATTACATTCAGAATGACAGAATAAGTATATGCATGTTCTGATGGGATTATTTCCAATCTTGGCCAGTATTTAAAAATAAGTTGTTACTAAATAAGGCTACTTATTGTCACAAGATTAACCAATATGCATAAACATCTAGTTTTTATCATTTTCACATGTGGGTCCATGTGTTGGTTTTGAGTTTTCTTTTTTATTCTACTACACTTTCTTCTGTATATGAGCATCTTCATGCACACCCAATCCTGCCCCAGTGAATAAACCCAAACAGACCTCCCACTCCATCAGGAACCCACCAATGGTAGCAAAAGTCTAGGCATAATCTGGAATTTTTCAAATACAAAATTTTGCCTGGATAAATAAAAGGTATAAATTTAGAGGATGGAAAACAGTCTTTCTTTACAAAGGTACTAGGACAACCAGTTACACCCTGATGTCCAACAAATTCATTTTTAGGAACAGAAGAAGCAGATGGGATGGCATTACACTGCTATTTCAAGAATCCATTAGCAGTAGTTAAGTTTTTTTTTGGTTGGGGTTTTTTTTGTTTGTTTGTTTTTTCTTTCTTTTTTTTTTTTTTTTTTTTTTTTTTTTTTTTTTTTTTTTTTTTTCTTACAGAAATCTACCAGATTAAAAAAATAATTGAGAAAAATTGGAAGAGTCACAGCTGGCCACTTTCTGGTAAGATCACTAAATCTACTGATGCAAATGTTTAGGCCTCTCAATATAAAAATATCCTTACTCCATTGTAGAAATACCAACTTCTTGTTTGCTATTCAAACGGTCTCTAAACTGACAGTCCCCTATTTTTTACTCATTTGTCCCCAAAAGAAAGAAAAGCAAGTGACACATTTTGTCCTCTCACGAAGTCAACCAGTTCTAAGATATTAAATACTATAAGGATTACATGACATAAAGGAGACATAAGGTGAACTCTTGTATTTCCAGAGTTCGATGCAGAGGATTTTTCAAGAGAATCTCTACTCTACCATATACCCTAAAAAAGCTCCATTGGGCTTATTGCTGGTTTTTGGATTATTTCACTAAATAATACCCTGAATACATGGGTACATCAGACATAAATTAAGAAGAGAACCCCTAAAACACTGATTGACAATGACCTCCAATCACACCTACAGAGAATTGATACGGATATGAGTAATTTGTAAACCAAGATTAAATTTTTTTCTTACAGGTACAACAGATGTTATCTGAGAAAACAACTAAAACTTCTAACACAGTATCTCAACATGCGAAAATACAAATGGCACTTTGTGTTTGTTTCTGTGCTGCATTATTGTTCTCAGAGTACAATTTCATTTTCACCTTATTGTGAAGAGAATCCTGTAGGTTATTGCTGTGTAAAAGTATAGGAACATCCCATCCGTTCTAATTACAGGCACTTTCAGTTTCTGTTTCATCTCTTAAAATATATTTTAGGCTATCTTGATGAAGTCTATGTGCATTTTAAAAGTCAAAACTGTTCTCCTGCAATTGATTTTGCTGACATGCTACTGCACCTAGAAGACTAAACTCCCCTGGGACCAGCAAAGAGCAGCTGCCTCTTTCAGCTCTGCAAACTTTTTTCAAGATGCACTGTAGTCAGTGAAATACAAGAAATAAAATCAAATGAGACTGTGCTGTTACTGTTAATCTGCACTCCACCGTAGAATGCCAGAAGGAAAAAAAACAAATATAAAAATCAAACAAACAAACAAAAAAAATAACCAAAACTTCCAAAAAAGCCCCAAACACACAAAAAGCCCAAAACCTTTCATACGGTTTTCATTGTGATTAAGTGTTTTTTTTTCCTTTTTCCAGTCAAAGACATTCTGAGTGTTGACTTATTCAACACTGAAGGACTCAGTATGACTCTGCTATATTGCACACCATCTGCTGTGAAACAGCAAAGAAGTGGCCACTCCATTTTGCAGAGAAAACCTGCTCTGACAAAACAGAACAATTTAATACTTATGTTGTGTTTAAGCTTTGCAAGGTATTATCTTACCGTTTTCTCTGATTAAAACCAAAGGATTTTTAAAAATGTATTTTATTTAGCCTATTTACACCCCATGTAAAACTACGAGTTTGAAAATACTTTTGCACTATCACATGTATTGCAAAATATTTAAACTGTTACAAGTACAGTAAAGTACTTTCAAGGTATTTCTAAAGATGCAGTATCCTTATAGTTACATTTTTGTACTAACACCTGATTTACTGCAGAAATTGTGCTGAATTTAAGCTTTTTCCAGGTACCAATGGGTGTGATTTTATAAGCATACACAACACAGCAACTATTACACTATGGCAGAACCCTGAAAAGAAAGCAATCTTAAATTTTGTTGTGCAGTTCTCCAGTTATAAACAACAGCCAAAGGCATAACATAGTAACACAAGCTGGTTTCTTAAGAAGGTAGCATTTTCTTTTACAGTGTTTATTTCCAACTCTTCCCCTTCCCTTATTTCTTAAAAAATAAAGTTTATTACCTGCACATGGGTGGAGGCACATGGAAGTGCTGAGGTTTACATGTGTGGGTGTATGGATGAGCATGCATGAGTAGGGTGGATTTACTGAACAATCAAAAGACTTGTCTGCTGTGGAAGATGCAGTTTCACAAACTGATCTTTCCAAACCAAAGTTCAAACTAAAAAAATAAGCTGAATATTAAGTGAGACTCCAATGTTGAGGTACCCACCTTCAATAAAGGAGAAAGAGATTTTTTCCATTAAACAGCATTTATTATCAGAAGATAATTTTATAAATGGCAACTAGAATACATTTTCAACGTGGCTAATGGAAAACAAGACTTATGATCACTGTTATTCCCATAATTAAAGGGGAGAAAGGTTGTCCAGCTATTTGTTCATGCTCTGCACTTTGAGTTTACCCCAAACATCACCATCACTGATGTAATTTTCAACACTGTTAATTTTGTTATATGTTACTCAGGGAAATAATCATATACACAAGTCAGTCTAAATCTATTTAATTAACTGTGTAAGCATGACAAAGAATAAGGAATACTGCATCTTCATTCCCAAGTATAAACTGCTGTTGCAATGAGCCAATTTTACAGCGCTGAATAAAACAGTTGCTAAAAAAATAATGACAATTTAAAATTTAAAATTTTGTATCAAAGATGCTTGCTTGTTACGTTTTCTTATAATGCCGGCTACTGAGATTTCCTGACAAATCCATTGAATCCTTTTGAAACCATGAAGTCTGACACCTTGTGGCACAGTTTCCCTCATAAGCTATAATGGGCATGGTGGATATTACCCACTCTTTATGCACACTTAAGTATAAACCTATGTCATTCTGAAAGAAAGAGACACTTTATAATTGTCTCTCCCAACTGTTCAATTAAGATGGATTTACTGTGTTGTGTCAAGATGAGACCTGGTATTTCTGCATGCTACATATGATGTAAGCCTTCACCAGAACTACTGAAATATCACGACCTGTGGTGGGATGCCAGGATTTTTGAGCAAACTACCGTGGAGCAATAACCCTTGGTCTTTGCACAAGCACAAATTTGAACAGCAACTGATGAGTGAAGGATACCCTGAGAATCTGAGGGACATGAGCTCAACATCCAAGCACCCCTCTCCTGCAGAGTAACTTCTCTTTAAAATATTTTAAAAGGGGCAGACAAACCAGTAAACAAGCTCACAGAGTATTTGGGGTTTAAGCCTACGGGTGCTGGTATGAATCAGAAACTTCCCGAGAACCATAGTAGGTACCTGAATGCCAGTGGTGGACTACTGCTGGTTGTGTAAGTTGTCTAGAGGCAACAGCAGCACACAAGCCCTTGCACAAGTGCTAGGAAGCTTAAGGATATACTTCCTTTCTGTGAAATACAAAAATTGAGCATACATGGTGTTACCTTTTTGGCTTTACTCTATTAGCACTGACATACTCTGTCTCTGTGTTCCTTGGTGTGTGTGCTGCTTTGGGGCTCCTTGAATAAAACCAGACTCTCTTTCTGTCGCAGTGTTTTCTACACATTAAATAACAGGGAATCAGATGAAAGACAAGGAATTGACACAGCACAAGCTTGGCCTTGGGAGACGAGCATCCCCAGGGCCTGTGATACATATGCTCCTCTCTGGAGCAGTTCAGAGATGAATGCTGAAATGTAAGGCCTCTCAATTTCTCCTGGAGGAGTTCTTCTGTCTTCATGGACTGTGGGGCAGCCTAAAGATGACACTGATCTCTCCCAGTTATACTCAGCCTTTGTGAATAACATCAGAGATGATCTCTGTTACTGCTCCTTTTGTATGTTAACAGAAAAGCGCTAAGAATTGATGGTCAAACAAACAATTCTTTATGGGAGAGAAAAAAAAAATCACAGATCCTGAAAGGAATACTGTATCCCATTGGTTCTTTAATGTTAAAAGAATTACTGCTATTCAAGTAATTATTCAGTAAAATGTTCACGGGCAGGAAAATAATTTTATCGATTGATTTCTACCTGACCCAACTCCTTTCCCTAAACGCTGAGAATGACAGATCCATTTAGGAAGACAATACTGAACTACATAAAAGACAGACCTCAAACGTAATCCACGAACCATCTCACACACAACCCATCCTTTTACATCAACAGCAGTTATGCTGCTGGTAAAGACCCCGTTCTGCTGCCCTGCAATGCCTCATGGCATGTTTAGAAGCCCCTGATCCGTGGCAGCCTTTCCACACTTGGAGCCTCTCTTTTTATCCTGATTTGGAGATGGATACTAAAATTTTGACAACTTAGGTGATTGTCAGTGCAGTCAATGGGAATTCATAGAGGTGTTTTCCCCACATGGCTACAGATAACTTGTATGGTGCTTCTCTGCTGACCACTTGGCAGAGGGGAACCTGGTTTTAGCAGTACTCAAGTTCGACCTTCAGACTGCCAAGCCAGTGCTAGGGAATATTAAGAATGTATTTAAAGGCAATGTCTGGGGCCTCTGAATGCTGCTTTATCCCAGCTATAATAATCCTCAATTAACTGCAGTTGCTTTCAGTATCAGTATGGGTATTGTGTGCTGTGGGTTTTTTTAGGATTATCTTGATTTCAGAATCCCCCCAACATTTCCACAGTTACTTCAGGAATCAGGATTTAATTCAGACTGGTCAAACCTTTAAAAATGAACAAGTGGCATCACAAGTTTAATCTGTGCAATTCCTGGAACCAAATTCATAATTGATCAAATTAATTCATAATTAAATGCATTGAAAAAGACCTTTATGTATACATCTTTCATCTATAAACTATAAAAATCTCAACACTTACAAAAATCTTGCCTCGTCCTTTGTCAAATTTAGCTGAATAAGCAGATCCTTGTGAGGAAAGAAAAGAGAAAAACACTATTTCGTTTGCATGAACAACTGATTACTAAGAGTTTTTCTCTTTCCTACATAATTCATTTAATACAAATTTGCTCACAATTATAGGGCTGTATGGGAATGATCAAGTATTTCCTTTTATTTAATCTGAAAAGGCTTGGATTGAAAATCCCAGCAGAGGCAGCCACTGGTACCCATATAAAGGGCCATTTATACCATATTAGACAGCTGGCAAAATCTTGTTATTCCCTAGCTCCCAGGGAGAAACCTAATGTCTTGCAGAGCACCACTGCAGAAACATTTCTTCTTCCTACTTACGGTTCATCCACAGAATCTTCAACCATTGCACTTTCTTGCTTTACAGACATAAGTATTACATTAAAGGAAATTAAAGTACTTGCTTATGGTACCTAGCAGGTCTGTGAAACCACTGGAAAAATTAACTTAAATGATCTTATGTGCTATTTCTGTGTATACCCCCCTTCTGTTGGTGTAGAGTAAATTACTGTCTTGAGAGCCATTTTACTCATTATTGCTTTTTCTCTGCAAGAGATGCAGAGATGTTTCTTCTCTGTTTTGTTTTGTTGGTACATTCAGTTCCATTTCATTTGTGGCCACATCACTAACCCTGGTACCAGCAAGTGTTAAGATCTGTCTAACCCAAGAGATCCCTTGTGTTCAAACAATGGTTGTGGGGAAGAGGATACCTGGATGAAAGAAAACTGCACATTGAGAATAGGGTAGTAGTTTTCAGATGGGCTCTTTCTATACAGATCAGAAGATGGTTCTAAATAAGTCCATGGTAAAATACAGATAATTAATATTGTACTCTCAGCAGAAATGCTGCTGCCCCTTGTTTATTTTACAGACTTCAACAACAACAACAAAATAAAGAAAAGAAAGGAAACAATAAAAAGATAAAAGAAAAAGGTTAATGGCTGGTGTCCTCTAGGGTATAATGACAAATCGTGGTACAATATTAAAATGCCACCATCATTATTGCAAAAGTCTGCTCAAGTGACCCTTCAGCTCCAACAGTGGGACCTCTCCAGCAGAACCTTCTTGCCTACTCACACGCAGCTTATCTGTAGCACAGCTCGGGCGTAATGTTGACACCGGCCAGATGGTACTCAGAATAAGGGGAAAAGATAGGATAATAAAGGTCTAACGGTCTTGCTCTCATCATCATCATCATCCATTTCTGGTATCTAATCCTCCGATCAGCAGTGATTTTTCAGGAACAAAATGTCCGACAGCTGAGAAAACATACAAGCTATAAACATTTTTGTCAAAGGATGCAGCATGTAAAATAATGCCCATTCCTGTAGCATTTCGGCTGCTATTTCCCAGGTGATTGTGATGACACTTTCAGGGGGTAGCCATGCTGTGGGGCAGACGGGGTTAACTTCAGATGGCGAGGAGAAGAGTGGCACTTCTTTTCCTGCTTTTTTTTTTTTTAAATTTTTTGTAATTTTTTTTTTTTTTAGATTTCTGTAATTTTATTTCTTTTTTGTTTGTTTGTTTGTTTTTTTGTTGGTTTTTTTTGTTGTTGTTGTTGTTACGGACATCAGGGAAAGCCCTGCCTGTTAACACTGCAGAGGAGGGATTCAGCCCTGCTGAATTCACTCTGTGTAGTTAAGAGACCCAGCTCTTAAACTCGGCTGGAGCAGGTAAGGGTTCCTCAAACCAGCATGTGCCGGCGGCGGTGGAGCGCCAAGTGGTCTGAGCGGGAGAAGCTGCGGTCACAGTCCGCACACTTGAAGGGCTTCACCCCCGTGTGCTTGCGGTAATGCCTCGTCAGTTCGTCGGAGCGAGCAAACTTCCAGGTGCAGCCTTCCCAGGTACATTTGTAGGGTTTTTCTCCTGGGAGAGACAAGAGAAAAAGGGGAGGAAAAACGAAAAAAAAAACCCAAAACCCAAACAAAACCAAAATAACAAAACCACAACACAAACAGGCGGTGACTTTCCCCTTGTTGCTCTTAACCTTCCCCCAACCCCATGAACACCCACTGCCCAGTGGTTTGCTTTAGGCCAAATTACACAACTACAGGGTACTGAGTCTGCTGAATATAAGAACAGGCCTTGAGATTTATCATTCCTGTGGCATCCACATGACTAAGAAAATCAACAAGATTAAGGCAACAATATAGCTCCTACTTTGTAGGGGTGACGTGGGGATTAACATCGGGACAAAGGGCTGCATAATTACTCTTGTGATTACTGTACCAGTTTGCTACCCTCATCTCATCAGGCTACACTTTCTCCCAAAATGGACAGATTACCTGATATTTCAGCAATTTATCAAAGGCTGACACAGACTTCCAATTATATCTATGAAGTTTATGATGGTTTCTAATTATTTGTGTAAACAACACTGCAGGCCCTTTCTTAGCAAGCTGCTAAAAATGAACTGCAATTTCCCAATTAAACATAAAAATTTAATTGGCAAAATGTCCTCTTTATTTATTGCACTCGCTTTCAGTAAAATTAATTTTGCATGTAAGATGTTACCAGGAACAGCATACAATTTAAAAATGTACTCATCTGTGGGACTTGCAGAACACTGTAAGTAAATACCCCTTTACTTCAACAAGCTCAGCCTTGGGCTAAGTGTACATTTTTGGAAAATTCCACCTCATATTTTTGATATAAAGGTGAGCATGATGCATGCTCACATTCTCTGTCGTATCGTATCAGAAAAGATTAATACAGTAAAACTGGATTTTGTGCTTTCATAACACAACTGTTATAAAACACCATTTTTGCCATGTTTGTAGGCTATAATTACTGTGATTTCTATCACCAGCATACATGTTAAATCCTCTTGGCATTTGATTGCACCTTAATCCCACAGCTGAGCATGCACCAAAACTGAAGAAGGGAAACCGTGTGTGAGGTCTGCACAGCTCTTCCTTTGGTGTGTCAAAATGACTTTTACCTCCTCTTCTGAAAGCAGCTAGTAACAACCAGGACAACAGAAGAGCATCTCTGCAACAACTGTCTCCTTCATCAAGCACAATCATTCCTCATTTATTATCTCTTATGAATCACCAGCAGCTTGCAAGAAACTATTTTAATTACACGAACCAGTGACGCAACACTTGCTTTGTCGTAAGCAGCACCTCCCTCCATGCATCTCTTCAAAAGGCAATAAATACTTTGCTGAGAGCTCTTGGTTTCCAAAGAAAATTCCCAAGTAAGAATATCATTGCAGTTTAAACAGCCCCGAAAAGTCCAGCTGAAACGGCCTCTGTAAGGAAACTGGATGCTATACAGGCATGTCAGCAGGGTTGTCAGCAGCATTTTTGCTCCTTGGGTTGGTACCTCCTGTGCACCATCTGTGCTGCAGTTTTGATGTCAGATGGGGGTGGAAGACAGTTGCTGCCAGGAGAATCCAGCAATCTAGGCTCTGAGGTGACTACAGCCCAGAGCTGTACCACCAGCAGCTTAGCCTAGATAATTTTACAATCCTCAGCCAAGCACAAAGCACCAAACAGTGTTCACTGCCCCTGGGCAGCTATGGTGTTGGGTGCCTGGAATCCAGCAGCTGCCGTGAGCTGGATGGGCATAAGGTACAAGGCAGATGGCAGGTTGAACGCTCTTGCCAATGACAAAGTGCTGGTAAACATGCTCAGATTTGCCACCAAACTGTCTTACATACATATCCTTGCCACAAACAGTTGGTGCAGAATACTGTATAAATACAGAAGTTTCCCCACTTGACTTGGCAAGTCTATGGTAACACTCCTGTCCCACAGCATCAACAGTTTCCAAGTGGGGCACTTCAAAACTTTTTATTTCCAATCTATACTGCCCCAGTTGGTTTCTTTGACTACAGATAAATCCTGAGCAAAATAAGAAGGCATTTCCTAAGCTGTGCATCCTTATTTAAAAACATCTGAAATTCCAAGTCTCTCCCTACCCCAATGTCCTTCCCCTGCAATGGCCTCTTTGGTACACAAATCCCAGATCTCCTTTCCCTTGACAGAACACAAATGGAGAACCTGATACAGGGAGGGGATAGTTGGTGAAAGAGTAATCCCAGAAGTAGCTTGTTTGTCCATTAAAACAGTATCACTTCAGGTAAGAAAAGAAAATCAGCTGATGGAAGAAGGTAAGAAGAGGTCATTTTGATGGCGTTCTCAGGTGTTGCTTCCATCCTCCCTCCTGAATGAGTCCTGCTTACCCAGCCCCTATAGAGATATGTGAAAGAGACAGGACTGACCACATTCCTCTCAAGCTATTTACACCACTGAAGGAAAATCACTCTTACAAGCTCAACCTAAGAAGACCTTTCATCATTTTCAATTGAATATATACATACAGCATAAGAAGGGGAAAAAAGGCAAAGCAGCATTACTCTGAAGACATTTGCACCTTAAACAAGACACTGTAAAAGACATGATTTTTCATTGGATTTTTCGTAATCAACAAAATTTCATGCAAACCCATTCTTAGGGTTAGCACCTCCATTATCTGTGGCTGGACAGGTGCTCAACAAAAAAAAATTCTTTGTAGGTAATACTATACTAACTTAACTTTTTGTTTGGTACTGTCCCAGACAAGAAGACTGACCACTGAGTCCACAAAAAAATAGAAGATGCAGGAGTTCCAGGGATGGAAAAAGGACCAGCAGGAGCAGAATTGCTAGAGGACAGGAAGCTGGTGTCAAGTACCACACACTAGCACTGGCTGATGAGCTTGGGCACTCAGAGCTGAAATTCTCAGTACAATCGATAGAGCGAAGCTGGACCAGAGCAAAGCAACCCAGAAAGTGGTGAGTGAAGAGGTGAAAGAAACTAGTTTGTTCACTGGAAGAAACTGAAGAAACTAGGCCCAGTGGTTTTATTTTTATACACATCTTCTTCCTCTGGGAGTCCATATATAAAAAATATATGCTTATATTTTTATATATATTATATTTTTATATATATTATATTTTATATAACTATATATATTTATATATATATATATTTTATATAGGTATATATATAAAATCCATCTCAAGACTGGACTGCGATGGAGATGGAGTCAACTACTCAACCATTTTGACTCAGACACTTCTGCCTGTGTGAGCACTTGAGCTCAAGTGTTTAAGCAACTCCAGGGTTCAAAATATGGGCACTTTTGGGCTCCTTCGATGGCTTGGCAGACACCAAGTGCAAAGGAGCAGGCACTGTCACACACCCAGACATTCAGACTCTCCTTCAGCTCCAAGGAGCAAAAGCAGGCAGTGTGAGTCTGCAGTAGAAACACGTGAATGAAGGAGAAGATGTAACAGTGGACCACTTCTGGAAAATGGTACTAAAGAGAACAGAAGAAATAGACTAAGAATCTGTGGCAATTAGCACGAGAAGGAAAAGATAACTGGAAAAAGGTAAAATCCTGTTAGTTCAATCTTCTGAATCTGTCAAGTTTTACATTTATACAAGCTACAATTTAAAATAAAAGCTTGAAGTCATAAAGATTTTCACAGGACCTAACGTTCTAGATTTACACCTGCCCTGGGCTGCTCTATTGTTTTATCAACCTGACAAAAAGATTCAAAACATAGAGCAACTCTATTCTAGTGCTATCCCACAGCTTTGCCTTGCAATAGATGCACGGTGAACAGTAAGGCATAGCAGGCATATTAATGGATCAAGTGGGACCCTCGTGTACCAAATAGTTGTTCTAGACAGTTCGTTGTAGAAAATGAGTACTTTCTATTGTTTGGGGAAGTTAATTATGAAGTTTCAAAGGTATGACTCAATGCTCCAAATGGAACTAGTAATTATTTTAATCTTGTATTAACAAACATCCATTTCTAAGAGCCCTCCAAAACCTTGACTTTTGTAGTCCAAATTCCACAATCCAAATTAGTTTAATTACTTTTACCATATTATTTTTCCTATCCTACCATGACTCCTCAGTCTTAAGCACTTCAGAACACAGTTACAACAGTTATTCATTAAATCTCCCTAAACTCAAGCAAATAATGAATTAATAATGCTGAGTAATTAAAACTGTTCAGCCAATCCTTCCAAAATTTTTCACCATTCCCACAGTCCAGCACCTCTCTTCTCATATCCTCATTCATTTACTCTAACATTAAGATCGTCCACCCAAGGAAATAAATCTTTCTCAAACTTTTCCTTTATAACTTGATGACATTCACATATTCCTTAAAAAAAAAAAAAAGCTGTATGTGGGTACCAGCAGGAGACCAAGTCGTGTAACAGATGCAGGGACCAGGGTCTGTTCTACACTGGGTGGAATTTTCCATGTGGTATATTCCTTGGCAGTTGTCCTCTGTCCATCATCTAGCTGGTGCCATGGTATTTGATGCCAGATGCTTCAAAGGCAGGCACCACAAAAACACCATGTAAATAGTTATGGGTAATTGTGCCAGTGAGGAAACTGCTCTGGAGCTCCAGGAAACAGAGCCGGGCTTATGTTCCTGAGGCTCCTTAGGCAAGGAGATTTATTTACTACAATTGCCCTATGTACTCCTAGCACACTCCCAGTTCCCTTCATTTGTGTATTATTTAAGCTTCATTTATTCATCAGTTTAGCCAGCTCTTGGCAACAGTGTCATTAAGTAATGACGAGGTAACACCTTCTGCTACCAGGACAGAAAACATGCCAGTGACCATATCTTAAAATGATTTCTTTCTCTGGCATAAACTCATGTCTCTCTCTAGTACTCCAGGTGTGTGCCATCTGTGTCCTCTTCAGACATTCCCATCTATCCAATTTTTCAGCACATGGAATTGTCACCATGACTCTGAGTTATTACATCACTTCTCTGTAGCCCCTTCCTGCAATGGTTCTCAGCACTTTGAAATACTGGTGACATTTTTATTCCATGAGTCAACTAGAAAATAAATGTAAAGGACTGTTCAGGTGTACAGGTTCAGTCATCTAGGCAGATTTTTCTGTATTTAAGCCCTCATCACCCTGTGAAAAAGCCACATGCTGGAATTCCACTTTTGAGAAGGACAAAGCTAGAAAAACCCTTGGAAACAAAACTTGTTTTATAGATTTGTGTAGTGTTTCCATGCTGGGAGAGTGAGATATTGAAAGAGATGCCATCCCTCACTCCATTCACAAAATTCAATGGCTTTGAGTCAAACTTGCATGGTTTAAAAAGTGGCAATTGCCAAGCCCAGCCATCTACAGCCACATATTTATACACTGTTTATACTGCCATTACAGCTGGAGGAGTATTCCTCACACAAAAACAGTGATGTCCTAAAGATTTAGCCCATAGCAAGTATATATATAAAAAAAAATAACCCATCAAGCACGTCTGTTTCTATATTTGATGATGGTAACTTTTCTAGTCAAAGTAAACAGATCTGCAGCTTTGCAGGGTTGAGGACATTTCCTGGCAATTCCTGGTTTGGTTTCTGCTACAGAACATTATGCAATATATATAAGGTACAGCGTATATGTCAGCTGGTTTCGGCTCCCTTGTAAACACCAGAAATGCTTGGGGACATATGGACAAGTCACACTACATCCATAGCAGTAGGATCTTGAAAAGGCAAATCATACATTGAAAAACACAAATTATGTCTAATTAGATTCTGTATTTCTACTAAAAATAAGCAGTTCCAGGCAGAAAAGAATCTTTTTAGAGCAAAAATGCTGTCTGATAATGAGTATCCTCAGGCACTCCCAGAGGAAGACGACAGCTTAGCTTTTAGGCACAGGGGAAAGGGAAAAACGACAACTCTAATGTTTTGTGGTGTGATATTTTTATTAGCATAATTTTTTAAATGAAAAACCATCAGAGCACTTATAAAGCACTTTCCAACTTCAAAGTGCCTTATAAAGCTTTCTTTTCTTTTTTTTTTTTTTTTTTTTTTTTTTTAATGTAATACTTCACACTTTAATAGCACTGTGTAGCACATATCATGTCTATTCTCCAGGTAGAAAAAACAACAGAGTGAGCGTCAGCAACTTTTCCAAAACTGCAGAGAAAACAAACAGTGATGTTATGACTCACCTATTAGGAACAACTTAATTTCTGTAATGAAACTACTACATCTCAGTGTCATCCCTTTAAAAGCCTGAAATGTTTTCAGTCATTTTGATGCAAAACTCCAATTCAATTATTTAGATGTCTTTCAAAAGGTAATTTGGGATCTCCGTTTCCAAGATCCACTGTATCTCTTCAGTGAAGGTAGTGCATTTGACTTTTGTTTTTCAGTTTTGTCAAAATATGCAAATCAGGTATCTTTCCGGGAAGAGCATAAAGTTTCATATCAGTTGAGCAAGTCTGGGGGAATAATGTCTACGAGCAGAACAAGAACATACTGTGCTGCCTGTGACATGTCTTGAAATTCAGGTTTTTTATCCCTTGTTCTCACTCTTGGGCAAAGCTCAGGGATATGTTTTTTTCATGTGAAAACGGGGAACAGAACAATTTCTTCAGGTCAAAAACACAGTGAGAATCTGCACTCTAAAACAAGAGACAGAACTTCATCACACTTTTGGCAGCTCCTGCACTGATTATGCAGGCACTGCAAGTCCTTTTCCCACATCACAACGTGCAACTACCTTTTCACATTTCACTGCACTGATGAGCTTGGGTCTTGTCTGCATCCTGTCCCTTCTTGTCACTCCCTCTGCAGTATCAGCTCAGCACCCTTACCTCTCTCCTCCTCCTGCAAACTGTCCCACACACCCCTCCAAGTACAAGGTGCATCAGTTAACTGCTATTTTAATACAAATACCACTGAAAAAGACCTTATGATCAGGCTCACAAGAACTCCATTCTTCAAAGTTCAAGAAGACAAATCCATTGAATCAGTCTCAGCCCTTGTCTGTCACTGAACACACAGAAGAGAAACAAGGAAGGAATCCAAAAAACTTTTCTTCTACATTTTCTGTTTTCAGGCTTCAGCAGACTTTGATGGGATACATCCTATGATGGGATATACCTAGTCCTATGTATGATCGAAATGTACTAATGTTCTGGGACAAGGATTAGTTATGTATTTGGCAAGGGTATTGCTGATGTAAAAACATGATAAATGTAATTCATGTAAAAACAGAGTAATTTTTTTTTTTAGATGTGAAAGGCATTTCTGTGCTCCTGAATCCAGGAACCTGACCAAATACCAACAGTAGATGCCAAATAATATTTTATTACCATTCTTGATAATTTCTTCCTGCGTGATGTATAAATATTTAAGACTATGTTCAATGTCTATATACATATATACTTAACATGTATTTTATTTATAGAAGAGAGCACGGAAGTTTCTTCCTGCCCTCCAGCCACAGCAAATATATTGAACTATCAAATTTCCTGTGCTATGAGGAAGGCTGAGATTTTTCTTTCACAGTAGCCTTCTCACACTTATTTAGGAAAAGTGATGCAACTTCCACCAGCATCCAACTGCACAGAGGCTGCCAGCAGACCTGCACACTAACTCTGTAACTGGGGTGCTCCAGGCCTGGATTTTAGTCTGGCTGCCTCAAGAAAAAAAAAAAAAAAAAAAAAAAAAGACCTTTACTTCACTATGGTCCATAACTTCAAGGGAGATGACAAACAAGTAACACTTCCCTTTCCATCTATCTCCAGTTCTGCTATTGTCACTCCTACAGGAGGCCTCAGGGATTGCTCCACCAGACTCAGCAAGAGAATAAACTTTTATACTGTTTGTCAGTATGAAAGTTAAACTTTCATCTACCTGTAAAAAATGAAGTGAACAACTCCCTGAAGAAACAAACAAACACAAAAACAAAAAAAAAGGGCTCTAAGGGATGAGCTTTGTTTTACTCAGTTTTTTACAACCTCTTATTTGTTGTTTGTACTGTACCATAGTGTACCCTGGTGTTCTGGGCTGCCTGCAGAAACAGAGCAGTAAAAACTCCAACATCTATTTAAGTAAATGAGTTGTGAATGGCATTAAACTTTTCAAATTAAGAGATACTAATTTTTAATGCCATACAGTGCAAAATAAGTATGTGTAATACTAAATAAAACTATTAATTGACAAAAATAGACATAACAAGGACAAATAAATGGAGAAAAGATAATTAATGTGACCAATATATAATAAAATTTCTTATGCTATTTGGAGAAAACATAGAAGTCCAGAAAAAAACCCTGTCCTACACAAATCATCTGAGCTTTTTCTCTTTCCAAGAAACAAGAAGTTTTTGTAAAATTTCCCCAATTTTCTACCTATGTGTTTGAAAAAAAAATATTAAAACCACCACTTTTCAAGCTCTGCCACTTTGTTCCTTTTAGCCATGGGGAAAAAAAAAAAAAGAAAAGAAAACAGGAAGAGGAAAAAAACCTGAATAAAACATTTAAACAAAGGCATTTGTGAAACTTATTTGTAGTTTTGAGCACGCTCCACTCTCAAAGGCCATGTTTCTGACTGGAGGTTGCCCTGAAAAGGACAGGGCAGGCAGAAAACAACTTCAGACACATTTCCCAAAAGAGAGGGGTATCACCAATAATGGACATTTCAGTAGCAAGTTGTTATCCTGTCCCCTCAGTCAGGGACTGAATGGGCTACAGGAGTTAATGTCTCTGGAAGCCCTGCTCAGTGTATTTACTCTTCCAGGACTCGGTACAACATCTGCAAAAGTACTTTTGAGAAAATGGGAGTAAGAGAGGTCTTTCTCACCTCCATGCCACTGCAGGGCTACACATGGTAGACCACAATCATGCTTGAGACCTTAAATGAACTGCAGTTCTTTGGAGGTAGTATATTAAGCACTAAATGATTGGCTCAGAGAAAATTTGATTCTGCATAATGAAATCATCATTATTCCCTCGTGCCACACACAGACAAAACACATATGCACCCCATATTTACAAAGTCAAGGGGCACTGTTGCAAATATTTTTCATAACCTAGAGACTGAAAGCAATCACAGATGCAATTAGACTGGCTTTCCCATCAAAGTGCCTTGGAATAACCACGTGGGCACTCTTCCATATCGGCACAGCATCAGACCTACAATGCTGAGGAATGACTCCCCGTGTGTAAGGTGAATTCAGAGCTCGCAGAATACGCCAGAAATGAAATCATTTAACTTTCCACAGAGCAGCTATTGGAATAGAACTGGATGTACAAGCTCCTTGTGGTATGGACACCTGCCCGTAAGTAGCTGGACTCAGACAACAATCTCACTACATCCAGAGTAGTTCCCATTTCTGAACATCACCTTCCTGGGCTGTGGTGGCAGTGGGGAGCCTGTCTTAATACCCTGGTACACACTGCACTAGCAGCCATCTGCTTCTCAGTATACTTCTGTCCTGAAATCTGAACCCAGCCACATTAATGGGAATAGGCTAAGGCTCCAGCAGCCCCATTTATTAAACAAGCTGTTTATCTTCAAATAGAAATTGCATGAAGAAAGAGGAGAAATTTAGAAGTAAAAACTTCCATGAAATATACCAGTTTTGACATCGAAAAGCTCTGCTGTTTATTTAAACTGGCAGTAAATTTTAAACACTAAAAGAAAGTATTTCTTAAAAAATAAAAGCATCACCCAATACAAATAGAACCTCCTTTTTTACTTAAAGCAAGTTAATTTCATAATTTGTTTTGTTTATTTAAATTCCCAGTTTCTGGAACAGCATGTGAACATGCTCTTGCAGCTTTTTTCATCTGACAGATTTACACAAAGGAGGGAGACCTACAGGATAAGGACCTAGGGGAGCATGTAGGAGATGAGAAAATACCTGAGCTTTTTGAAGGGCGAGTCTGGTGGGTAGATGACAAAGAGGTGTTAATTTTAAACTAGGCTAAAAATCTACACAATTCAAGTCAAATCCAAAAGGATTATTTAAAAAATGTTGCTTCCTCTCAATATTTGCTTAAAAAAGGGATTACAAACCTGTAAATATCTCTCTGGAGCTTATAGCTAGCAAAAGGCATTAAATAGACCTTAAGAAAACAACAGGTAATGAATAGAGTTTTAAAACCTACAGAGCAAAAATAACTTTTTTTGGTGCCTCTGACTTTTTAAGTCCACTCTGAAATTGCTCAAAGGAAAATGTGAACAAAGACTACTGACAGGGGCCCTTTCATATTAAAATAATATATGGAGCAACAGTGAGTGAGAGGAATGCAATGTTTGAAAAAGCACAGACTAAATAAAACACCCATGTACTCACTAGCCCTCTCTCTTCTAGGGTGGTGTCTCAACTCAGCTATAAAGGAACATCTTGGAGAGGAAATGCTGTCATTTTCTCAGGTACAAAACCACATTTCTGAGATGTTTACTGTCTCCATGTAATGCTGCTGAAGACCCCCTGACACTGACAAATAGGCTTCATTACATCTGTGGCAAAGGTATTTGCTCTCATCTCTCAGGAATGAGATAGGCGTTGATCAAGGACAAAGTACCAAACACTAAAAAATGCATTTGGCCTGGGGCCTATGTTCAGATTGTGCCTCTTTTAAGTGCCAAATGAAGCAGCTGCATCTTCTGGAGCAGCAGCACTGAGATGAGCAATTCGGACCTGGTACTGGTTGGGGCTCACAGGTAAAATGCAGCAGTTGCAGCCCAGTATCTGAGCCCCAAAGAAGGTGCTTTGGTTACAGCTCTTGCCTTCCTCCACCCCTCAGAGGCATGAGCAAAGGCTCTACACGATGCTCTACTCTCACAGACTAAATCCCACTTCACACCACCGGGAAAGTCACAGGATTCTGCTGCTATTGACCACAGAAAGCCACTCTGCCTCCTTCCTCCAGAAATCAGTAACTCATTAGTGAAATAAGGTTGCACAGAAATGCAGAATGGTGACACAAGAAAAACCTACAGAGGTGAGAGACAGGCAGCAATCTCTGCTGTATCAGACGTTGTAAAATTATGTTCCTCATAACCTTAAGGAAGACATCTTCCTTTTTTTTTTACTTCTTTAGGATGATTCACACCATGTTTTAAATTTCCTGGGCTTCCCCAATGGAAAGAAAGCCATGATGAGCTACAACTGGATTTAGGGGTAAGCAACTTCAGATGTGAAACTCAACAAATTTCCCTTTAAAAAAATACGTTGTTGGTTAGATTTCTCAGGTCACAGTCCCCATGCTGGGAACTGCTTTGGGACACATTCACACCATCTAGTCTACTCTGCCTACTTAGAAAAAAGAAAAGAACTTTAAATCTCTTCCACATGTACGATCACACATGGTTCTTTACCAGGACCCCTACCAGACAGCATAATTTGCCTCTTCAGTTTACATAATAAACCTCAAATTTACATCCTCTACCTATTTAAGAGCAGACGGATGATGTCTATGAAAAATAGATAACGATATGCAAAGGTCAGCGTTGGTATCAACAGGCCCACGATTCACATTAAAACAGAATACTGCACACCAGGATGTGAAGACTAAGTAGCCTGTGGATGAAAAGTAAAAACAGTTTAGCCACGTGGTTGGGCAGTGGAACAGTTTGTCCGTGACCAGGCACATCACCACAGGCATCCTCTGGGACACTGCCCACGGCCAGCAGCCACTGCCCTGCAAGGTCTTTGCTAGCAGCCAGCACCTGCCATCTCTGGCTATCTCTTTTTCATTATTTAATGTATTTTACAACAAGGCAACTGAAATCCACATAAATAACAAAAAAAAAGAGTTTGTGTGGTTTTGGTATGATCACTGTCATCTATCCAAAAGGTTTTGTTTTCACTTTCTAATGTCTCCTTTGCACTGTTACATCAACCAGACCAAAGGGTCCTGGATGTTTGTTCTTGTTTTTCCTCTTCTCTCTCCCTAAAACAGACTCTTCTGTCCTTTCTTCTTTCCATACACACCCTTCCCCTTTATCCACAACTATTATGCTGACTGAGGCTATACTGAAATGTATCATTTCATCAGACTTTACTGCCTTGCAGTTGACCTGACAGATGGAGTGTTGGTAAGGCTTTGTTCTGGTGCCTTGACCATATCTACCTTATAAACTGGTTTACATTGCAGTTACAGAACACTGAAAAATAATGACAAGTCAAGTGAAATTTTGCAGAGAAATTGCAAACATTTTTTCCCTATTTTGCAGTTTTCCTCTGTCAAGTCAAACATCCAGCCAGGTGAAGAGGTCATCGAGATGTAGGTACTCAATCATATGGCATGAAAATATCTGCCTGCTTTTTGCCAAAATAACAAAATTATTGATTGTGTTTTACATTTTTCACAGATCCATGACTTACAGTTTCACCAACTTCACAGATCATTATTAAAATCTAGTTTTGTAACCCATATCAACCTCTTGACAGAAGGCATGGATTTGCCTCTTTGATTTACATAAAACACAGCAGATTCTCATCATCTCTTTTCAGAGGGAACAGTCTGCAGATCTTTCACAAATCAGGGCTAGTAGAAAATTAAACAATTCATTAAGATAAATTTAAATATTTCTAGAATTAAATTTTGATTGGGGAAAAAAACACAGTGGAAGGTACCAGTGTTACTTAGTCTGCAATGCTCAGCTCTCCTACTGAAAAGTGTGGATGGTAACTTTAGTACCACCTAAAAGGCCTGAAATAGTTAAGTCTGTTTCTTAAAAAAAATACACTATAGTTGTTGCCCTCTTCCATCTTCAGAGTAAACCTATCCAGCTGAAGAAGGCAAATCCCACCAGGGCACACAAGGAAAAGGAGCTACAGATCTCCCCATTCCTAAAGCTGACGCCAGCACTGATGCTGAGTGCAGACTAACACAGGACTGCTGGTTCTCCTGTTTTTAAAGATTACTCATTTGCAGAGTCACACATTAGTGATTTTCCTGAGGTTTACTGAAGCAGAAACCAACTCTGCACAGCTCTGGTGAGCCAATTCCTCACAGTTTCTTGCAGAAAGAGTGGATAAACCTGAGCTGTGAAACTGCCTGGGAGCCCTGCAGGCTCTCTCCATCACACCCAGTACCTCCTGATAGCTTCATTTGATGATTTGGCAAACCAACAACAAGAAGCTGATACTAGAAAGAGAAATTTGATACCAGTGCTTGTGATTTACGAAATGTTCTAACCACTACAGGTTTCACTCAGAGTTTCTCCAGATGGAGAGATAATGTGCAATTCAAGCTCGCCCCCCAGTGGACTCCATGCCCACACCGGTACACAAAGTTTTGAGGGTACTGGAGAGAAGTACTGGGGAGCTAGATGACAGCAGACTTAAAAAACCTAGTAGTCATTAGAAGAGAATTAAATGTAAATGTTCCTATCTATAATATTTTCTTAATGAAGTTTAAAAGAAGTACACTGTCCAACAAAAAAAGTTGTGTGTCCTGTCAAAATACAGCATTATTTCCCCCCCTGTATTCCAATGACCATAAATGTCTTAGTGGCAATGCTTATATAGTAATTGAAAAAAAAAAAAAAAAAAAGACAGTTCTGAAACACATCCTGCTTAGGTAAATGATCATCAGCAAGATCATCTTGCCTTATAAAAAAAAAAAAAAAAAAAAAAAAAGGTCCAGATTATGCAATGATGAGTTTCTGTGATCTTTTCTCAGAAAGTTTCCTACAGAAACTTGCTCACCCTTGCATGCATAGCTGTCATACTTCATTTATTCTTATCCAAAACTGAACACTAATTACTGTGGGTCATATGTGAATAATTAACTTCTTTTGCCTGAAGCAAAAGTAAAGACCAAGATAAAAAAATGTAAAATGAGATGAATACATAGAGTACACTCAAGGCCATGGTTAGGTGTAAATCTGACTAGACCACCTTCTTACTAAGACCTTAGAAGTGTTCTGTAAAACACATTTAATTTTGACAGTGCAGATTTTCTCACTGGATCTGTGGGATAAATGCAGTGCTGACCTTCTCTCTAGACTACACTTACATTTCTGCAGGTATGAAGACATGACAGTATAAAGCAGTTAGCAGCTGACCATTTAATGAGTTATTTCTCTTCTCTCCCTGAAGGAATAAATCAATATGACTGCAAACTATTTCAGGCAGCTGCCTTTTGGGGTGGGGATTCGTTTCAGCCAGCTAACAGGTAGGTATCTGGGCTTCCTCTGTATCCAGCAATGAAGAAACACCTTTGCAAACCGATCCCTGTGTCTACCCGAAGAAGGAATAATGTGCCCCAGAGGTGCCAATCCCTCTTCTCTGACTATCCAGAGATCCCAGACAGATAGCACAGCCTAGACACCCAGCTGCCAGGGAACCAAGGCTGAGGAGATGGATCCGGTGATTATGGCAGGCACAGAAACTCCCTTCGTGCTGCTGGAGAGTTACAGCTGCCAAAGCTGTGATTATCAACACCTAAACCTTCAGTGCTTAGGGTTTTGAGCACCCTAAGTGCAAAGCCTAAATGCACCCTAAATGCAGGGATGCAGACTAACACTGAACAGGTATGTTACTAGCAAGTGCTGGTCTGCCACGAGCTCACTAATGAATGACAGACTCATGACAAATGTGATTCTCAGTGATCTAAAACATCACGTCAGAGAAGAGCCTTCTGGGCTACCTTGGGTGTGACATTTCTGAGGCTGTTCATGTCTAGTTTTGTAACTCAGCTCCTTACACAGTGCTTGCTTATACTTCTGGACTGGTCAGCAGTCTCGCAGGCTGGAAAGAAATGATCTCCCTGTGGTATAAGCACATAAGCAGTATTTTTGGCTCAAACCAGAAAGTCTACAGGTTTCATGCCTCTGGCGGGCTCTCTGCCTTTTGATCTGCCACGTAATGCCCAAGGGCCAGAACAGAGGAACAACTTAGACATCAGGGCAGGGCGAAAGAAAGGGACATAGAAGGGTTAGATTGAGGTAAAGGCAGTAAAACTATAATGACAGAGAACAAGGTGAGAGGGTATGGGTATATAAAATATATTGGATGAAAGATCGCATTGAAGATGGGAAAGAATAGGGAAGAGGAAAAACAAATTAAGACAAAATGTGATAAATTAAGAGAAGTCACAAGCATTAATGGGAAGATATGAAAATAAGTGGCCTGGAGGGAAACATGATGAAATTCCCAGATCTCCTCTCGCTCTCCCTCTTCTCTCCTCTCCTCTCCTCTCCCCTCCATTCCCCTCCCCTCCCTTCTCCTTCCCTTCCCTCCCTTCCCTTCCTCTTCCCTTCCCTTCCCTTCCCTTCCCTTCCCTTCCCTTCCCTTCCCTTCCCTTCCCTTCCCTTCCCTTCCCTTCCCTTTCTTTTCTTTTCTCTTTAAAGAAGGGACTTTTTAATTACAGAAACTGGTTTAGTAGGGGGTATTAAAACAGGGCTTTGTTCAGTATTCCTCTTAACAGAAGTTCTACCAACCAAAACACATCATATTGGAAGGAGTGATGGAGACGTGGCCTCATATGAATTGGAGAAGCTATCACTTAATTTTTTTTAAATAGTATTTCATACTCTCTAGAGCACATCACACCACAGAAAGCACCAATAGATTCTCAGCAAAGAGTAACATTATTCTACATGCTGGATAAACACTATTTTTTTCTCCAAGGAGTTACAAGAACACTGGAGTACATTAAGAGCAAAGAGATCAATAAATTTAATTTAAGCAAATCAGCTGCAGAGTAAGGAACACACCGAAACTCAGTGCACTGTGTCCACTGCCTTTCTAGCCATCCAAGCAATCTCCTTTTCAATTGTTCTTCATTACTTCAAATTGCTGCTCCTGAACCTACCCACAATAAAATTACAGCAATTACATATCACTGTTTCAGCTACCCTTACATGCCTGTCATGTAGACTAGCAACAGCTCATAGTTAGTAAGGACACCATGTATTGATTAAGTGTTAACCTCACTAAATGGGATCCAGCTCATCTGGGCAGCTTGGCATCTCTGTTACAGGGACCTAGCACAACCTATTCTCACAAAGTGACTGACTTCTTTGCAGTATGTGGTAGGTGCCTCTGAAAGCCTCCAAAAAAAGAAAAGAAAATGCTGAGCTCTTGAGTATACCCTTGAATTGAACTGAAGGCGCTTAGCTGAACCTTGCATCCAAATATTACATCTGTAAAAGTAACATTAGCTTAATAGGAGAAGGTCTGTAGAGTGAGAAGAAATAGGAGGTCTGCAGAGTGAAAAGAATGGTGCTCAAGATCTATGTCCATACTATATGCTCTTCTTGAAGGTTCTCTTTGTATTAGCCCTGGTTGGTCCCAAGCACTAAGAAACTCGTCTCAAATTTGCTGAAGCACAGTAGGTGTGCTTCAGAAGTGCCTAGAGGCCACTTCTCTCATTACTTCCATGAGAAAGGAATCACAGATTTGTCACAGTTGGAAAAGACATCTAAGATCACCACATCCAACCATGAAACCTCTCCTCACATCCAAATAAAATATCACCATGCCCACTAGAGCATATCTTGAAGTGCCGCATTTAAACATTTTTTTTTCAGTATCTCCAGGGATAGTGACCCCACCACCTCCCTAGGCAGCCTGTTCCTGACTCTCTCAGTAGAGAAATTCTTCCTGATATCAAATCTAAACCTCTCCTAGTGTAACTTCAGGCCGCTTAACCCAGTCCTATCGTTATTTACATGAGAGAAGAGGCCAACCCCCACCTCCATACAACGTCCTTTCAGGTAGTTGTAGAGAGCAATAAGGAGTCTGACACCACTCTGGTGTTGCAAAGCAGGGATGACAGGGAAGTTGAATTCATAGAATCATAGAATTGGCTGGGTTGGAAGGGACCTCAGAGATCATCAGGTCCAACCTTTGACGACTACTGCTGCGGTTACCAGACCATGGCACTGAGTGCCACATCCAGTCTCTTTTTAAATATCTCCAGGGACGGAGAATCCACTACTTCCCTGGGCAGCCCATTCCAATGTCTGATCACCCTCTCTGTAAAGAAATTCTTTCTAATATCCAACCTAAACTTCCCCTGGCACAACTTAAGACCATGCCCTCTTGTCTTGTGGAAAGTTGCCTGGGAAAAGAGACCAACCTCCCCCTGGCTCCAGCCTCCTTTCAGGGAGTTGTAAAGAGCGATGAGGTCTCCCCTGAGCCTCATCTTCTCCAGGCTGAACACCCCCAGCTCCCTCAGCCTCTCCTCATAGGGTCTGTGCTCGAGACCCTTCACCAGAATGCTCTTGATCTGCACCAGAATGCCAATGCTGGTGCACTTGCAGACATCCGTGTGATTCAGTTGCAGGCGCTTGTCTCTAGCCATAGGATCACTGATTCAATGCATCCTAAATCAGGCAGGAAAGGAAGCTGCTTATCTTAACTGTGGTAGACAGTGCCAGAGAAGTCTTACCTGTGTGCGTCCTCCGGTGAGCCTTCAGGTGGGAACTCTTTGTGTATACTTTGTTGCATCCCTCAAAGTCACACCGGTGGATGCGCCGCTTCCTGGAGTCTGGAGACTCGGACCTTCTCTGACGCCTTGTGCTCTCAATACTGAATGGTGAAATTGAACTGAAAAAAAAGGAAAAGAACAGAAGCAAAAAATGAAGCAAGAGCATGGTGAATACCCTGGGCCCCAAAAGATCAGATGTAATATATCACTATGACAGAAGTGACCTTAACAATTCACTAAATATTTTCTCTTCTACAACACAGTCCATAGCACACACCATTTCTGCTTGAACTAGGGTGTATTTTGCAGTAAGAAATAATTCAAGTCCTGATTTAGAAGTACTTACTGCCAGAGAAAACACCCCAGTCTTTGAGATACTACTCCAATAATGAAGTAGCTTGATTTTATCTGAGCTTTATTTCTATTCTGCATGTGTTCAGATCCAAGCTGATTGAACACTGTTTTCTAAACAACTTTATAAATAGACTCCATAATTTATCTATGACAAGTTTAAATAAGATAAAAATCCTGAAACCTTGTATTAAAAGGTTTCCAGTATTCAGATCTGGACTATGGATCCCTGTGTTTGGACAAATGCCTGTTGTTTGCTTGCATACAGATTGCTAAGAGATCCGTATCACCCCGCAGCAGCAATTTTTCCATTTAATTATTTTACAGTTCTCACTGTATCACCTGCAAGCCAATGAATTCCTTCCAGACCACTGACAAATAAAAAAAGTCTATTAGCACCAGGTCACCAAATGACCTCCACAGAAATGCCTATGCTCAGTGAAAATATTTCATTTGCATCCATGTCCTATGGCCTTGGTTATCCCAAATTTTAGGTAATGAAAAACACAGTGTTGAAGTTATGTTGTCTGAGTTTCTAAACATAGTGTGTATGGAGTCAAATTAAGCCTACTACAACAATGTACTTGCCTTGGTTAGATAAACTTTCAGAAACTATTATCAAGCTCGTATGACAAGATCCAAACTCCAAATCCTCATCAAGTTCCATTAATTATATTACCCAGATATAAATAATTCTTAATTGATTGCCTTATCAATGCCATCATGGTTATCCTGCACAGCAGTCACATCCACCTACAGCTATACAAGCCTGTTCAGCTGATTAAAGTACTGGAACAACATTGGCCTTCATCAAGTTTCTGGGGTTTCCCTCACATTCCTGGGTTTATTGACATTCAAGGTAAATGATGGGTATTTGCCAGCCATCTCTTTAAAAACCATTAAGATCCAAATTTCCAGTTCTCTTGAAAGAATGTGACTGTCAAATGAAAATGAAATGGAAGAAACTGAAACTGATCAACAAAAGAAATAAGAATGAACCTTTGGGAAAACTAAGATAACTAAGATGCTAAGAAAAGCATTTGAAAGCAGCCCTGATGTTGATGCATTTACTGAGAAGTTCCCATCTCAACATCAATCTTCAACCTTCTGTTACAATAGCCAGTGCTATTAAAGCCATTACAGCCATGCTCTGCCATACACTTCACTTCCAGGGATTTCCAGAATTTTCTGAGGGCTATTTCTATTGGGCTAGAACTTCCTATAAAGCATCTCACAATGTTAGTGTGTGATTTCACTGATGTTCCAGTTCTCTTCATTACAAATCTTTAAGCCTTGAATTAATGGTAGTCCAAATAATGCATTTTTCTTTTTGTTCAAATGTTTTTACAGTACAACCATAATTTAAAGCACTATTAAAAAAAAAAAAAAAAAAAAAAAAAGGACTACTCTTTTTCTGACAGCCCTCTTTTTCTCGTAACACTTGATTTGTATTTCACCTTCAGGCAAAGAGATTTTCCAGATTAATTATTTATGCTTATAACAGGATGTGTGTAAACAGGCACACGGGGATTTTCTGAAATGTAGGAAGAAATGGACAGAAGGATATAATATCAACATCAACAAGCAAAAAGTAGTCCCCAAAAGAGTAGGACACATCAGCACTTTAACTATGTGACAAGAATACAGATATATTTAGCTGTCACAGAAAAGGTTAAGGAATTGCATTTAAGCACCTGAATTTCAGGGCAAATAAAAGTCTTGGGTTAGATGATTCACTGAGAATTACTCCATTTTTAATTTTTTTTTAACACCCCACCAGCTAAAATAAAAAGCAAATATAGAAATAAAATTTTAAAGCTCAGTATTGAAGATACAAAACCCAGTGCTCAAGACCAGAAAATCTTTATCTTTAAAAATTAATATTTATGCACTTTTTTTTCTGTTTGTGAATTACAAGCTTTCTTAAAAGCCTATTTTGTAACAGGGTGTTCAGATCCTGGGTAGTACAGCTCATTTAAATGGGAGGAGGATCAAGGTTGTAATGCTGCTGCAATTTCCAGCCCTGAGAAAAAATGAACTTTGAGCAGAGTCAGCACCTCGTAAAAAAGCTATTTGTCACGTACAAGAAAGTGACCTCACTGCTGGGAACTGCTGTGTGCTTTCCTGGGTATTTATATAGGAGAAGGTGGCATAAAGCAGTGCTGTGGAGATGGCACACAATCAGGGCCTCTGCTTCCTGACCAGATTGCTCCCTCTTTCTTAAAGGCAAATAAGGCCCAAAAGGTGCCACCCATTGCCATCATCCCCTGCAAGTTTCACAGATGTTGCTTGCTCAGTATGCCAAGGAGAGAGTTTTCCATCAGAGGGAGCCAGCAAATGTAACCTCAGGCCTTCCCTCTGCAGCAGTGTGGGCTCAATGACAAACTAGCCACCAGCAGGGACTTGTGACTAGTGAGAACACACAGTGTCCTCTGACCCCTCTGGTGCAGACATCCTCACTGGTGGATAATAAGACAGATCCTAACCAGAACAACCAGCCGTGTTTTAACCTTCCAAAAGCTGTGTGATTTTTAAAAATCCACAGGGAGCCCTAAAAAGAGCAAGTACAAGCTGCTTTTTTGAGGTTCCTGAGGTTGGACCCTCTCACAGTAATACTGCCACTTGATTTGCTGATGGTGTCTCTTTTAGCCAAACCACCTTCCTTTTTCTCATACAGTTTCTACAAAATACCCTCACCAACCACAAACAGAGACATTAAAAAAAATCCTCAAAACTATGTTTTGTGCCTTTTAAAGGCCATCAGGGTCCTGCCAGGTGTCTCTGGTCAGCATAAAGCTCCAGAAACTCCTGTTTGATGGCACCATGGTGGATAAAGACTTTGAGAATAAATATGACAGAAAACTCAGATACTCGAGGTTTTGTTTTACTGAGTTACTTTCTTTTTGGTAACAATGTGTTTTAAAATTATACAAAATAAATTTTAAACCATATATATATATGTAAAAACGTATTGTAGCAGCCTTTTTTGACTATAAGTGTCCACCACAGACTGCCCAGGGTGAAGACCTGGAAAGACATCAGCAGGTGAGAACTGACAGGGTGCCCAGCAGGGAAACTGCTAGTTCTGTCAATGGCCAAGCCTTAAAGGCTCAAGGTATATTTAGCAATAGGACTGACACAATATATAATATCCCAGCAAAATCGCAGGATGTATCAAATTACTGCCAATACATGAACTTTGAAAGATAAATTTACAAAGAAAAGAACTGAATTCTGACCTGTCACAGCTTGACATTTACTCGTTTGCTGTTTGTTATTTCTAAAAACAGAGTAATTTCTATATTACTGTAGAAACTATCACACTAGCAGAAATCCTGGGACACTGCTGGTTGCCTCCATAAGCAGCTGCAACACATGTAGTCAGTACTGTTCACAGGCTAAAAGGAATCAAATCAGTGTGGGCATTTAGGGCGATTTACAGAACTTCAGCTGTGTTATTTTTAGATAGAAGTGAAAAAAAATGCATCTCTGCCACTTACACATGGCCAAGCACTTGTCTCCCTGACGTAAAAAAAGTCTGCAAAGTAAAACAAAGATGGGGACTTCGCCAGTAGATGGCCATAAAGTTCTCCTGAGGATGATCTGCACTGCCTGCAACAGGGATTAGAACAACTCTGGTAACACAGGATTATTTTTTCTTTCTATAAATGCTACCCATGACCTCCTAGGTGCTCCACCTCTGTTCTACATAAAGACTGCGAGAGGCCCTTAGCATATGCAGTAACACTGATTAAAACATACAATTTACTGAAGTTTTAACTGTGGTCAGTGCTGCGACACACCAACAATGTGCCACGTGGTGACAAGCCACTGCAGAGTGTCTCCTCCCCAAAACCAGCTTGCTCATATGTTCTCACCCCATGGCAAACATGCAGTGTTATCTCCAGCCACCAAAGCTTCCTGGCCAGCTTCTCAGCAAGCTGGGCATGAGCTGGCTGGCACAGCCAGCACAGACCTGGTGATGAGCACCAAGCCACTGCTTTGCTCTTCTTTACTGTCAGAAACACAAACAGTGCCCCAGTGTTGTCATTTCATCCTTGTGATTGCCAGCTTTATTCTTCCTCTGCCCCTCTGCTCAGGCTCTTGGGCTGTGTCTCCTGCCTGCTTCCTTCACAGAAGTCCTCATGGAAAACACACTGACTCAGGGACAACAGATATAGACCAGATTCTGTCCCAAATCACCCCACCTTACCACACACTTCTCCTCTACAGTATTCAGACTGTACAACCTTCCTCCCTTGCTGGCCTTGTAGTTAAATGAGACTTATGGCTGCACCTTAACAGTAGAACACAACTGCTAAAAACAGATGGTAAATTCACTTTGGGGTGAGACCCAGACACGTATCAGGTGTTCCATCTGTACTTTGGCTATCACGAGAAGAAGAACCAGACTGGGCTCAGCCCTGTGCAGCACCTGCTCAGCCCAGATGAGGGGCTGGATGGGCCAGAGCATGTCCTATGTGGTGGGCACAAGGTAACCCCTGGTTCTTCAGTGTCTCTCTGGATCTGGGCTGTTAGAAGGATGTGATTTGGCTGAGCTGTCATATCAGGACAGTCTTGCTTCAGTTGCTTTCCCTTATTTTGGCACTGGCCTTTGGTCTGATTCTGCAGTGAGCCAGTTCAGGGACCCACAATGACAAAAAGCCATTTCTGAAAAAAAAAAAAACAAAAAACCAAAACCCACTAGAGCAGCTTGCTTGCTTTTGCTGGTTTAGCCCCCCCAAATGATGGAGTCTGCCAAGTACCTACACTGACCCATGGGAGAGGATGGGAACTTGTGGCCAAGGGTTAGGAGAGTGTCATCACCCCCTTCAGTGGCAACTGGCTGTCATGACCACCAAGGCCACAGTTTCCATGGACATTCAGAATTTGTATGAACAAATCAAGAACATGGACATAAGCAATCAACACAAGGAACAACTTGAAAAATCCACCTTTTGCTCCACGATGAAGGCTCTTCTTATGACACTTGGTATATAACACAAAGATAAACACATAAACAGGCTAAAAACAAAAACTGGGGAGATAACACCTTGCTAAATACTTAAGATGTGACAATGTGCCTTTATAATAGAGCACAGAACCAACAGATAAATACTCAGATCTCACCCACAGGCCAATTTTGAATGCTCGAATATTTAGTTTTTCTTTGGTTTTAAAAGGAAAAAAAGACATAAACATACAATATTCAAATACACAAATAGTGTATAAATTTAGCAGTGTGACTCATTGCTTTATGAGACATGCAAAGCTTCTGGGCCAACCTTTTAGTCATGGTAACTAAAAGTGCAGGCAAATGAAATAAAAGCAGAAAACTAAGAATAAAACATGTCTGTATTTAGATGGTAATGAGCAGCTGAAGAAAATCTTTGGATCTACTGTATTTGCTTGCACTTTCAAAAGGAACTTAGGCTGCAAAAACATTGTGGGTTTTGCCCACTTGGCATTTACTATTATTATTTATTGTTCATTATCTATTATCATTATTATTAGAGTTCTTACATGAATGACTATGGACATCTGTCTAGCTTTCTGCATTATTTTTTAAAACCTTGGCCTTTGGATCCAAGTGGTGGGACAGCACCCCCTGATCACATTGAGCATCAGGCTCACACAAGCCCATGGCAGCTGTTGGTCCTCTTTTGGGTGAAGTGGAGCAGCAGCTCCCGTCCCCTGCCAAGGGCATCCTGAAGCAGGGACTACTGCAGCCCCCATGCTTTCACTTGGCTCTTCTGGAATATTTCCAGATTGAGTGCACATGTGCATGGCAGCACACCACTCATTCAGGGAGCTAATCTCACTAAGATAAGGTATCCTCTTTCCATTAAGACCTTCAAATATCAAATGCTAAGAGACATGATATGGGCACTCCCCGTGTTTTTGAAAAGCTGAATTGAACTGCATTTGCCAATTTCCAGCTCTCGGTTACTTTCTTTTGTTGTAGTTTTTCATATAATTGTTTTGTTTTCTGATAGCTAGTATGTTACCTTCCCACTCAGGATACTGGTGAAAATATCCTCATAAACACTACACATTAAACTGTGAAGAAATACAATACTGATTCCTCATTACAGTTTATAAAACTTCATTTAGTAGTGAGATGCTAAAATCATACTATATAAAAATACGGGGGGTTTTTTGTTTGCTTAATATGCTTAAGTATCAGTGTAAACTGCTAATATTCTTCTCCTCAAATATTTACTTTTTTAAACACAAAGTTTCTACTGTCTCCTGTTCACAAACAGATGCACATACATATATACATACGTATTTTTTCTCTTTTTTGATTCTAATTAATGTTTCATGAAAGGCAAACACCTGCCTTAGGAATATCAGACATTAAAATGTATCAAGAAGTACCTAATGGCAATCATAAAAGGAAAATATGTAGTACTTTTTTATTAGCAGTAGTTACTTCAATCAGGGTACTTTCAGGAGATGTTAAACTGGGAACTTTTTATCAAGAAAGAGGAGGAATTCCGCAGCACACATGAAGAGTACACGTATTAAATGGGAAAATGACATGGGGAAACAAAACATGAATAAGAGATGACTTGAATACACTTGGTTCAGAAAGGGCCCAATCTGGAGATGGGGGGAAATCATACTGGGAACAGATGGGAGAAAGAGCACAGTAACTTTGCCCTGCTACTCTCTGTCCTAGCAGTCCAATTCTGGCTGCTACCAGAGGCAGAGCCCTGGGCAAGAGGATTCTCTTTTTAGGCTCCACATGTCCATTTCTGTGCTCTTATACCCCTGTCCCAGGTGGTCAGCAAAGAAAATACCCTGCAAATCTCTGACCTTGGCTTTATCTGCAGCATTTATTCTCACTGAGAGCAGCTAAAGCTACTGGTGAGCTCCCTGGCAATACCCCAGTGCATCACATCTCTCTGGCTGTCATGGAACCAAAAGCACAACAACACATGAAACAAACTTCTGGCAGAGGGAAAAAGCCTTGGGGTTCCACTAGAAAAACACTAATGTGAAGCCTTACCAAAATTATCCATCACCTCTGTTACCAGATGTGTTAAACTCAAGACATGAGAATGAGACAGCTGCCTGATCCTCCTAAGCTGTGTTTGTGTTGTGGGATTCGGGAGCACTTCCCAGCTCCTAGGGCACTGCTGTCCTGGGGTGTACCCCAGCTCATACCCATTCTCCTCTTTCACACTGTTCCTCTGTGATGGGTTTCCAAGGAAAGGAATCTGAGCCAGAAAGTATCCATAACCTGCTCCAACATGCCCCCCAGATCTAATTACTGGAGGACGGGAACTGGAAAATATACTTCCAATATAGAAAACCTATAAATCAAGCCTATAATGAACTCTGAAATGTCACTAAAAAAAAAAAAAAACACACCAAAATTTTCTCATTTTCCTTTATCATTAACTAAGAAATTTTTACCCTAGAGAGTTATTGTGTAAAAGAGCCAAGGAATTACATGTTAATTACCTTGTACATACATAAGCATTGCCTACAGAATTAGAATTTTTATTGCTGGTTTTGGGAAAGTTCATGGCCATCTCACAGCTTGCACAACCTGCAGATCCTGCATGAACTAGACCTTGGGACAGCCTCTAAGCAGAGACAAACTTACTACTGCACAACTACATCCAGCTGTAGTCAAATATAGGCAGCAGCAGCTCCCTACTGGGCTGCTGCTCAAAGACAAATTTCACATTTCTCCTAACATGGCAGGACATGCAGACCTTGTTTCTACCTGCAGATGTTTTAGAAACATATTAAAGTAATGCTATGATATTTTACATAAAGAAAAAACTCTTGCAGTATTTTACACATAGCTCTGCTTCTTCATAGCTCTCTGTCTATCCCTTGGTTTGGATTGATGGACTCACATTAGGTGAGACACTTGGCCTTAGGTGTCGGTATAGATTTTGAGGTACTGAAAATGACACTAGTTATATAAACCTGTTTAAGATATTTTATTCTTTTTTTTTTTTTTTTTTTTTTTTTTTTTTAAAATGTGCAACACACAAAAGATGTATTGTTGCATCACTGACAATTCCAGCTCCCCAGGATCGCAGAACATGTGCAAAGACTGCTCTGGATGCTGAAGCTCATTTAAAGCCTTCTTTGGTAACATGCAGCATCACTGTGGAATGAAGAGGAACAAAAAACTCAGCTAGGGAGGGACCTATCAACTTTCTGCTCAGGAGAATTGACTTTGGAGCTAAATCAGATTGCTCATGGCCTTATCCTGCTTAAGCATGAAAATATGTGAAGATAGAAAAAACCTGCCTCTCTTTGGGCAACATGTTCCAGTGTTCAGCTACACTCATGTTTTAAAGGGAGTTTCTAATAAATGCAAGCTTTTTCTAAGTATTTCCTACATAAATGTTCATATTCATAGATATATATCTACACACGGTAATGAAAGACAACTGAGTAATTGTGAGCTAATGCAAGCCTGAATTTTTATTTTTATTTTTAAAAGAAAATAGCTTACTTTGCCTTAGCCCAATGTTCTTCTGAATTGTAAACTAATGAAAATAAGGAAAATTCAAGTGGTGGGGAAAACTTATTTTCACAATGAGCTTGCAGGTGGAATGAAGTGCATGAGCAAAGAGCTCTTTGGCTCTGAAGGCAAAACATTGCACATCTTCCCGAAAGCAGGAACAGTTCCTGAACTGTGTTTGATGCATGCTAGCTCAAGCCTGGGACCTGAACCTGGTCTGGCAGAGAAAGAGCATCTTGTTTTGTTGCCTCCTTTCAGAGCTGGGAAAACAGCAGTGAACATTCACAGGATCTCTAATGCAGCAGCCATTCTAACACTCCATCCAGATGGAGGCTGCATCAATGCCGAGTCTGTTCTTTCTTTTTTGTTCCCTTCTAAACAGAGCAGAAAACTGGGTAACTGAGTACCTCCAACTCAGCTTTCAGAGCATAGGGGCCCACTTTTTACTTTTCCTGTTTCTTTCTGATTCATACTTTTCCTTCATGTTTTTCTGGCAACACATTGGCAAATAAGCTACAGCAAAACTGGTATTCTCAGCAGAGGAAATTTAAAAAGTGAAATAAAGACTACTCTGTTGGAGATGTGGGCTGAGCTGAAATTTCCAGCATGGAAATTAGATGGCTACGTACATATTCGTGTCTTTCATCTTTGTTCTGGTTACTTGTAGACAGAGTATAGACACTCCACTTTCTAATGCAGGACTCCCCGTATGCTGTACCTGGCTTTCCAGATTTTGCTTATCTCTTGTATCTTTAATCCTGAATTCTCACACCTGCACAGCACAGCAGTAAGTTCCAGTGTCTGTACAATGATGACCCTCACCTGGGCATCCACCTCCCTTTGTTGGTCTGACTAACAAACATGGAACTCATCACTGCAGTGGTGAATAAAATACTCTCTTCTCTATCCTTAGCTGATAAAATTGTTGCTTAACGTCTTGCCAGGTCAGTGACATTACATGAGGGCATTTCATCCTCTGGGACTAAAGATCATGCGAATGATCTTTTCTTCCCTCCTGTTCAGAGGCTTATTATCAACACATTAAATCTTTGATCAACCTGAATACCCATGTATAATGCAATTATGGGTGGTATCTGCCACACTCTGTCATCAAGCATATTCTGGTAACTACTAAATGGCTGACTCCATTCAAGTGTACACTTTGGTACTTAAAGATAACCTGACACACCCAACAGATTGTCATCTGAAAAAAAAAAAAATAAAAAATGTGTATGCCCAACTGCCAAGCTCCTGTCTCTGAGAATATAGATTGTAAAGAATTCATCTTCTGCAGAGATAAAATAAATGTCATGCCTATTTGATCTGGCTAGGAGGAAAGGGACTAAATAACTTAATTCATCTGGGGACAAAAATGTTACTGAGCACAAGATCATACTTCAGGGTTCTGGGTTTCCTTTTCTAAAACTACTTCCAAATCGATAAAATTTGAGATTTATGTATTTGTTTAGTTTATTTTTTTTTCCTTCCAGAACACCCTCTCTTATTGGATTTTTTTTTAATAAAATAATATGAGAAAATATTCTGTAAATCAAAATTTTTACTGCACCCCAGAAGCCATACAAATTGTGTTTACCATGTGTTTTTGGTAAGAACAATACGGAATCCTGATGTATTCATGTTATACAAGAAGCCATGTTTTCTATTCAATATGCCAACTTGTAGCTGACTTTACAGCCCTGCATGTTGATGAAGTATCTCTTAATTAGATTACAGTACCCTTGCTACACCTCTTTTGATGGTTTGCAAAAGCAAACTAAGTACAGTGAGATCCAAATCCATGAACATGTACACTATAGAGATACAAAGAAACCTCAACAATCTTGCTTGAAAAACAGACAATATTCTGGGCTTCACCAGCTCCATCTCCTCAGACTACTTTCCCAGGGACAGCCATTTCTTTTCTCTTCATACACATTATTTTCCTTCCCGTTTCCCCCAGACTTGCTGCCACATTCCCAGCTGAAAAATGACACTTTAGAGAATCACAGGGCCAGGTTTTGGCACTGAGTAAGGTAGTTACACAGGCAGAAATTTATGTAGTTGTAGTTTCACCATGTTTGCTAGTATCTGCAAGATTTCTAATGGTTTCATCTGCACACTGAGGTAGAAAGTGTCCTGAAGAGTTGTAGAAATCACTCAGCCATATAAATTCTGAGAAAGAAGAATTCATAACTACCATCTACGAGCTGGAAAAGTTACCATTTCCCTTTGCTGGCCTTGCATGGATGAATTGGACTATGTGGGCAACCATTCTTTTCCTTCTCCCCATCACTGAAATTATCCACCCAGTGAATACTTAGAATGCACTCCCAAGTAACTGTGAGTAGACAATCTTTCCCTTTGTAATTAATTAGGCAACGGAGCACTTATGGGCCATCTCAAACATACCAAAAAAAGCAAAATTCAACAAATCATTACATCAGTTCAGCAGTCAGAAAGATATTCAGCCTGGACGCAGGCCTCGGAAATGTTTGGCAATGCTGCCATTGTCTTCAGAGGAGTCAGGCATAAGTTGTCCCAACAGGAAGATGAAATCAGGGCATTGTGGTTTCTATGAATTGGTCCCCTTAATGCTTTCTCATCGAGGCAACACAGCACTTAAAATTGGAAGTGGTCATGGGCAGGGCAAGGTTTATTTAAGAGCAAAATTGCTTCTGTAAGCAGACTGCATATAGCCAGTTTGGTACTAAGAAATCTAAAGAAATACATCCTTAGCAGATCTGTTTGTCACATTATAAACTGTTCCATTTGCACATAGAGTACGTGGTCTCTACTTTTTACAAGAAACACCCCATAACACTTTTGCAAAGGCCTTGATAAGGCTGAAGGTGAAATGCTCCAATCCTCTGGGCTCCACTGGGTCAATGTGACTGCATGGACTTGCTCTAACACTCTCCATTTAACCAACTAGGCGGCCCTCAGTCTGTCTCTTTCCTGGTTAGGAAAAAATAAGACACCTTTAGGAATTCAATATTCCTCTTTAGAAGACAAGAACAAAATCCTGAGGACTTTTTGCCATCAAAACAAAGGGTCAAAATTTAACCTTCTATGTGCTCCAGTTCTGTGCTGAAGTAAAATCAGACTGAGGACTTCGATGGTTATCCATAACTTTGTATATGGATTTACAGGAAAGTTCTCATGTGATGATTTAAACTTGTTAAGATCTAAATAAAGTTGTCTCTTCAGATTTTTTGAAATGTAAAACAATGTGTTCTCCTGATAAGAAATGTTTTCCTACTGGCTAATGGGCGTATGATCCCTTTGGGACATCAAGTATTCAATTATTTGAAGGAAATTATTCTGCTATTTCAAACAGACATTGAATGTTTTGTTCATAAAAGGATAAAAATATGAAGTTGAACAAGCTTTGTAACTGTCAGATTTTTGATGCAGCCCTTTACTAAAGACTAACAACAGGTGAAACTGAAGGTTTGTAAGCTTTGTGAAATAAAGTTTTAGTAAGCTTTATCCCATAAGAATTATTTAGTTAAACATTTAGAAACCATGTTGCCCAATGACAGAGAGAGAGGGAGAAAGAGAATTCACAGTCACATAGTGTGGTAGGAAAGTTAGCACTCTTCCTAGGAGGGTTAAACAGCCACCAAATTTCTTATTAGTGCACTTTTCCCTTTGATTTGAAAACATCTCATGGTGGAGTGAAGGAACTCCAGTAACATCACCCTGTCACGTGAGGGATTTCTTGCATCTGTCTTAGAAACATGAACTGGACCTTCTTCACCCACTCCTGTTTAGTGCTAAAGAGCATTTCTACAGCCTTGTTATTACTTGGTGTATCCATTTTTTACACTATCATCATTACCATTTTCATACTTGAAAGCACAGTGACATTGCAAAGAAAACCTTGCAAAGAAGTGAAGCAGATCTGTCGAGCTGCTCCCTCTAAAATGGGCACAGCCCTTCTGACTGCATCTCCTACAATGCTGAAAATCAAGGGGTGGCAAAACCAGGCCATTCTGTTCACCTGGCTAATTTATGCATGTTGCTCATTAGCACGCTGCCAAGACTAGTTTTCAAGTCCCAAAGGCAGGTCAATAGATCTGAGTGGGTAGAAGAGAGTGCTCTGAATTTCAAGTGCCTTAAATGTGTGGTCAGGAGTGCTGGTCTAGCAGCCAGCAGTCCCTTGCTTTGCCACAGACTTCCTGCATATATTAGCCCAAAACCAGGGCTGCTGACCCAGAATCCAGTTCATTTGTCTCTGGAATTTATATTGCTTCCCTGAAAACACCAGTCTCCCAAATCTACACCAAAAGTATGTTCAGCTTAATAACTTAAATCCACATCAGGACTTCTTTAGCTGCACTTTTAATATTTTTCCTTTTTAGTCAAAATAATAATAATAAAAAATCAAAAATCTCACCCCCATCCACTTCTGGATCTTTTCCCCTACATGATCTATTAAAATTTCTGGCTGTTTACTATCTGAGATCTTACAAACAGTATCAGTCACCAAATAAAGCACCAACTAGTACTGCCAATATAGTAATTAAGAACAACTGGCGTGCTTACACACAAGCTTTTACTGGAGAAATCAGCGTCTGTTAAAATTTAGCAAAACTCAACCCCGCACATATGTTGTTTTGTTTTGTTAAATGGGATGGAACATACCAGAACTTTAAAGATCGTCCCTCCCCCCACTCTCCCCCCCCAAATTTCCTAAAACATTTGGAGCTTTCACATGCAGTAAGAAAGGGATAATTATCAAAGCATTTTGCTGTCACAATTGTTCATTTGGAAAAGGCAGAGAGAAAAAAAAACCAACAAAAATTCAAACCCAAAACTCCCAGCATGACAGAATGCTATCACTTTAACTACAATGAGCAAGAAAAAGTGTTAGGCAGGTGGAGGGAGATGTCAGAGAGGTGTTCAGTGTGGAGTCAGACAAGACAACTGTGACCATGGCAAGCAACCACCTGAATCAGACAAGCCAGACATCTCACCCTGGAAATGGGCTCCTGTGTCTCAACAACCACTTTGGGCAGGCATCACTGCCAACACTGCCTGGGAGGTGTGGGAGATTGCTCAAGACACCTCACAACACCCATCCAGAGGTGAGGAAACACATTTCAGGGGAAAGAGATAGAAAGGCTTTCCCCCTCAACGTAGTTCTCATTTCTTTACCCGTTATATACTTCTATCCCATAAGAGAGGGGTGGACACAAGATAACAACTTGGACACACAACACCCAACTTGAGGTGCCCTTATCAATTTTTTTCAGAAATATCATTGTAGGAAGACATTCACTTCCATTACTCCCTTGAATCTTCTTTGGAAATTCCTATTTCCAAGTCCACCTTGTCCTCCCCAGCATGGTTAAGTGAAGTTCCATTTTGTGTTTCATATTAGCTGGAAAAGCAGCCACAAAATCCATTTCACATTTAAGTCTCACATTTGGCCACTCAAATGCAACCTAGCTTGTTATTTAAACTGAGGTAGAGAAGTCTGGAATACTGATATAAGGAATTTTTTCATAGCAAAAATGTTATTTAAATGTGAAGTAAAAGCATCTTTGTCATGCCAAAGCTCCTCTCCTGCCATACAGGAGGTAGGTGGAGAAGGCAGACAGTGTTACCCACCCTACCACTTCCTCCACAGCAGGCACAGAAAAAAGCTGTAGCACTGCCAACATATTTCTTCAAGGTAGTATTAAAAGGCTGTGTTTGCTGGCCAGTTATTTTTGCTCTTGTTACAGCCTTTCCTACAAAAATGAGATTCCAGAATTTCAATGTGTTTTGTGTTCAGTAAGTAACAGTAGTTTTCAAAACATCTTTAACCTTTTCAGTAGCCAGTGGCCTGGCAGCCAGACCTCACAAACCCCTTCTTATAAAAGGTCTGAGAAACCTTTTCTAGAAAGGCCAAGGCAGGCAGGGAGATAGTATGTAAAATTACAGAATATCAGCCAAACTAGTGTTTGAAAGTGTATCTAAATTAAATGCACAGCTTCTCATTAAAGCCATGTGCTATGTTCAAACAGTAGCAAAGCTCAAGAAAAGATGGCTTGGGGCTTCAGAGTACAGCAACTGATTTCCAGGGTATTCTTAGTCCTGTTGTTTATTGTTTTTCTGTTTTAGTCCCCAATTTGAAAAGAGGGATACTACACTTCCTCCTCTCCCTCTTCCTCCCACCACCTTAAGGTGTATATCATCTTTGGAGAAGTGGCTGAATTGCATGAAAACTGCAGCAAGGGGGCTCCAACTCAACCCACATTTTTCAGGCAGAAGAGTAAATGCTGAGTATTTTAGGTGAATAAGGTGATGAAGAAATCCCTACTACTGCTATATGCTGATCATGACTACAGTGCTGCTGTATACCACTATATCACACACATATCACTAGACACAATGCAAGCCAAATACTGGTATGAGATTTATAAAAGACCTCTTAAGAAAACGTTATGTTTTATTTTTTTAAAGTAATGATTGAAAAATCCTTGACTAAGCCAGCTCTGTGATCAGCCCTGTTTGCAAACTTGCCAGAAACTGCAAGTTTCCAGCCCTGGGACAAGAGAGCCATTATTGGCTAAATACTCGCAAGAACACCAAGCCACTACTTCATGTTCTGGCAAAGGTCCCTGAAAAAGGTGGTGCTATGATTTATGTACCATTCAATGTTGTTTTCAAGACACTCACTGAACTGAAGAAGCACCATTAGAATACGTCAAGCACACGTCAAAATCCATCTAAATCAACAGAGGCTGAAAATACATCAAGTGCTTGACATACAATAATTGACATGTCATATTATATTTGACATTTCAAGGACAGTAGTGCCCATTTAAATGGAGACACAGTAATATAAATATTTTTTTACTTGAGCTAACCAAAATCTAACAGGACATACTGCTGAAGAGCTATAAGTCTCTGGGGAAAAAAATAATTCTTTTAAAAGAATAAAATCTCCAGTTGCTCATATTGCAAAATGTAGAAGAATCAACTTACAAGAAGAAAACTCTACTAACACACCATTACCTTGAAGGGACATTCTGGTCACACTGGCTAGCAACCCTCTACTGATTTCCATGGAACCATAATTTCACCCATCCCTCCCTACTCCCTTTGCAAGTCTGTCTGAGTTTAGGCCTGTAACTAAAACTGCCCAGACTATCAGCATGACAGCTGATAGAGAAATAGGGATTAACAGGGTGGGAGTACAGAGAAGCATGCACACAGCACAGGTCACACTCTTTTTTCTCTGCACAGACAAGACAAATTGCAACGTTGCTGAATTTGGAATTACATATGCTTCACCTAACACCTCATCCTGTCTCCTGGAGGCAACTGCTTGGGGACATCACCAGTAATAACAAAGGTCCTAACAGGATGTGTTGACAGGAGAAAAGGGGAGGTAGTAGAAACCATGCAAAGAATCAGAAGCCATGCAAACGACTCCTTAGAGCAGGAATGGGAGGTTCCCCCAAAATCCAACACCCAACAAATTGAGTCTACTGTCATGCTTGCTTCTGGTTCCCACCCATAACAGCTCCTTGGTCTTTTCTGCTCCATTTCAATATTCTAAAGATGGGGTTTTTTTCCACCGTGTGTTGTGATGCAAAGGAAAGGTGCTGGCAGAAATTTTTTTACTGGAGGGTTAAAGAGATTGAATTAAACTGCTGCTGCTGCTTTTACTTAATACTTTCATGCTCAGTCTTAATTGATTCTTTCTTGTTCCATTTTTTCTCCTCTACACTTCCAAGACACGATGCTACACCCCCCTCAATTGCTGTTTAACCAAGCCATATGCATTTAACTCTTTTACCCTGTCCTCTTAGCTACCCCCTCTAGCAATCTAGGCAGTTTCTTGCTCCTCAGGTCTTGCTCAGATTTGTAAATGTACTCAGTGCAGCACAATTCCCAGAAATAATGCTTCCTTCTCCAGAAAGCAGCATGACAGCAGCATTTGCAGGATGAGACTCAGATCCTGTATGTGTAATCTAATGACATTCCACCATGTGGATGCCATATACCAAAAGCTGCTGTAAATGAGGGTGGGTGGAAGCATGCAGAAATCTTAAAATGAGGTAAATACCTCCAATGCAGAATATTCTTCCCTTTCACATTTTCTTCCATGTAAAACTCTACTTTGAAGAATGCAATGAATTTATTAATGACTAAATGCTCAAGCCATAAATCTGTCAGAGAATATAAATAAACTAATCTACCTCTTTTTTTTTCCTTCTATTTTTTTTTTTAAAGCCAGATACTGCTCATGAATTCTGAGGTGCTTATGCCCAAATAAGAAAGTAAACAGAAATACTGTGTAAATTTAAAGCTCTATTAAACTAGAAGAGAGGAAAGGAGATTGGAGGAGGTAATCATGTTAGACCAGCAAGCAGAGAATTTTAATCCTTCCAAAACCTTCAAAAAGTTTTTGGTGAATCTTCTTAATTGCACCAGCTACAAAGAAAAGTAGTGTGAGTAATCTGTCCTAAGTCTCATTCTCCTTTCAAAGCTATGGAGAATTGAGCAAGGTAGAGAGAAATATGTGGTGCCAGGGTTTCATTTTAGACTTCAGAATTAAATACAGAGATCAAGTAGTTCAAAGGAGATGAAGGAAAAAAGAGTTCACATACTTTGTCAATTTAACTTCTTAATAGTTGTGTCTGGGCTGCAATAACAAGACAGGAGCGTACTGGGGGAAAATGGAAAAAGACAAACTACCAACAAGTGTGAAGCTATTTCCTAGACTTGGAATAGGATAATTCAAAGAACAGGGGACAAAAAGGAAGAATAAAACTATAAAGTGCTTTTTGACAGCCTTCTTTTTAAAAACTGGTTGAACAGATTCATCAAAGTGTGTGAAATGTTTGATCCTGTGCTGAAGTTCCATAAAAACAGAATCATATTCCTTTCTGTTCAGAGGTCAGAGAAACACTGCCAGAGACAAAGTGCACTTTCCAATTTTAAATTTTAAATTAGGAAGTGCTGCAAATATAGAGAGGAATGTCTATATATATGTAGCTAAAAGGCCGTTCCCAAACACAAAGTGTGTTTACATATTTAATTGACTAAGAGAAAGAAAGTGACCAAAATGTGAGTAGCTGAATATTAAGATATTATCAAATTACACAAGTGAAAAAGAACCTAATTGAAAATAAGTCTTTTCTACAGAGAATGGAAACATGTAAACTTACTCAAAACAGTTTTGCTAATTAACAGTTCTATCAAAGTTCTAGAAGTACAATGTACCAGTGATGAAAAGACACAAGGATGCTTCATTGGCAACAGGTGTATTTTCCGAAGGCTCACTCACCATCAAACATTAGGGCACAAAATGTTGAGCTTGTTAATGCCATGCTGAGCTCTGCTCCACCTGATGGTTGTCCTCCTTCCCCTGCCCCCATCTGGAACCCAACGAGCAGAACAAGGCCATTCCATCACCCTGTGAGCCATACATTAAAGATGGAATATTCCCACAGATTTAAGCTGGGACAGTCTGTTACCCTTTCTGCACCAAATGCCATACCTCTATTCCTTCAAGCACACAATATTTCTAATGCCTTTAAGAACTGGAAGGGATGTGCTGCTCTATGCAGAGGCTGTGCTGTGAGGGAGCCTGTTTTGCATTCCTATTGGAAACAGAATTGGGAGCTTCTGCTTGCACCAGAGCAAGAGATCAGAGGTACCTGTTCACATCAAGAGTATTTGCTTGTTCCTGCAAACTCAGACTTTAGTGGTTTGCTGCCTTGATGGGAGAGAGAAGATTGGCCCCTTACTGGCTTTTCCCATTGGGACTGTGAAACTGAATGACCAGGAGCAGAACAGAAGCAAAGGAAGACCAGACAAGTGAGGGCACCAAATGGGACACATGACAAAAGGTCCATGCCACTGTCCCACCTCAAGATGTTAGAAGTGGTCAAGTCATCCAGACTAGGGTCGCTAATTCTGAGGTCTCATTGTAATTAGAAGGGAGAAAGAAAACAACTGTAAAACAAACAACCAAGCTTCTTGTGATCTGTAATTCAAAAAGTCACAGCCTTGCTCCAATCAACTCTGCACTGGATCTTCTTCATGTTCCTGTCCTACATGCAGTCCTCCCCAGTATGCTACCAGTTGGTCTGGCGGCTAACTTCCCAGTGTGGTGTCACACAAGGGACTCAGAGGCTGGAGCTGGAGAAACACCTGAGGAAAAGGAGACAAGAGTGATGATGGGCTGTGACACTGCAGTGGGAACACCTCCTCTGCATACACTCTTCCACACACAGGTTCCTCTGCAAGGCCTTCCAAAGAAGGATGCAATCAACTTGGAAAATATTGGGCAGATTTTTAAAATCAAACGAAAACAAATAAAAAGATTTTAGTCAGTTAACAAATCCTAATACAGACCACAATTCTGGTAGTATATTTACATGCACTCTTCTAAATCCAATTTACCTTCAGTGTACCTATTTGTAAGAATACAGACAGGAAATAGGCCAGGAAATGTTTAAAATTCGGGTCAAATTTTAAGTTGGTCAGAAGGTTAAGAAGAGGCCATGTCACTCAGAAATACAATACATTTTTTTAAGTGTGAAAACAATGTAGGATGCCAGACTGACTTGTTTATATTTGGAAGCTATCTTAAAAAAAAATGTAACTGCTTATGCTATAAAATTAGAGAATTTTTTAAAAAATGAAACACATTTTTATTCAATTAGTAGCTTGTTGTCGTTCTAAATCTCTCCAGGATTTGAACTCATGAAAGCAGAGTAAACTGTTTTCCCTTTTCCTCTTAGCTTCTAACCAGTCTGGTTAGTTTCTACACACATACTTTTCCAGGTTATCTTAGTGTTACACAGTTTGTGCTCCAAATATTTTAAAGAAATCTCAAAATCCCTCTATAACTTGACTGTCAGATGAAGTTTGTGTTTTAACAGATTATGAAAGAATTGTTATTAAAATATTTAAAATACAACATACATCTTCCTACTTAATACTACAGTATATCCTAGCAATATAGGTATGAATGCAAATTGCATTGTATTGATTACAACACTGAAAGAAATGTTTTCGGATTCAGGCCACTTTTTGTTGCCTCCTTTAAATATGTACTTGTAAATTGTTGTCTTCCTTTGAACACTATTCTACTTCTCAATTTTTTTATGTGATTATAAAAATTTTTATGAGAATTTATGAACCTGGATAACACGTACAGGAACACACAATCATTAAAATCCAAAATATTTTCAGAAATTCACATTATTCCATTATGTAAAGCATAAAAGGCAATTCTGTTGCACTGAGGGGTCTTCCTCTACCATTGTTTTCACACATACATTAATTAAATGGGAATCTTTGAAAGTCAACGTTAAGTCTCGACTCTAGATGGCAGCAGCTTCCTTTAGTTTTTAGTTTTCTTCTTCCTTATCTCTTGGTCTTTGTTCGTTAACCCTACAAATAATTCTGCACCTTCTTGTCTTCCCCCAAAATAAAGACTTCAATGATACAAGCTGCATGGTTTGGGGAAGATGACTGGGAGGCATTTTCACTAGAAGAAATCAGGCCATTCCTGCAGTTAAACTACATGGTTCTTCAAAGTGTATATAGAATAACTGAGGCCTGAAGTGGGGGAAAAAAAAAATTTCCCCCCTCCCCTATCAGTCACCTGGAGAAATGTTAGAAAAATAGTGCTTCTTTTTGTCTAATGACAGCTCCTCAGATAGAAAGGGAGGGGGCAAAGGACAGTGAAAAGAAAGAGACACAGAAGAAATGGAATAAAAAGGTGCTATTTCATAATGCCTTTGAACCAGGGAAAAAAGTCTACCTAAAGAATACGGCTTTAAAGAATTTTACAGATCTGTTTGGGCACAGTGTACTGACACTATGCTAGTGGAGTTTATTAGATGAGTCGTAAAACTTTACACGTAAGGAAAGATATTGCTCAAACTAAACCACCTTGTCTGAACTCCTTTCTTTTTTCCTTATCCTAATATTTGCACTTAGTTTTGTCACTCAACCACCAGTATTGGTAAGTCTCTCTATTTTTCTATGTGTCCTTCCCTTATCCTGTTGCTAGTGCCTCCTAAGTAGGTATTACAGAATCACATCATTCTGGTTGGAAAAGGCCTTTAAGATCATTAAGTCCTACTGTAAACTTAATTCCATTGAGTCCAGTGCTAAACCATATCCCAAAAATAAAATACATTTTTTGAAGTGTGAAAAGTAGGGTGCAAGATTGACTTGTCTTACACCACATCTACACATCTTTTACACAGCTCCTGGGATGGAGACTAAACCACTTCACTGGGCAACCTCTTCCAGTGTTTGATAACCCTTTCCTCCTCCAACTCCAGCATTTCTCACATGCTTGTTAATGTGTTCACATCCGTGGCATTCACATGAATCAAAGAGAAAGACAGAAATGTCTTAAACAGAGATTTCTAAAAGTCCAAGCATACATAATTCCTTAATATATATATAAACTGTAGCAATTAGAGGCTGATTCTCTCATCCCTCAAGCACACAAGCAATTTCATTTGGGCAAACAATTCCAGCTCAGCTGGGTCAGTGCCTTCTGTGCAGTTTTCAAAAACCAAGCTCTTAAGACTTCAAGTTCACATCCACTGTCAAGATTTTGAGGATTCCACATACACATGTTGTCATGGTCACATGGACACATGTTATTTCTACTGATAAGAACACATGAGGAAATTGGAAACCGCTCAGGAAAAAATGCCTTTTGGAATTGTTACTGCTGCAGGGTACTTAATGTTGCATATCAATATGTTGACATTGTATTCCAGGATTGTAATTCTGCTGTCTTCACAACTGATGGACATTTCTTCTTTTCATTACATGCCATTTTGAGGCCCCAAAAATCCTGAGGCTGGTGAAGCTGAAGTTGTAAAGCATGGACCTAGCTGCCTTGCTATGTGGCATACACATGGTCTTGTGCAATGATAAAGGCTGTAAAAATACAGAGCATTCCAATAGATATCTTCATCTTTCTTTAGTTGCAGTTAGGAAACACACTTTTCTATGAGAAGCACAAAAACATGAGAAACAAGGATTCTGAGAATCAAGAATTTAAGACTAGCCGGCTGACACAGAAGTACCGTAAGAAGCAAACAAATGTTTAAGAAACAAGAAAAAAATCTTAAGCTTCTGAATTCATCTCAGGCTTTCACTACTGCAAGACGTGACAATTTCAAGAAGTCTGAATACAGAGCAGCCTTGTCACTAGATTCTGCTTGACCATCATTACTAATTACATGATCATTACATGACATTTCTCACAGTACAGTTTTTAGCATACACCTGAAACGATGAAACCATAGAAGTCTAATAAAAACAGCTTTTTTACTTTCTTACCCCTCCATCCCAAGCCATGGGTGCCTCCAACCCCATGGAGGAGCAGGTTAGGAAGCTAACATGTGCTGCTGCTCTCCACTGTGTGATTCACCAGCTCTTGGATGAATGCAAGAGAAGTGGCCAAAACCCATGGCTAGGAATAGGAACTGGACTCTGCCCCTTCTTCTGTGCAATCAAGTTATCCCTGCTACTTTTGGAAAGGCAACTAATATAACCAAGTCAGATTATTACTACAGGACTCAAATATTGTCAACACATGAAGACTTCCAACCACATACACTCTTGTATATGACCTTCTTGTCACATCACAACTGAAGCATCCCAGACATAAAGTATCTTCTAGATGACCAAACTAATACTATCTCAATACTTTTAAGAAGAAAACCCCAACTACCCAACACTGACATCTGTAGTTCTGTGTTTTGTTGTGTGCCCTCGGGTAAAAAATGGAAACAGGTGGATCTAAATATTAAATACTGCAGCTGATTCAGACAGCTGAACCTGAGTCCACGTGGGATCCCATGGAATCCAAGACATGCTTTCTGAAGATGCAAAAATTTGCTTGCACTAGTACACTGGGGTCAAAATTTTTACTTTTGGGGGCCAAAATATTTATTGTTGGGTCTAACAGTATTATGATTCAGAAATGACATGTGAACTACGATCACTTTAAAAGCTGTACCTTGAGGGGCGAGCACAATTTATGTGAACCATGGAAGTCACCAGTGGTCTCACCCTTAGGACTACAGTAAAGAATAATTCATTTATGTGCTACTAGAGGGAGCAAAAAGAAAGCAAATGAAGCAGTAATGCTTCTTCCCTCTATTCTCAATTATTATCAGGTTTATCTGTAATTCATAGGTTTTACTATGAGAATCAACATAATACCTGAACAAAGTTCAGATTTATGAATTCGTTCTCTCAGTACCCAAGTGTGGCTGATGGACAATGTTACTACCATTTTTTCACACAAAGGAATGATGTACAGAGTAATTAACTGCCTTTTTGTTTCTTTTTTCTTTTTACAGCAAGTATTATCTAGAATGAAAAATATAGGTGATTGGGACAACAATTACCTAAGTCAAGGCACAAGAACTTTCAGATAAAAGAGGTGGCATATAGTAAAAAATCCCAGGTCACTGTTCCATATACCTATTGAACACAAAGGTGTATGACATACCAGATAATTTGTCCTTCAAACTTTCTTGCCTTTCAGTGAGTGCTCATTTTATGGCACTTAGGATTAGAATTCACATATTAATTTTCAAAGAAGATTTTTTTCTTTTTCTCCAGGATGGTATTTTTACCTTACATCTCCTCTACATTTGTTATGTCATCTTCAAAATCCTCTCTCTTTCTCTGTTCTAACTTACTTGACAGGTTTGCTTTGACTCCCTTGATGTACAAGGGAAAGACAGAAAGACAGACATAGGAAGAAACTGGAAATTCTTGGCATAATTCACCTCATGTTCTTAAATGTATATGTTTTAAAAAGGGATGCCCATCTCTCTCCATTAAATGCAAAATGAACTCTATCACCTCCTTTACTGGTGAAAGGAGTCATGCAGAAGAGAATGTTACACTGAAAGCAACAGGTGACACAGAAATCAAGGCAACTCTTTCCACACAGCTGATAAAAAAAGTCAGTGGTTTGTGAAATGTGTTTAAAAGCAGAGAAAACTGAAAGAAAAAAGGCTTATTTGTTTTACGCATTCTTTGATTGCCCAACAAATTGCTTGGATGTTTGTATACCCACATTTGCCATATGTGTACATTTATGAAAAAGCAAGGGAGCACAGAGGGTGTTGGGAGGCAACACAGGACACACTGATACACCCTTGACTTTAATCTATCCGACTTGTAATGACTTTGGTTGTAAGCACTAGTCTGGCAGAAACAAAATACTTATAGACTATTAATAGAGTAACTTTTCCCAGAGGCTGTGACCTTTATGACTTAGCATGGTTTACAGCCCTTCCTCTGTCACAATTAAGGAGATCCTTGCTGCAAAGCAACACATTTGTGTCTTTTTCTCCCAGTTATAAGGAAGGAACTGCTAATACCGAGCAAATCTTCAGTACACACACTAATGCAAATCCTTTCTGAAGTACAGAGGTGTAATGAAACATAGCAGGGCAAAATGTAGATTTTATGGTGCTCTGAACAATAATGTCCACTAATGTCCCACAGAAATCAGTCCTCGGTATTGACAGCCACTCTAACTGAAGGTCTGTGGAGATTCAAAGCCAGTAATCTCTATGCTGTGATAATAAAACCAATTAATAGGAGAAAATATTATCAGTCTCCATGTTGCAGTGGGATTGGGGGTAGGGCAAGGTGTGTATCAAAGTGGATGCTTCTCTCCATTCAAAGTCAGACATCAGTATGTAATAGATTTCTAATTATTTTCAGTATAATTAAACATTTTTTTAAAGTATTGCTAAATGCCTGATGGAAAACAGTTATGAAACCCATCAAAGAGAACAGTCCATTTACTATTTCGGCCTTTATTTGCCAAGCCATGTGTCAACAAATATACTGGTTGTTAAGGTCACTGAGACTGGAAGAACCGGGGAAAGAACTACCAGAGTAATTTCAAGCACAAGTGATTAAAGTCTAAAACTAGGAAAGTACACATTGCCAAATATACATTTGTATTTTTAGACACATTAAATCTTTTTTTTCTTTTATTGCAAAAGATACTTATTTGTCTGACTCCATCTGCTCACTGCTGTAACTCACGGCAGCACAGAGAACAATAGCAAAAGGACATATAACAGGTGCATGGGATTAAATGAAAAAAAAAAAAAAAAGAACGATGTAAAAAAACAATGAATTAGCTCCAGAAATACAAGCTAGAGAGAGAAATTTAGAAATAACTAGAAAAAATCGGTACTGTAACCCTAGTTCTTCTGGCATGGCAGGAACGAGAAGCTCTACAGGAATATGGTTAATAGCTTGAGCAGCAGAACAGCAACAAGCATCACACTGTCATACTTTAAAAAGTGGGGGATGAAGAAGACACCATCTCATTAGAAGAAAATGATGAAAGCAGCTAAACAAGTGGTATTTCAGCATTATTACCTTTTGCAAGTACTTGTGCCCCCAAAAAAGATTTGTAGTTCTGTCCTGAATTTAAAGAGTGATACAACAGTTCCTGGGAAGCATGTTCCTTTAATTTATCCTTTTCTTATTTACAGATTCAAACCATGTCGGATCTAGGATTAATTTGGTCTCGAGAGCATAGAGTGTAAACTCTCATTGTGAAAATTATTTCAGCCACATCTTTGACAGCTGGCCCACAAACATGTTACCCTGAGAATGTCAAATTTGTGAGATAGGGGAGGGGAGATAGCAAAGCTCTGCATGGGTCAAGAACATAACAATAGGAAGTGATAATTCACTATTTTTATTAAGAATTGGAGGCTTATACTGAACAGAGGGAAGAGTTTGTCTGTTTTCATCTAGCACATACCTGAAACTCATTGCCACAGCATACCATGGAGACCAAGAGAATAAATGGGCTCAGAAGAGTATTAGACAAGTTCACAAAGGGCAGGGCCATATACGGATAATAAACATTAATGTCCAGACATAGCCTCAGAGGCTGTAGGTGCATAACCTACTGGTATTTTGAAGCTATAAAGTAGAAGTACAGAATCATTCTGGCTGGAAAAGACCTTTAAAATGAAGATGAATAGAGGGAGAAGATGCAGGTATTCCAAAGGAAGAATCACTCTATACCAACCCTGTGCTCTTTTGGTAAACACTAACCAGGTTACTGGGTCTGCCTGGACTTAATCATTATGAAGAATTTTAGACTTTGGTCAGTTGTTTCTACACACACAAACACGTGAAAAATATCCTTCTGAAACCAAATGCCAGCTTTACTGAAGGACTCCTATATAGGACCAGGATGACCTCTAAACTTCACATTGCTTGGAGCACTTACAAATAGGCATAATTCACCTCATGTATCCTAAATGTGTATGTTTTAAAATGGGACACCCACCTCTCTCCATTAAATGCAGAATGAACTCTAGCACACGCAACAAAGGACAACTTTAAAAATGTCAGACCCAAGGAATCATGCTCATCAGAAAGGAAAGGATCAATTTGCAACACCCAGGCTATCCACCAGTCCAACAAGGCAGGGCTCTTTGCTGTCAATTATTTTGCTCAGGTGAAATGCAGGTGACCAGCTGATGAGCATACTAACACTTCCTATGCCAGAGTATTTTACAGTCCCCCAAGGGCATGCTATTTTCTCAATAACATCTAGCCCAGTAAGCAGGTGTAATGAGCACAAATACCTAAGGGCATGAGAAGGAAGAGAGTGGGCTTCTCAGTCTCAGTGGAAAAAGGATGAGGAGCTGTTGGTCAACCCAAGTGGAGAATCACAGAATCAGCTAGGTTGGGAAGGACCTCTGAGATCATCAAGTCCAACCCTTAATCCACTGCCACTGTGGTTACCAGACCATGGAACTGAGTGCTACATCAGTCTCTTTTTAAAAACATCCAGGGATGGAGAATCCACCACCTCCCTAGGCAGCCCGTTCCAATACCTGAAGGGGCAACAGCTAAAAAGAACAGGACATGCAGGCTGCCAACATGACTGAAGCATACTGGTAGCAGCAATGGGCAATCCAAAAGGCTGAAAAGTGGCCGAGATTCCAACAGCTAGTTCAACTAAACAAGTCTCCTTGATTTCACTGTTAAGACAATTTTATCCAAAAACATCCCCTGCTCTAAGAGCAATAATTCTTAGCAACTTTTGCTCACTAGGTCTAATGGTAAAAGTAACAAGTAACCATGGAATCCACTTTATTTTTCTCCATTGAAATAATTTTAGATTTCAGTGCTTGCACCAGGATCATACACAATAGTTTTTAATGATACTACCATGACACACGGAGAAGGTGGCTAGGAAAAGCAAACCTAAAAAAACTCAAACAAACAAAAACCCTGGAACAGAAGAACCTCCACAAAATTGCCTGGCAAATAATTTTTGTGAAATGAGCAGTAATTTACAAAGTAGTTTTACAGAAAAGAGAATTACGCAGTTAATCGGCACTGCTGGATAATTACACTGTACATGAGGCCTTCCTTTTAGGGAAAAATACAAGCTAATAAAGAAAGACAGACAATTGGTAATGGCAGGGCTTTGGGGAGATACCAGAGACACAAAGCTAAATAATTTAAAGCTAAGGAGTATAATGACTATGAAACTGAATTATTTTAAGTTTACATTAATTCTCCACCCAATTACATCTATCACTAAGTCCAAAAGCTAGAGAATTCCCCTTGGCTGCAAACTACCACAGCAACAATGAGAAAGCTGAGGGAATGTGATCCTGAGTGTGACTCGACTCTGAATGCATCCTCCCAATTGCTGTGTACATCCTTAATATTCAGAGGTCTGCTACAGAATTAAAGCAAGTTCACACTTCCCTCCAGTCACTGCTGGTTCAAGTAAGGTCTCTGCTCTAAAATGGTCAACTGCAGTCAATTTTCTGTGTGGTGCCTTTTTGTACCTTTCAAACACTAGCAGGAGATGGCTCAGCCTGGCTGTCTTGCTGCCACAGTCATAACGGAGAAGCCAGTGAAAAGTTAAACAACATTGAATTTGCAATGAAAATAATGACCAGTGTAATGAGAGCATTTAATTACCTTTGCTCTGCAAGCAATTTAGCCCTGATTATTATTGACCTTTGGTGATGCTGCATCCAAGTAAAATGCACTATCCTAAAAAAAGCATGGGTATATTGGAAGGCGGACATTGTTTCTGAGTGTATTCATAAATAAACCAGACAATTTCCCTTCCTGTGTTAGAGGTTTACCTTACAGCTGAGATATCAGCATTCAGCAGGCACTCTTACTTTGTGTCTGTGCAATAAACAATTGAAGAACAACTTGACACAGTATACCTGGCAAATAATAATAATTATTATTAATAAAAATTACTACTACTACTTATATGGCACCCAAAAGAGCAGTAGGTACTTCACAAAATAGTGAAAAAACCAAAATATGTGCCACAGTGAGCTTGTACTTGGTGAAACAGTAGAAGTACACAGAGCGGAAAAACAGGAGGAGGTGTAACAAGAGGATGCATATGGGTTACAGGAATAACATTAAACAGTTACTAATCTGGGGGATATGAGGTTCAGTGCATGCTGCCTGTTCTTATTCCACAGTGAGTTCAGAGGAACCCCCGTGACTGGATATTTTGTTAGCACGCTTTCCAAATCCACTGCTTTTTCCAAAAGTGCCGTATGCCTGCATGCTAAGCCACATCTTTTTTTGCTTAGGTTTTGCAGCCTGAAAGCAGATATAGTTCAATGTTTTCTTCAGTTACGAAGCAAATATGACTATGAAGAATTTACGGTTCTATGAACAGCAGCCACAGATTTTGAAGCTTTGACTGATTTCACAGTGACAGCACAGTAACATCCATGACTTTGGGCCAAGACTCATCAGGCCAAATGCTCTGGGGCAGCTCCCTTCCCTAGACTCTACATAATACACCAGCAAATCAAATGTGGGATTCTCTACACTCACAAAGCAAGTCAGAAGCACTTAAAACTGACTTGTTTCTCTCACTCTTCAGTTGATTTTTAGAGCTCACTGTTCAGGGAATCATGCAGGGCAGTTGCTGTTCCTGATCTACTCCCACTGAGGTGCCATGGGAGCCTGCTGCTCCCACGCACCTCCGTGTCCTGACAGCACTTCCCTCCCTCTCCTCTGCCATGGGGACTGCAGCATCCTTCACCTGCTGAATGCACTAGGGACAGACAATGGGGGTGGTGCTGGTGTGGAGGAGGGGTGGGAAGAAAAAGAAGAAATGTACATTAACAACAACCACCAACCAAAAAAACCCCAAACCAACCAACCAACCAAAAAAAAAAAAAAAAAAAAACCAACAAAAAAAATCTCCAACCCCCCCAAAAAACCAAATCAAACTAAGCAAAAACAAAACAGAACCAAGAAATCTCCAACCTCCCCCCCCAAAAAAAACAAGAAAAACAAGAGCACTTCTTACCAAATCCATCTACCAGCACATAAAAAATTGTCACACAATTCCCTGCTCTTTGTGCAACTGCATGTTGTCCAGAACAAAGCATGCTGTTGGCACCTCTGGGCTATTAATAATAGTAAGGTATGTGCTGCAGCAGGAGGGAGAACCACAAGGGGTGGTGCTCCACAGGGCTGGCATAAGGATGGGATCTGCTCCAGGCTGCCTGCCAAATGCACTGGAAAACTTGACTTTATGGAGGCCACCAAAGGATGCTTTCCTGCTTTCCTCCCCTCTGCTGTACTCTTTGGAAGGTTTTTTTCCCAGCCTGTGCTGTACTGAGCACAACACAGGTGGGAATGATGCCTGCTTGCTCTCCAGCCTCTACAAGTGGTACTGCTGCCTCCTCATGAAATGGAGTCACCAGGCTCACCCCACAGATAAAAGTCACCAGGCTCACCCCTGTTTCAACCTGCCATGATTTACAGAGGTCACTGGAGCCAACAGTGAGCATCAAGAAAGAAAACATTCCCACTAGCTCCTTAACCCCAGAAGAAGCAAAAAGGACAGCAGAGCCTGCCAGAGGGACTCTACATGTTTTTTCAGGATCCACTGCAAATGCTGGGATTACAATGGTCTAACAAGGTATAGAGGATAGAAGAGAAAAATGCAGAATGTTTTGATAGAATCAGTCCCTGCTGACAGCCTCATGTACAAGAGGTTTTGGAAAGGGGCAAAGGCAGCAAACCAGCACTGAGAAAGAAAGGGGCATAAGGGAATAAAAAAAACAACCTAAGACCATTGGGGCATCATTTAGGCATGAGGTGACACATCCAAGGGAAATGAAGTACATATTCACAACCATCTGCTACAGTTCAGGTCTTGGATTGCCTTTAGGTTTACACACACACACACACAACTGATGTGCAATGCTAGGGTGCTTCCTCCCCCTTCAGATGGCTGACAAACCACAGAACAATGCACAGAGAAACAAAATCCCATATTGCTGCCTTAGCTAAAATGATTGCAGACTGCTAGATGCTAGAAGCATTACTAAATATGTTGATGTTTCATAACCGAGTTTACTCTCATTACTGTTTGTGCTTCTGGTTAGCCTGGAGCAAGAAGGGTCAGGCAGGGCACAGGGTTGCTAGTGTGCAGATCTGCACTACCTCCTTTTCACCAGAGGAGCTGATTGAGCCTTCCCAGTCCATTTCTCCTTGATGCTCTGGTGGGTGGAACCCATCTCCCTACAGAAGCACATGCGGAAAACTTATGCCTTGTCTATATACAACCTCCAGCTTTCAAACCACTAGCACTGACTCCAGAGAGTCAATTTGGCTTCCTATTGTACCAAGCAGAGAGAACATAAAATATCATCTATTCTGTAGAGGATTAAGGCTATCTTAGAACATCACACAGCCTCACAAATACAAACAGATTTTGTATTTGTACAGGCAGATAGGATTTCCTGGGACACATTATGTTATATACCAAGGAGTTAAACCTAAGCCTTGGAGAAATATTTTGGAACTGTTTTTTGTTTTGTTTTGCTTTGTTTTTTTTAAACCACTGTCAGCTTCTAATTATAACGATTTTTAAAATAGAAATAAATAAATAAAAATCCGTCAGGAGTTTCCTCTGAAAAAAAAAAAAATAGTTCTTTGAGGCTGTCTTGAGGATTCCTGCAAATTTTTCCTGTGTTCTAAAAATTATGGCTGTGAAGGCACACAGAGCCATGCCTCCCTGGAGCAGACGCCCAGAGAATGCAGAGGCTGCACAATCCTGCCCCAGCTGGAGATAGCCCTGACTGAACCGGAGATAACTCTCTGCCCAAATAATTTCCATGTGACTTTGAAATCTACTTTTTGTAGAGAAAAGCTTAAATGAATTACCACCTCATTCCAAACGAGTTCCTACACAAATAAGAAATCCCATGAGTACGGCACCGAAATTTATTGAAATGCTTCTTTCCCCTGCAACAGCTGTCAGAGCACATTTTACTTTTCAGCAGCTAATACAGCCTTGCCCGTGTTCCTATAAAGGCCCAACCACAGTTTCTAAGACGGAGCACACACCTCTGTACTTGCACAGTCAATATTCTTCTAGGACCCTTTATTAACATTTTCCCGACGGCGGCTGCCGCAGCTGAGCTGCTCTGCACAGATTTTCTGCTCGGTATGGGAGGGGGGGAGGAGGGAGGGATGGGGAGAGGGGGTGTTAATTATACTGAAAGATGGAGCAGGGCCAGGCAGCCCCTCTGGTGCACTGTCTCCTACATGCACAGCCTCCTTCCTGCTGTTCTGCAACTACAAGGATCACCTGTTGGTCTTGGCCCTCGCCCAAGCTGGGGCCTAGCGGAAATGACAGAATCAGCTAGAAATGAGAGCCAGCTCCTATTCCAGCCACCCAAATGAGGGAAACGCAAAAACAGATGATGGCAACGTGACCTTGGTGCTCCATGCAGGAGCCCAGAGGGGGTGGGGTAGAAGGGAATAGAGAGAGATGGGGTATATACTGAAAAAAAAACCCTGCAAAGAAACAAAAATACAAAAAAACCAAACCAAACCAAACCAAACCAAAAACACAACAAAAAACACCCCACAAAAAACACAAAAAAACCCCCAGAAACACACACACACAAAAAAAAAAAACCCCCAACCCCCCCACCCCAAAACAAAAAAAAAAAAACAAGCCCCCCAACCCTAATCATTGAAAAGAAGTTTGTTCGTTTGTTTGTTTTCTGCTATTGTTCTCTTTTCATATTCAACCCAGCAAAACCATTAGGAGAGCTTTTCTCCATTTGAGCACCTGCTGTTTTTTGAGAACTAACCACCTTGTTCCTGCTCCTGCTGGGGATGTTGGATGGTTCCATCTCCCACATGAGAGATGTCAAAGTGATATGGGCCTGGGCTGCATCTCAGGCTGCATCAGAAGAAGCACAGACAGCTGGTTAGGGGAGGTGACTCCCTCTACTCTGCTCTTGTGAGACCCCACCTGGAGTACTCTGCCCCGTTCTGGAGTTCCCAGCAAAAGAAGGACACAGAGCTCCTGGAACTTGTCCAGAGGAGAGCCACTAAAGTGATCAGAGAGCTGGAGCACCTCCCTGTGAAGACAGGCTGAGGAAGCTGGGGTTGTTCAGCCCGGAGAAAAGGCTCTGTGGCGACCTTATAGCAACCTTCCAATATCTGAAGGGGGCCTACAATAAAGCTGGGGTAGGGATTTTTACATGGGTGTGTAGGGAGAGGACAATGGGAAATGGTTTCAAACTTGAAGAGGGGAGATTTAGGTTAGACATTAGGAAGAAATTCTTTAATTTGAGGGTGATGAGACACTGGAACAGGTTGCCCAATTTCTAACCCTAGCCATTCTGTGATTCCAGATACTACATTCAGGTACACAGGAGAAACAATCCGACTTTTTCAGACCACTCTCTGTACTGCTCGGCAACACATAAACTGTTCCAAGATCTATGTCAGGAATTCCCTTCTCCCATAACAACAGTGCTCAGCAAAACCTTTCACTTGATATGTGGGTGAGCTGCAATGTTGTGCAGCAGAAGGATTAAGCACCCCACTCACCTTTCAATTTGTTCTTCTGGGCACAAAAGCTGCTAAGTAACCCAACAGAAAAGGTAACAATCACTAGCACTATTTAAAACAGAGGAACACTGCCTTTTAAATGATAAAAATACAAGCTAATTACATACTGCAGTTCCAGATTTAACAACTTTCATACAAACTCTTGGAATCCACATTTACTCGAAGCAGCAACCATCCTAACATCCAAAATTTCTCAACAAATTTCTCTGGATTCTTGAACACTCTCTGACCCAGCAACACCATAAAGGCATACTCTCTCCCAATAGCTTAACAGGCTTTAAATGAGCTTTTAAGAGGGTGTTGTGGGTTTTTTTAAAAAACAGTGTATTTTAGAAACAGTAACAACAGAAGTGAGAAAAATTCTAACTCTTAAAAGGAAGAATTTCCCTCTCTGAGAGCAATGGAATTGGTCCCCAGAGCTTACTTCATCCTGAGAAAACACTTCATGAATAATCAACGCACAGTCCGATTTCTTCAATAAATACCAAGCTTTCAAACACACCCAGTATTCATCAGTTTCTGTGACACTGGTTTTAAACTGAAACACTTTTTGCCTTACCCTTCCTCGTTTCCCAAGCTTGCTTTATTTCTTTCCTTTCTAGCTACTAGGTAGGCAAGCAGAAGCAAAATTTGAGCAGTGGGAGCAAGCTGGGGCTAATTTGCACCTTATGAATTATTCAGGCCCTCCTGACTCCTGCACCTGCACAGAGGCAGGAAGCTTATGAGGAAGTGTCATTACTCTTCTCTTGGGTTTGCACATGCACGGTTACTACTCAGACACTTTGTTCTGTAACTAAGGGCTTCAGGTCTTATATTAAGCAGTAGAAGTGTGGGGGAAAAAAATAACCTCACATTGTCAAAGCCTGGCTCTGCTGCCCCAGACCCAGGATAATCATTCAGTCCCTCTGAGATAAACAAACTGTAGTGTGTATCAAAGTGCTGAATTCTTCTCACATATGCTAATCGGGATCAGAGCATCAGCAGAGAAAAAAAGTACGTGTGCACAAGCCAGTCTCATCAGGTATTTACTCAGCTGTATTAGATTGCATGTTTAAACTTCACCCTAGCTCAGCAGGGAGTATTTCACGTGCATCAAGTATTTCACACGCTAACTTTATCATCAAGACATCCTTCTCCACAGATACAGCACAAAATTCTCTCCCTGGCATTCTGGCTAATATCAGGAGTACTAATAGTTTCATACTACTACAAGAGCCTATGGTGGGCTTTTAACAGGACGAATTTATCTAGGAAATAGGTCTTTTCCACCTTCATCTACCGCTATTTTGGTAAACAGAATGTGACACCTACCTGCAAATCCCGATATGACCCATGAATCCAGACAGCCATTAGGAACATTTGCAGAGAGCAGATACAATCCAATTAGCACTATGAACATTTAAAGATAATGATTTTTTTTTTTGAGTTAATATGCTAGGGCAAACAGATCTAAAAGCATTATGCAAATTCTAAGCTGCAATAATCATCATTACTGTATCTCATGTCCACAGCTGCACTGAGTTTCTTTGGGTCTTGTCCTTTATCAACATACCATCGCCAGCAAGTTCTCTGGTTAAAAGATCGACTCATTAATCCCAAGCAGCTAAGCATCATGCTTTGATTGATTCAGTATAACAGATCTGCAGCAACTGATAATAAAACCTCTTTAATCCCCTCTTCCAAAATAACGAATGAAACACAAATAAATGTTAAGCGTTCAGATAGGTACAGTCAATCCTTATCAAATCTTAGCTCTTCTTCCTTCAATGCGTAAAGAAGTTAATTCATTTTCCTTTCAATGCAGAATGCATGATTGGTCCTACATTGCTCTTCTCTGATTCCTATCCAATAATAGGTACTCTGGGTCTTTTTTAAGGTTTTTTTAATCAGTCATGTAAACACGTTTTATTCTTTGATGCTCTTTCATTCTGCATCATTAATCCCCAGCATGAAATCAATAGACTTAAGGCATTTAATCATGTCAAAATGCAACATACAAATCCACAAATTACTTTAGCTCATCACACACACTGAAAAGCTTTCAAGTTGGAAACTATGCCTTCGTTTTGCCTTGAGAATCAGCAAACCCTAAACTAATCTTTCATTGAAATAAACAGATTCTCTCTCCAACTACCTGTCATTAGGCAAAAAAAATATGCTAATAAACAAAACATGGGATTTGCTCTTTGTTGTGTCATGTTTTTTTCATTCCTTGAGGTCACATCAGCTTTATGAGAAATATTTACTGCAACCTCTTGAAGTATGCCTGTTTAAAAATGTTTAAAAACAATTAGAATAACTGGGTTACAGAATGTACTGGAGGTGCCAAGGAAGAGAAAAACATCCTTGCAGTTTTTTAGCTTCATTTTTTAACATCACACATTGGTCTTCTGCTTGAGAAGAATGCACAAGGGACAACAATCATGGCTGTTGTTTTTGCTTTTCTTAAATTTGCTCCCCCATATATATGATTTCCAAAACCACTGAGAGACAGAAAGTAACAAGAATCTCTTGAAAGGAGCAGAGATTGTGACTAAGAAGGAAAAACTAAGCACAGCCATATCCATCCTTTGGTAAGCAAAAGGGCAGAAACAGGTAAATAGGGAAAAAAAATCCTCTAGATGATGGAATAACAACTTTAATTCCACTACATTGAAAAGCACTGAAAGCTTGCTCATTTAAAGGAGAAAATATAGTTTGGGAAGTGAAATACACGGTGAACTGTGAAAACTGCCATGCTGAAACCCTGATTTGGAAGGCAGGCATCAAAAAGCCTTCCCAAGTCCATGACTGCATTCCCACTCACTGTCCCATGGACAGTCCTATCCAGCATGCCCTTAAACTCCTGAGGTTCTTGCACTGTTAAGACAGAGATTCTCCAGGTTCCTACCAGGACCTTTGCCTATGTCTTGTGAAGAAGCCCCAGGAGACAGATGGAATTTTAATGGAGGTAGCATTGGTAAGGTGCTGTATCACAGTCCTGTGGTCAGGTAATTCACCCAGGCAATGAAGGACTTTGGCTGTAGGTCCTTCTTAAAACAGAAAGGTGGATGTGGCACCTCCACCATCCTAGGAATAACCTGGGTATAAGGACTCTGCATGAGTGTACTTGGAAGCAAGGCTGCTCTGCAACCAGGAATGCAAGAAGCAGAAGGCTAAATTGTTGGGTAGAAAAGTGGTATCTGGTTCCATATCATAAATCAGGATACAGATCTCTGAGAGGGGAGCAGTGAAAACTATTATAGTATTCAAGACTGTTTCTGTCCTGATGTTGCTCCAGCAAAGGCAGATGATAGCCTACAGCCTCAGTCCTGACCACACTCAGGTTGGATTCAGGCTCTTGATATCTACACCCTCCTTATCACCCCATGACTTCCCTGCTCATGGTCTATCAGTGACTCACATTCAGTAAGGGGGATGAGATGCTCTACCGCTCCTCAAGTATCTCATCTGATTAGGCCTGTGGGCCTTAATGATTAAAACATCCCTGTGATTTTTGTGTGGAGAATTTGAATCTTGGGTCTTTATTTTATTGGCAAGGCTCTTAATGAAGTTCTCCTGCAAAAGGTGAGAATATTGCTGTTGCTGGCTTGTTTTTCAAACGAAAAATCCCTGTTACATTATCATCCAGAAAGGGCTATGTAAACTAAAAAAAAACTCATGTGCTTTTATGTCCTATTGGTACCCTATATAGTCCATAATAACTTATCCAATGTTAACTGGGATATATTCCTACAGAAGCACTTACATTCCCTGGGCAGTCAGTGGAATATACAACTGAACAAGATGGTAGGATCTCCTTTATGGTTGCTCCTGAAATGCACAACTCTCTCCAGTGACTATAATGAGGAATTCAGATGCTTTTCCTCACAAGTCAGATGACCCTGAAAAGCTTAGTATACAGGTGGAAGTTTGTGTCCAAATGAGGCATAAGTGTTAAAAAAGTTTTTTGTGTATTTAATAAAAATACCACTGCCTGCAGTGTAGCACAACACACTCTCACAACAGCTGAGTAAGGCAATGAAAATTTCACAGCAGGTATGACTAATCTGTACTTCACTGAAACGATCCAGAGTCCCAGTTGCCTTCAGATTTTGCAGGTTTTCAGACTGAAAGTAATGCACTGAACTTGATGAAGTTCAGTGGTTAGAGAGTAACTTCAAATACTTTGGCTATCCTAGATGCATTAATTTTTTATTGCCTCATTTATGAAAAACAAAAAAACAAAAACCTGAGGTAAAACTAAAGTATATAATGAGAACATTCCAAATCAGACAAAAAGAAGATCAAGCATTTTCTTCTGGCAGCACTCTATTACCAGTAACATTCTATTTATTATCAGCATCATTATTCTATTTTCTTGTTCTTTAAAAATGATCCAGATTGTCTCCCCAGATGTAGATTTTTTTTTTTGTTTGACAGAGGCTAGACTCACTCACGGATGAAAGCAATCAAAGCTTGGATGTAAGAAATATGATTTTTTTTTAAGCCTGTGCTCTGTAGTTACAATTTGGTTCCAGAGCAGAACTGCAAGTACAGACTTGGGCCTTACATTCCTACTGACTGAACGGGAATCCTAACAGGAGGAACACTGCAATGCTTGTTTTTTTGTTGTTTTTTTTTTTTTGAACTGGTGACAAATGAGAACTTCTGCTTCAACTTAGTCTTACAAATGGCAGTAATAAAACATAACAGTGTAAGTGTTCATCTTTGGATAGTGAAGAGTCAAAGCAGACTAAGGTGAAAATGGTGTCTGGCTGGGTAATTCAGATCAGGAAAGTCATCCAACTCCACAGCAGCTTGACCCTAACATAGCCCCAGAGGCAGTGCTACAGCTGCCAGCTAGACAGCTAGCCAAGAAGCTAGCAGAGGTGCAAGCCAAGAAGCCAGCCATGAACCCACATGCCAGAGCAGGAAAGCTCTATTCCAAAATTTAGCATCTGGGTCCTCCAGCTGCCAAACATCTCCCATCTGGCCCACCCTGTGGAATGAGGTGTTACAAAGAAGAACAGGATAAATTACACAAGAGCAAAAGCACTGTTTGCAAGACACCAAGGATGAAGAGGCACCTTGTGCCCATCAACATCTGAAACTTACTCATCATACCACTTTGTCACCACTGAAATGAGGGATATGAGCAGCTCTGGATAAGGGAAAATAGTATGGACAAAATTTTACCAGCAAAGAACAGTTAGGTATGAACCGGAGCAACAGTCCCCCTCTGTGTCCACTCATAGAGGTCAGTAGATGCAGAACATTTGTGTGGAATCAGTCTTGAGTAAAACTTACAGCCTTCAGTAGAGGCAATGAGCAAAATTGAAAAGAAAAAAAAAAAAAAAGAGAGAAAACATACACAAAAAGTTTCTTCAGGATTTTGTGATCCATTTTGCTTCTTTGCCACCACAAATAAAATCAAGAATCTAAAAATATTTCTGTACTTTCATAAATAGAATACCATAATTTCAAGTGTAATTTTATGGAAGAGAAAATTTTCTTGAAATTTAGTGGAAAAAGATAGTTTAAGCCATACCAATTGAAAAAAGATCCAAAACTGGACAGGCATGAAATTCCATTCAATTGAAATACACACACTCACATAGCTGTATTAACTATAGCAGAATTCACATCTGACAAGCAGTCACTGTTCCTAAATTGCAATAGTGCTGTTTTCCAGGAAGCAAGACCAGCTGTGAGGATTATTCCTTGCAGTGTGAGCAGTTTTAAGTGCACCATAACAATTCATACTTTCAAACGATACACTGACTTAAATATTCATCTCATTGGCCTCATTTTCACCTTTCACTCTACAGAGAAGGTCCATGTGATCTAAATGAAGTTTGAAAAATGTGACCTTTGAAAACTCTGGTCCTTTAGTTTAAAAAGACATAGAAGACCCTGTATCTTTCTTCCAAGTTTCTTTTTTTATTTTTTTATTAGCAGCTACTTCCCTCACCAAAATATGACATTTCAGTCTCACCCTCATCAGAGCCAACAAACTTTCACTGGTTTAAAATGGGTACATGAGCTTACACCAGATTTATCTACATCTAATCATGCAGGTTGTTCAAGGGCCCTCATTAGTAGGTTCTCATATTCATCGCTATGGTATACATAAATTCTATGTGTAAAATTCATGAGCAATATATTAAGCAAAATGCTGACAACATCAAAAAAAGAGCGAAAAATTGGTAACACAAGCCTCCTTGTGTTATATTGAAATATATTTTTTGAAATATACTATTTTTTGAAATACATTATTTCAATTTCACACCCGAGGAAATATTTGAACCTATGTATTGGCTTTAACAAGGAAGTTGTAGGTGCTGCTACTCTGAAAATGTTTCAGTTACAAATTTTTAATATAAATATACCAGTTACAAAGTGACAAAGTGGCGATAGGAGTAGATTCGAGGTATGGTTTCTGTCTTCGACCGCTCGTTAGCAATTAGAAAGTGGAACTGCTCTTAAACATGCCACCTCCTTAATTTTATTATGAAACTTATATCGACTTGTAAGTGTGAATAAAGATTTATTCTGCAACCTTTTTCATTATATGAAACCTCATATTGCAGAATAAAGATTTATTCTGCAACCTCATTTTATGTCTGAAGCTGTTTTTCCTTCTGCACTCCACAGACAGAGGGCCCACAGATTACTAAGAGTAGATGGGTTTACCCTTGTCACCCAATGAACATGACTCCAAAGGGATCTTCTTAGGGGCTAACAAAAGGAGAAGGGAGGACAAGCAAGCAGGCAACCCCACTGAGAGTGGACATTTCATTGCACACTATTTTAAAACCAAGTAAAACAACAGCAACAAATCCAACAAGAACAGGAAGCTTATCAGAGTTGGTACATCTCTTCTTTCATATGACATCTTTTCTACCTGGGGAACTGAGATACACCCAAGGCACCTTAAGGCATCACTACACTCACTGAAACCTCTCAGTGGATTTGCATACAGATTCTGCCTCTAAAGCAGGCAGGTGTGTTTTAAAATTTTGGCTTCCTTGACAAAAAAGCAAGGAGATGTTTGTGAAGATGTTTCACCTATATTTTACAGCTTTGTTTGTTGGTTTCATGGTAACTGAATGGTAACCCATTATAACATAAGCTATGTTGATTCACATTAACATTGTTTCTCAGTTTCAGCACGCTACTTTGAGCATTTCAAACTGCATTACCTAACATCAGACAGGGTATTTTTTTTTCCTGTCCTTGTATTTTACTCATTGGGAATTGAAAAAAAAAAAAAAGTAAAAAATTGCAGCTTTCCCATAATGCATGCCACCAACCTCCCAGTCCCAAAATATGAAAAGCAATTGTAAAAATCAACTTTGGACCTTGCCCAGCCCCACATATCACACAGCCATGACATAAAGAGGGAAAGAAGCTGAAAATCACTGCTACTAGACTTTGTCAATAAAACAGAACATCATAGAATACACAATAAAATGCTTCATACCTGGAGTTGAAAAAACGAAAAGGGTTAACAGCTGACCTGGCACAGCCCCACATGCTCTCTCTGGAAATTGAACACAGACAATTAGGAATTTTAAGTTACCCCAAACAATTGCAGGGGACTTAGATAAGCTTGAGGAACACTTACTGCAAAGTAAGGACACAGCCTCAGCGTGGAGGGACTTTAGGATTTTCTTGCTCAAATATAACTCCTGAAACTGAAATTGCTCTGTAGAAGTCCCAACTAATACTAACTCATCAGGAGCTCTGCCATTAATTTGCACAGGAGCGGAACCAAAACTTAAGGACCCAGGTGTCATCTGGTGGTAATTCTGAACCATGGCAGATCCTATTTTCTTATTAAAAAATTAGCAGTGGCCAACAGGAAAACATTAGTGACAATCTAGAGCAGGCAGACACTGCACAAAGAGGAACTAGAGGTTGGAGCAAATGCGTGGTCCCAGAATTCTGCTGCTTAAGTAGTATTATTCCCAGTACATCACTGAAAAACCTAGACTTTTAACACTTTTACTCAAAACTGAGACTACAGGAAAAATAGATATTCTATATCATTATGTGGAATATTGAACAACACAAATATATGATGTCACAGCTATATAAACTACTATGTTGGATTTGGACGACATGGAATGTTCCACTGACAAATTCTGACTACATGTGCTCAAACATAAAGCATTATAAAGCTGGCTTTTGGAAACAATTCCACCACACTATGAAAAAAACCCCACTAACCTGTAGAAAGCCAAGTCCATGAATAACCCCCTTTCTGTCCTTTCTCTCTGTGGTTTAGACCTCAAATGTACCCTGAAATTACTCTGAAAGCAACGCCCAAGAAACGAGAAAAAAATATTAGAATACCAGTATGAATCATAAAATATTCTAGCACAATAGCAGTTGGATGCATTGGCACTGGAAACATTTTGGACCTTTTAAAATGCTCAATTAAAATGTCCAGGTTGCACAGTAATTGTTGGAAGTGAAAATGTGAAAATGAAACTTTCAAAACAACTTCTCTTGATTTATATAATTGCACTTTCCATTAGTCCTTGGAAACCTACAAGTAATTGATTTTCTGACAAGAAATCTTTTCTACTGCATCTTTTAAACATCTCGTATTTCCTTGCTTCAAGCATTATGTAAATATTGGACATCATAACTGTTTGATGATTTTGCCCTTTGATAAATGTTAAAATTTCTGATTATGATAGGCATCTGCTACCAAAAAGACAAAAGGATGCAAAGAATTTTTTAAGTCTAAGTTATTAGCTCTGTCACAACTGGATGCCCTTTGTCCCTCCTTCTTTTTCACTCTCCAAGTAGATCCTCTTACTCCTTCATAAATGTATCTCGGTTACCTGTCCCATGGTATCACCAAGTATAGATTTTATTTCACAGCTGCATCAGTACCTAATCAAAGGGCACCAGGAAAAAATCTCCCCTTCCCCTTTAGTCCTCAACTGAAATCAACACACACTGGAAAAACAGCAGCTGGAAGCTGTAACACAGACCATTCTCTCCCATAACAATTATTTTATAATAATCTCTGTGTCTTATTGCAAAAATATTTATTCCTACACCCAATGCATTAGCCAGAAGTCCTTACTCTCAATTTTGAGCACTTCTTTTCATAAAGGTCCCTTTTTAATAACTAAGCCATAGGCCAGCCAAAATACAGTTGGTGAGAGTGGTTAAGTATTTGACTGCTGAATTTCTGTCAGTGGGAAATTCAGAAGACAAATAAAAAGTTCAGAACCTATAGTATCCAGGCACTGAAGCGAAAGACACCCAGACATCCTTCAAACAATTGTATAGACAATTAAAACTTATTGTATTCTTCTCTATTTGGCCTGAAAACTAAAAGGCTGGGGCCTCCAACCTCTGCTCTGATCCGGAAACCATGCGGAGAAATGCTGAACCTTATCTGTGGGGCTCGAACCTTATCTGTGCCATGAAAATGGCTAAAATACACCTAACAACAAGGATTCAGCATAAAAAGAATCCATAATAGTCACTTCCCAATCCAAAATACAAGTTTAGAAGAAAAAACAGTGAAGGCTGGTAGGAAGAGGACAGCATGTTCTGTGTTTTGAAGCAGGTAGAGATAAGCTCTGAACAAAGTAGTTCATCTCCTATTTTCCACAATGGAAAGGTGGGAACATAAGTTGTTTGTTGTTTGGGGTTTTTTTCCAAGCTGTATTTTAATGAACAGCTACAGGTCAGAAGCCCAGGCTCCAAAGAGAGTGAAAGATGATTCACAGCCAAGTACCTGGCAGGTAAGTGGAGCTGGCTCTAGGAAGCTGGCTGCTCTGCCATTGAACTTCAAAGAATTTAACTCTGCACTGATGCCTTGTGTAGGTGCTCTGAAACACTGATGGAGACAATCATCTGTTTTATAACCTCATCATTCCACCACCAGATCCCCAAAGCAGGCAATCTGCAGCTCGTTTCAAGTGCCTGTGCTGTTACAATTTGTCTTGGTTCTGGGTACCTGCTGTATCTCAAGCATGTTGGGAGCACATGTGAGCACCAATACCTCTGTACCATGAAGTATATTGACAAAGACTGCTACAGAGCTGCAGGTATTTGGTAGTTTCCCTCAACCAAGAGAAAAACACTGTTATTTTGACTGTGCCTTAGTAGTGGCTAAGAATCTAAGAAATTATGGGGTAATGCAGACAGTGAAAAGGGAATCAACCTGTTCACCTGAATAAATAATTTTCAGCAAATAAAATGGTATACAACATTATCCTGTTATTCTGCTTTTGAAACTTCTATGACTCATGAGTGAAATTGCTTATAAATGGTTTGACTCCTTGGCCATGATAGAAAACTGATTGTAGAAAGAGCAATGGCCATGAGTTCTTAAGAGAAACACCCTGGTGACTTCTATGTGAGCAATTTGTCTATCTGACAGCATTGTGTGTCCCGAATTCATCATTCAGTATTCAAGCTCTACAGAATTACAGAATGGTTTGGGTTGGAACAGACCTTAAAGATCATCTAATTCCAACCCTCCTGCCATGGAAAGGGTCACCTCCCACTACACCAGGTTGCTCCAAGACCCATCTAACCTGACACAAGTACATAAATACAAAGCATTTCTTTTTTGTGCCTCCCAGCAGCTTCTGTTACTTTCCAGGTTATTTCATTTTTCAGGCTCTGCTTACAATGCAGATTTCTGCCAGCAACAGATACTGTTGCCAGGCCATAGGATGAGCACTTTTTAGGGCAGCCTCTGATGTCAGTACCTGCCAGCATCCTCCCCATTGCCTGAGCTTAGTTATACATGGTAGGCAAGAGTGGTTTTGCCATTGCTGCCTCCTGAGATCCACCCTGGTCTCTTCCTTATTTTCTGCCAGTCTCAGTTTCCTTATTTCCTTGCACTGGTATATCCTGTGGCAAGTCAGTATAACCCAGAAGGGTAAATAAATAAAAACACGACCCAAAACTTCATTCTTGACATGTCTTTTGTTTGTCATGGCTATAGCGATGAAGGTGCTTGGCTTGATTCTGAAATGTGACTTTCATTTCTTCTGTCACACCTCAGGATGTTATTATGTGTTGCTTTACTCCTTGTTTCAGTCCTCAACGCATTTTATTTTGGCTACAGTAATTTCATGTGTGTGGTGGCTTTACACTCCAATTATCCTTTTCTTGATGTGTTCAAAATAGTAACTCTCTTGTCCTCGGTCACATAGACATGGAGAATGACACCTTGCCACACAGACTCAGGACAAAGAACTTTTCCATATCCATCATCCAGCAGCTTCCTTTCACTCCTTTTTATCTCCAGCCTAAAAAGAACTTGATGTGAGAAATGAAGTCACTGTGGAGTCACTGCTAGTCAAAGAGGACTAAAGTAATAAAGAGAAAAACCTAGCACAATCTTTTCCCATTGTGCAGGAAAGTGGCAGAAAAAAAAAAATGTGTTGATTGTTTTGGTGTTTTTTTAGATCCCTGAATTCACATGCTCACTCAATTAAGCCTTGCTAACAGTGCTCCTCTTAATAGTGCCCCCCTTTGCATGGAGTTTATACACCTGTGACCTACACAGATTTTTGTGGTTTTGCGTGCATTGATCTAAGCACTCAGGAAACATTTTTCCATAAATTGGTATAAGCACTGCTATTATGATTTAATTGTGCTGCATGTTTGTCTGTCACAAAATCACAGGAACTTCCTTGTGGAAAAGGGAAGATAAAAACTTATCTGATCTAGATAATAGAAAAAGAAGTAATTTTGGCTCAAGTGACAGCAGAGGACAATGCTCTTTCTTTTTCTTATCAGTAAGTCAAGATAGCAGCTCACTGAGGTAGTTTTATTGTGGCTTTTTCTGGCAGTGTTGTGCTATCTAATCCGCACTGGCGAGTATTTGCTACAGTTCTGAATTTCTTAATGCACACAGCTCTGTCTCTGCTTTGTGTGCTGATTTAGGAAGTAAGAAAAAAAAAGAAAAAGAAAAAAGAAAAAAGAAAAAAGCTGAATAACGAATCACTGGGGAAACAGCTGCCAAATAGGTGTACAAACTGCTAGCTGGATAGCAGTAATGCATAATGCTATTTATAATTCATTCTTCGGTGTCATGCTCTGCAAGCAATTACACAATGCCTGCCTCCCTATCAATAAAATGCATTTCACATAGCTAACCACTAATGACTCAAGCTTCACTCTGGAGCAGCACATTGTAGCAGATTAAGCATGGGACTGGAAGGCAGACGTTCCTGATCCCAGCTCATCCTCTGCTTTGCTCCATGGCCTTGAGCAAGTCACTAACCTGAGGATAATTATAATATTTGAACACACAGGGGACCTGTACAATGTAATTAGTTAATGTTTGTGAAGCACTCCAAAGATAAAAAGTGCTATATGAAATGCATTCATACACTATTGTTTTGGGGCATTTTATTACAAAGCACATTTCACAAACATGTTTAGTAATGTAAAATCCCAATGGTGGCAAAGTTTGGTAACTACCTTGAAATGACTGGACTAAAATCCAAATTAATTAACAGATTTCATCTACTTTTTAAAAGGCAATTATATTGCACTTCAGTATAGCCACTGAACTGAATCTGGGAAACAGCCTCTGAAAGATCGATTGTAATGGATAAAGGTAATGAGACATATGGAGAGGTATCTATGAATCCATACATGTTATAAACATTTCTCTTGATGCACCATGCTGACTCCTCCAATAGCCTAAAAGTTGAACTACTTCTTTTTTTGCTCGTTATAGCCTCCAGACTTCCATTACAGTTTTAAGATTAATCATTAGACCAAATGAATTTAACGATGTTAAAAGAACAAGGATTCCTTGGTTCTTCCCAATTCTTAGGCATGTAATTTAAATATTTCTCCTAAAAGGAAAATATTACTCCTAGCAATGGTATGGTAAAATATTCAGTGAAGAACAATGTCTAGAACTTCAAAGTGACTGAGTAGAAGAGAAGAGATACCCTAATGTTTTCTTGCAATGTTTTCTTGCTCTAGATTAATCTACTCAACAGTCATGGTAACTTACTGTTACAGGGGAAGCAGTAAAACACAATTCTGTGTAGAACAAGCTAAAAGTACTTTTTATTTTCAAATTAGCTTCCTTCAGGGAACAATGTGACAATACCCCTATCTCCTAATACACTGTAATTTAAACAATACAGTCCTTCCAAAGCAGGCAGTGATGTACATTTCTTTGCAGAAGCTGCTTTTGATTTACAGTTGCTGTCTACCTGGCATTTGTTCCTCATGATTGCTGCCTGATGGGGAATCTGTTATCCTGGCAAAAGGCTCTAGGACATATACCTATAGATTTCCACACCAAAAATCCTAGAATCTCTGTATATGCACAGAAGAATGGCTTTTTTTTTTTTTTTTTTTTTTTTTTTTTTTAATAGCATTTAGCATATTTTACATATGAAAAAAAAAAACAAAATCCAAACTTTTGAATTACTGAAATCAAAGACTTGCAGTGCCTAAAGAGCAATTGCCAAAGCTATATAGGCTTTCAAGCTCTTGTAGAAGTAGTCCTTAGTACAGCTTCAAGCTCATTTCTTACAATATATACAAACAGAAGGTTCTGACAATTGAAACTCCAATAGAAGAAAGTTTGTAAAGTGCCATACAAATACACTGTAAAAGAAGTCAGTACTTCTTTAATGAATTATCTGAACTGCATGTACACAGAAGAAATCACACCTATAGTAGTTGCATAGGCTCAAAGTTTAGATGTACTGGTTCAGTTTGTTCTTGAGTGGCATACTTCCAGCATAGCCTTACAAAATCACATAGAAGAGGATTCCTCATATTTAACTTCAGCAATGTTAAGGTTTATCACCCTCCCCAGGCCATTTGTCCAGGCCCTTTAAAAAACAGGGGAAAGCAGACACCTCCAAAAGGTAGAAAAATACAACTCATGAGATTGTTGGACCTAGAAGTATGCACATCTCTCTCCACTGAGGAAATCCAACATACTTGTGCCTACCTTTTAGACAGATTACATTGTGAGAGATGAACCTTGCTGCAAGGGCATGTCCAAACTGGGCAGCCCAGTACTGCCTAGAGGTTCCCTAAAGTAGCTGAGACACAGTACAACTCTGCCAGCTCAATGCTGCCCTTGGGTCACTAGCACATTTCCAATCCAGTAACACTTTCCACTGCAAAACCCCTTTCTTTTTGGCCACAGTATACTTATCTGAGATTACTGAAGGAAATAAAATAAAACCAGACCAGAAACATCCCTGAAATAATGACACACTGGGGGCATCAGCCATAATACAAATGACTACCTGCCTTACAGGGCTCTGTGTCACCGATGTCTTTCATTTACATGTCAGCATACACACCTCTCTCTCATTGTCTAGTAAGTCAGTTCCTTTTGTAGAGTAACTCTTGAGGAGCCTGAGGTGAAGAACCATGTGGGTGGAGAGGCAGGAGGTCCACAGGCAGTTCTGGTTTCTGAGTGTGGGGTCCAATTTCCCACCAGAAGCATTGCAGCAACTGTGCAATCTTCTGTTCTAAAACCTTACTGCAGTGGAAAAACACATCCCAGACCTGGGAAATCTTCATGAGAAAATTGAAACATTGCATTCTTATGATTTTGCTTTAGACAAATCAGCATTCTCCAGTGAAACAAATGCTTTACTGAGAAATTCTGGACCAGCACTAGCCAGTTCTCCCCCTGTAAAATCACCATCCATGTGTACCAGTTTTAAAATGAGCATTTGTTTACATGGGGTGGATGTACCAGAGGAGAGAGAAGTTCACTCAAGTACTACCAAGATACCCTCACTTAAAACTTCCTGGAGACTCAGTACAAAGTATTATGTCTGTAACAAGAAGAAAAGACTGAGGTGAAAGTTCCCTATAATGAAAAGCACAATGGCAGTAATGACTGTAGCTGAAGCAGGAAAATAGCAAATACCAGTGCAGAAAATGAATGCTGATGCAACACAGATATAAACCTCAAAAGATAGAAAAATCAACCCCAGAAGTTGATTTACAATGAAGAAGAAGAGGGAGAAAAAAAGATTTCAAAGAAGAAAAAATCAGATTTGAAAAATACATTTCAATTTAAGACAGTACAGTGGTACTATGGCTGTGCTGTCTGTAAGCTGTGGAACTTCTTTCTGACTAAAGCAGTATACAAAACTATCTTCCACTGTATTGCAATAATAAAAGCCAGCAGAATTTAAAAAATGAAGTAAGATGATCACATTAGTATCAATCACATAACGTAGCCAAGGAGAATGGGGGTAAGGTCAAAGCCCCTAATCTCATTTTCAGACAAGCACTCAGCAGCAAACAGCTCAGCGCAAAGAAGAGTTCACGCTGAAGGTCACCATGGTCACATCCAAATGACAAATCACATTTCCATGAGTTAACTGTAGTTATAACTACAAGTACTTGGGATTTCCTCTTTGAATTTCCAGCCTCTCCATCACCCTGGAAAAACAAGAAGCTACCTTAAGCTTCGTCACTTTATATACACAGTCTATTTCCTCCTTCCCATTACTTGAAAGGAAAAATGGTTTTGTCACAGGGGTTCCCTCTGTCTACACTCACCAAGGAGAAAAAAGTCTAGAAGAGAGAAGGGTGAATTTCTAGATCTTGGATTTCTACCAGTACAATGAATGTTCATGCTAAAAATAACCCTCTGCCTTTCCCACTTCTGTCCTCAGCATCTGCAAGGAGATCTTCTATCATGTATGTTCATGGAGAGAGGGCTGCACACCGTAAAATAATGTATTTTACTGCACAACTGTGCAGGGAGAGAAAAATAATGCCCTGTTCAGGGTTTGTGTTACTATGTACCACAGACATGGCTCCTGAGTCCTGCTGCATCAGGGCTATCCAGGGATGGACAGGCTATTAAGCTGAGGGAGCAGCACGTTTCCTCCAAGGAGGGTCCTTGAGAACTTTTACTGGCCTTCTAGGACTTGACTAATGCCTTCTCTTTTCTTGGCTTCATAAAGATTTCTAGAGCGTATCTGAATTTGGCCTTGAATATATGATACCATTCTTGCTGTGCAAGAAGCATCAGTGGTGTCAGACACAGAAGTAAATCTGCTCTTTGTTAGAGAGCTACATGTCAAAATGAGTTTGTAAATTATGCTACAAAAAGGCTGAAATGCTGATTACAACACAAAGCCCACTAAAATCTATATATTGCTGCACTATTGATTATCAGCCAGAGCATATTTCTGAGAGTAATAAATTATATTTAGTCCACGTTATGGTAACGCATAGCAACTGCCATAAAGCAGCACTGTCATATAGAGAAATTTCACCAAAGCAGCATTGCTTGACAAAATTACTTTGCTCATCTATAACTTTACATTATTGATTGGGTTTGCTGAACTAAAGGAGGACTACAAAGTAACTCCAAATGAACTACTGAAAAGTCTGGAAGCTCAGCCAATATAAAGCCAGCAGCAAAAAGGCAATTTTTCTAAGAAAGAAACAGTCATACTTGGTTATTTTACAAATACACAAGCAAGTTACTTTCTACTTAAGTAAATAAGAACTAATGTCAAACATGTGGCTGTCAGAGTTTGATTGCCACAATTTTTACTGGCAAGAATTTTTTTCTTCTAAGACTAGAGTGGACCTGAAACAAAGAAGCACAGTAGGATGCCTTCCAGTTTTAAGAGGACTTGAAAAGCAAAGCTTTCATATAGGCATTCCAGAGTGTCCTATGACCCAGCCACATAAGGGTAGTTTCCAAGACAACAAGCTTAAAAACAGATGCACTAAAAAAACAGTTCCTCCCCAAACACTGACTAGCCAATTTCCTTCAGCCTGTGGCTAAAACCATGGCATTTCTAACCCCTCCTAGCAGATTTAGATTCAAGGGAAGATGTCAGAGCATTCAGTATCGTCCTGTCACTCCCAGCTTCTGGCACTCTGCATCCCCAGTCAGGCACTGCAGATTGCTGTACCCTCACCTCACAGCAGAGACCTGCAGTGCTGACACATGGGTCCTGGGCAGCTGTCTGCACTGCCTGTGGTCAGTGGACAGGAACAGGAGCTCACAGGCATGAGACTCTCTCCCAAAGTTAAACACCTAGAATAGGTCAAAGGAATTACTGCCTGGACACAGCAACTGCTATTCAGCACGTATGCTAGGAGGTGAGACGACTAGCTCAGACCCAGATACCTAAGCTGCAGATGTCCAAAGAGAACTAAGCAAGAACCCCAATCTTGAACCCCACAGACAGCCCATGGGGAAAGCCAGGAGCCTCACCAAGGCAGTGCCCCACAGCTCCACACATTATGTGAGGGGATGCACAAGACAAACCAAAAGCAAGCACAGGGTACTAGAAATCCTTCTCTGCTCCTGGAGAATAGGCTCATATATGTACATATATATATATATATATAATCCCTATGCAGGATTAATTTAAAACATGTCTAAAAACCAATCATAAAAAGGTAACTGCTGTCTCATAGCTGCCACTAGCATCTGCAAACTAGGTTTGGCATTTTGATAACAAAGACAAGGTTGCACCACAGCAATGCCGTATGAAGAAAGGATGCTGCTATACCTTTGGAGGGGCCATGATGTACTTCCCAGCCAGTATCCCACAAGAAGCAGAGACTCTCAGCAAGAAGTTTGGGTTTTTTTAATTTTTATTGTATATTCACAAGAAAGAGCTCACAAGATCCTTTATGACCACACTCTTTAGGACAGTCTTCTAAACTTGGAGGTCCAGCCTACCTCACTCAGGCAGCTGAATTAATTCCTACTGAAGCAGTCTTTCTATACATGCCCCTGTGCTGCCCAGTTATTCAGCAGAAGAAGTAGGTGCACTTCCATGTCCTCAGAGGGAATTCCTGTCTGATAAGTTTAGATGCTGAAATGGAGCACACAGGATCTCCCTTTGGATGGCTTCAAAGGCACTTTCCTCACTGCAATAAGGGTATGTAGAATTCAGGCTTTTATTATCAGCACGCTTGCTTTGCTAAACATCTAATAGTAACATACATGTTAAATTAAAAGTAGAGCCAGTCTGTAAGGCACTATATTATAAACCAGTAAACAAATAAATTGATTGGAGTTGGTATAATGTGCTAACATCTCTTTTCAGCTCAGCAGCTGTATGTGTAGTGTCTGTGAGAAAGAAGTAAAAAAAGAAGACAAGTGCAGATCACAGTCAAATTAGATTTTCCTAATGGAGCTTTTGAAATAAACTAACAGATTACTGCTTAAATAAAACCTGTAACAAGGATTAACTGATGTTACATTATTAAATTTCTTAATTTAATTCTTAAGCTCCACAGCCAGCCAAGTAATATTCAACACATCTACCTTCACAAACTGTGGAATGCATTGTGGAAAAGCTAAAAAAGGTTTTCATGGTTTGACCAGTTCTCTTAAAGTGTTCAAGTAATATATACCACAGAGAACAGTATCTGCCTGCCAGTCATGTTAAAAGTATTTGCTAGCACCTCACACTACCTCTTTTTCATTAATTAAACAGAACTATTTAGTGCAAAATCATGATGGGTTGTTTTATTTTTCTGGCTTACTATGTGTGCTATAAACTGAGAAAAAAATATTTAGCACTTCAGGGTCTGGTGTTGTAACTAGTGAACTCAAAATATGTGTGAGGCCTGCTGATCAAGCAGCAGTGTTCCTGGTGAAGAAACCTTCCCTTCCTCCATTGCAAGCAGAAGGGGAACATTCCAGCTACAGTGAGAGTGAATGCTTTGCCTTGCCCACAGAAAACACCCTTTCTGCTTAAAGGATATATAGCTTTGAGGTTACTCCACTTGAAAAGGAAATGAATTAGTGGATGTCTGGTGAAAAATCCCCCAAAAAGCAGTCCCCCCTCGAACATGGCTGAGTTTCCTTTCAGCAAATAAAAGATGGTTTTGGAAACATCAGTGCAAAAGCTACTGATGGCCAGGAAAACATAGCAAAGCTGGGTACTTTTAGATAAGGCATTTAAAATACATCTGTAATAATATTATATCCTAACAATGTCTAATGACCTTTATTATACCCCTTCCTGTTTAATAACATCCAGAATGCCCATATTTTGAACCTCTCAAATAAAGCAATGGGTTTTGTGGGTCTAGCACAGGCTTCAGTGCCTGGAGGCTCCAGTTCTATTTCTAGCTCTGCTTCAGACCTACAGGGTGACCTTTACGCGTAACCTCATTTTCCTCACCTATAAAATGGGGTTATTAATACTTATTTACCTCACAGTTGGTTCCTTTCCAGCTGCTACAGTGACTGAGCAAGCTCTTTCATCTACAGAATTGCTAATGTTCGTGATGAAGTTTTTCCTTTTATTTAAACAGGTAATAGAGACATTAAGAAGTTATTTGCCCATCCAGTGAGTAAAAGTATACAGAAAAATAACAGCAATAGAAAAACTGTTCAAAGCCCCGTGATAATTTCCTTTCAATGACACTGTCCTTCAGGAGAAATGTGGGTAATTCCTATTTGACAGCAACTAGAAGCAGCTCCTTGCAAAATAAGTCAAAAACAATATTCATGCTTTCTGACTGAAAGCCTAACCTGGTCTGACTTCGGAGAGGACATAAAAACACGGCAAGCTTTGCAAGTAAACAAAGGAGAAGAGACAATTCCAGCTTGAAAATTTACCTAATAATGAGGACGGGGAGAAAGAAAAGAAAAAAAGAATCAGGGAGAGACGAGAGATACAGCCATCTCTTCTTTAAGGGCACAAAGGTACAGAAGAAGAGATGCTGGGAGGTATTCTGGCCCTGCAGAGCTGCTGAGGGCCATTGCCTCCATCAGCCCAGGAGAACCTCAGCAGTGCTGATCTCACTCTGGGAATGTGATACTTACTCTTGTACTGCTCTGGCTATGGAGAGCGCTGTAGATCCAGTTTCATTAACGCTATCTAAGGTCACATTTGGCAGGTCGTCATCATCACTGTCACTTTTAATTTGTCTGGGAGATAGGCCTCGGGGGTCCATTTGTGCTGGAAAGAGACATATAATGGATTAATATGAGTGCGCTGCAATTAATCTCGTCCCAGAACAACATCAGGGTGGCACAACACATCCGCTCACTCAGGCTGGATGGCACTGCTGGTGCTGAGCTCCTGGAATGGGATTCACAAAAGCAGCTACCTGGTGGTGCTACAAGGAGGTGCAAGCTTTTCCAGCAGCATGCAGGCGTGCAGACACACACAGGTGACACTAATACATTCAGCAGACCTGAAATAAAACTGCATATACAATATTCATCAAAAACGCAAGTTTAGCCTCAAGTAACTTATTCTGGGCGTCTTCAGAAAGCAAAGAGAAAGAAGGTCTGTTTTGCACAACACAGCACACTAGGACATAAATTTTACAGCAACACTTCAGAAGCAATCTTTGATTCTGACTGTCCCTCATGAGATACCACAGAGCCACAGAATTGTCAAGAGTTGGAAGGGACCTCTAGAAACCATCTAGTCCAACTCTCACTTAAGTAGAACCACCTAGAGCACATTACACAGGACTACATCCAGTTCCCATGGCTAGACAGCAGCTCCAGAAGTCACAGTTAAATTTCCCACTCTGCTGTGTTTGTTATGTTACCATGTTCACCGACTCTAGAAAAGGGACTGCATTACACTGAGGAATGGGAGGGCTCTAGATACTCCAGGAGCTGTGCAGCCATAAAAGCAGCAGTGATGAATAGTCCCCAAATGACTGATGACTCAGAGGGAAAGTTGGTATTAAATTTTAATTTATGTCTTAGCTTGAAACCACCTCTGAGTAAAAGAAGAGTGATTAAAAGTACCCTTCAGATGCATTTTTTTTTTTTCTGTTAAAGTACTTCATAAAGAAAATACCATTAAAATATGTCCAGTAAGCTGATGCAACAATCCCTTCTGGAACTACATTTGGAGTGCTTATTATTTCTTCATGTGTGATAAATACTTTCAAAGACTGTTGATAATGAAAAATGACCTGCATGAGACAGAACTCAGAAAATGTTCAAAACATTCATTTGTTTTAGATAGAATGGGATACTTTCTGACTGACATTCTCCAAGTCAAGACTTACATATGACAGCATTCAGTGCACACCTGAGCATTAAGGATAATCTAATATTTGATTTTTAAGAGGAACTGAACCACCTACTCACCTGATTTAGCCCCAGAGAACTATTTGGACAGAACTGCTGTTTCTAAGGACGTCTTGTTCCCTTATGTTCCTTCTTAAAAGCAACTTGAAGTATGAGACTATTATTACTTATCTCTCATTACTTCATTTTTTTCTTAAAGTGAATCTTGACGTAAGAAAATACGTTTTTATCTGCCCGATATTTAAATGCTGCTCTACATGATGTTTTTGTGAAATCTAATATTTATAAATAAAATTAATACCATAACAAAACCCCCTATGTTTTTACTTTACTATTGCTTAATCTGACTTCCACTACAGCAAAAGTTTGAAGTGGCTAGCTCAGATACTTTCTTAGTATTTAAACCTACCATGAATTCATGAAAGTTTTTACATAATTTAGTCTGTAATATTATTATACACAAATTTTGATCACTTAAGTGTGAATACATCTATGCAAAAAGTGGTGGTATAAATGCAAATGAAAAATTTTATGTACTTTTGCTCCTTAAAAGACACGCTGTTTCAGTATTATTGTGGATTAGCAGCTCTGAAGACAATATTGAGAATCCTATGATATATGGTGGTGGTTTTAGATTACCAGACAAATGTGCTAGGATGAAAAATCTCAATTATTTCAAAATGCTACCTTCTTTCTGCTTCCACGCTGAGAGGTAAATCCTACTCTGTCCACCCCTAAGATAGGAACTAAGTTGCCAGTGGGGTTGTGCTTTTAAACCTAGGGATAATCTGACCCACTGGGTCTGGTTCCCCCCCCCAAATGCCAATGTCTGAGCACATCAGGAGGTGCTGTGACACTTGAGTAGGGTGAGAACAAAAAGTAAGGTATCAGTGGGCAAAATCAAAGGCAGGCAACTCAAGAACACTTTTTGTTGTATTCTTGCAGTGAACCTAGCTAAAGTTTGTAATTAAAATAGAGAATGATCTATGGATTATTCCCTCATTTTTTAATGTCAGCCCACATACACACCCTTTTTTGTCCCCTTCTCCATTTGTGACCTCTTCTCAGCTTGCAGACTTGGTGCTGGGGAGCCAAGGTGAGTAACCAGAAGGCTGAGCTTTGCTGCTGCCAGATGGTGTAAATTGCCTTGTTTTCTCATCTGTGTGGTTGCAGCTGCTGCAGGAAAGAAAGCCTTTAAAGCTATTCTCCAGCCCAAAATGAGCCATGTGCAGAATCAACTGGCTGAAAGCCTAACAGATATCTCCTCCTCACCACTCACTGCAGTGTGCAAACTGCAGTACAGGATTTTTATACATTCAGAGTTCATTACTCCTACTTATGTCAACAGCTTGGACTTTCTCTTGGACATCTAAAAGAAACTGTCGAACTGCTGGCACCAACATTTATAAATACCAGCAGCAGTTCATAAATACTGAATCAAGAGTAATCATTGGAGTAATGAACACGAAACTGGGAAGAATGAAGAAATGCAAGCAACAGATAATTTAACAAATGAGATGAAAAAGGTGGAGAACAAGTTACTAATTGAATACAACTGCCAAGCTAGGTGGAGTAAAGCCCAAAAAACATGCCAGAGCGTTTCAACCTCCCTTCATGCTGTTGCTTGCCCAGATGACCACACTCTTCCTTGAACTTAGGAAGGGACCCAGTGGCCCAGGTGGGCCAGTGAATCAAGTCCTGTCCCAGGGAGACACATTTCATTAACAAAGCTCAGATACTAAAAATGAGCTGGTCTTCTGGTCCTTGGCACTCCTCTTGAAAGGCAAGATTTATCCAACAGAGCTATCTGGTGGTTTTGTGAAGTGTGAATGAGGCTCAGGCGAGGCAAGCAAAAAGAAATGAGTCGGAGGCTGCTTTGGTGGGACAAAGGTGTCATTGAAAGAGTGCGCAGGAGCTACAGAAGCAAGCTGTTAGCACTCCATGCTGAAAAGACTGGCAAGCCAGAGGAGTTATTTAAGAATGTCTGCAAGTGCTGAAGGCTGCAAGCAGCCACGTCGCTTTCCATCCTTGTTAGCTTCATGAAACAATGACCCTTTTTGCTAAAGAAAATACAGAGAATTGCTCTTGATCCAAGTACATAGATGCAATCACTTCTCAATGGCTCTTTTGCCAAACTGTACCAAAAAGGAGTTTCCCTCTGGGCAATGTGAGTGAATTCACTCTTCGCATTTGTTTTCAAGCTAGATGTGCAAATGGGTCTCATGTAAGGCATACTCTAGCCTGTAAAGACTCCAGAACTTGGTCTACCATCATTAATATTGTATCTGCCAACTGTCAGCTGCCAGGAGGTAAAAGTCTGAACTGGATCAGATACAAGCTTGCTTCTGTTTCTATCAAACTGAACATTTTTTAGTTTTTCAAATTTATGCTGGCTGTGGAAGCCAGACAATACCTGATCCTGTTTCTCGGGACAAAATTGCCCCTTATGCAATGCTGGGAGAGATTTAAACTTGCACAGCAACTTTCTAACAAGTACTCATTTAATTTGTGCTTTCTGGCACAGGGCTGCATCAGTTTTGACATAGTGCAGGATTAGCCATGTCATGGAAGCAAAAATTTCTGGGAAGGATCCAGCCTGCCGGCTGCTAAGGGAAGCTAAACCCCTGGGAACAGCATGCGGCCTCCACCTTCCCAGAGGAATAACCTGAGCACAGGGCCATGTCATCAAAGTATTTTTCCCCTTCCCCACTCTTATACTGCTGCTCCTTGTCCACATCAGAGCATCTTTTGGGAAGGGGGAACTGCAGATTTAAATGTAATGAGAGCCCAGCACATCTCCTCTCATTTCTCACATACATGCTGATGTTAGTAAGCTCTGGGGTAAACACCATTCCCTGTCTATCATCTTTGGGCTCCACTTTGCTTCTTTCCAGCTATTATTTAGGGACAGGCAGCCCAAGTGCTCTGATCTCACTGGGCAAGGGCAAGAGTCATCAGAAATTCTGCACATGGATGCTTGTGGGTGGCTTAAAAATGCCCTTGGTGGCATGTATACTCCTGCTATCACTGCTGGCAGTTTTCAGTTACCACAACCTGATTTATTTTCTCCTGACAGATTTCCTGTGAATGAAGGGGATGCAAACTCATCCCATCAGTCAGCTCATGAAGACCCACCAGAAGTAATTTCACTTCTACACATTATCTTTGATTTAAAGGCAAACATGAGCCCCTTGGGTTAAAGATGAATCAAATATTTAAGAGCAGGAGAAAACTAAGTAACCATCAGGAGTTTTTCCTCTTTATAGCTAAGCCACATAGTATTAACTAATGCTGAAATGTCTCATTATGTGTTAATATTTGCTGGTGTGAAAGCAGAGAGAAAATTTTGGCATCCTTAAATACTGAAACCTCTGGCTTACTTTATCTTAAAAACTCATCTTTCTGCATTACGTGAACCTCTGCCAGTAACTTTGTAAATAAACACAGACGTAGGTCATATGATAATAATATCTGAACCACTTGCTCTCTTAAACTAATTTAAAATCTATTTCTGCTCTCTGAAAGGATTTCCAAATTCAGTTTGGTTTTTTTCATATTTTAAACTCTCCATCCTACTTTTTCTGAAGAATGCCTAATATTCAACCAGCTAATCGAAATGATTGCTCATGATGGGATTTCCAAGTAGCCCTGACAGCCACCCACTAGCCTTGCCAGCCACAAGCAGAGTTATACAGCTTTGCAGCACAGGGAGAAATGCCAAGGTCTGTGCCAGGTGGGGTGTCAGCCTGGATGGTGGAGTGACCCTGCTGGGCTGGCCAGTTCTGTTCCACACCCATGTGACGTGTTTGTTCTGGCAAACATAGCTACAGATTTTTATTGCACTGGAAATTTAAATTATGCAGAAACGTGAGGCACCTCAAGTAAGCAAGCAAGAGTCATGCATGCTCTTGCCAAATGTCTTTCTAAGAAACTCTTTTCCAGTTGCTTTCAGTGCATGCTGGTGTTCAGCAGCTAAAAGAAGAGGATCTCTAGTTGTAAGCAATGGTTGCTTTGTACTAACCTCCATTAGGAATGAAAAAACAAATACTGCTAACAAATACCCCAAAATTTACAGTTACAAGAATCTCATTAGCAATACTGCTACACACAGGTGTGTCCATAGAAGGACTAAAGTAACACAGCAACATGTGATGCCAACTCCCAGAAGGACAGTATTGGTAAATATGGTTAAGAAAATTATATGGCACTAGTGCTTTAGAAAAACATGCAACAATCTGCCATCATCAAAAATATTGTTTGACAGTAACAATCATCATCATCAGTCACTCACAATGAGCCCACCTAACTGTAGATTTTCATCAGCCCCCATCCTCTCTCAGACTCCTGGACATCAGCAGTTGGATGAGATTGGGAAGAGAGGGAAGAGCCTCACACCTCCTGTCTTCAGGCATATGCACTGCAAATACAACCACCCTGACCTGCCCACACACCCAGTGGAGGCAGATGGGTGACATCAGGGATGCTGAGACCACCATCTCGGTGGACAACAAGGGGAACTGGGTGGTGTGAGCTCAATCTCGTCTTGCCACGTGCTGGGCTACCAACCCTGCCAGACAAATGTAGCTCCGTGGGCTACTGAGCCATTGCTGTGGAGCTGCTCCTGCTGGGATGGGAAGGAGAGGAGCCTTTGCCATGTGACTCACCATGTCTTGGTTTTCTGGGAGAGGAAGAAAAGTGTCTGTGAGATCTCACTAAGTACCTGAAGATGGACTACAGCAACAGCACTGTGTTGCTTCACTTGCTCCCACTCTCCCTGCCTGCCACCATTTGCTTACTGCTGTAGAGACATTTTGGTCCCTGATGCTTTGCCTTAGCGCCTTACTGGAAATATTTGGAGAAGTTATATACACAGGGGGACAAAGTAATCATCATCAAAACAGTTATGAATATTGTAGTGTCTCAACTATAACCCTAGTCTCTACAATTGGCATCTGATACAGTTCAATACCTGAAATTGTGCAAGAAAGCAACTGCTGGCCAACAATTACTTCTTCCGTTCTTTCTTAATCTGTGACTGTTTGAAGTACCTCTTATTAAAAACTACATCTGAGTGGACCAGACACCAAGCAGAGGGACTAACACATCTCCATCCTGCTAGTTTATTCTTGGAAAACAGGTACCTGTGAAATCTCAGCCTCATGCTGTAGCTGGATGTCTGCAGGCAGGAGCAAACATTCCCCTTCTTGGCAGGTTTACACAGAACAGGAGCCCAACACCGAGTCCCTCAGCAGGAGAATGTCAAAAAAAGAACAAAGATGCCACTGCATGTTTTGACCAGTGGAAATAACACTTCCTGGTGCAGATGTAAACATGCTGTTTGAAATTAAACTCTCAGAGACTGTCTTAGAGTTGAGTTTACTTACTGTGTTTTAGGAAACTAAATCCTGGATTTATGGATCTAACAAAACCACTTATAGTGGGAATTATGGCATTCATTATTTTCTCTTCTAAGCTGGTCCATACTGCATGGAGCACATATATGGCATTTTTCTTCCTATTTAAAGTTCATTATAAGTGCTTTATGTGTTGGAAAACACTTTGAGAGCACCTATCAGATTTTCAGTCAAAACATCTTGTTGTCTGGTAGAGGCAGCAGAATTGGTCGATTTATTTCATAAAACTTTATGTACAAAGCAGCAGTATCCATGAACTTAATGGTCAGAATATAGAGTCTACAGGGGTAATTTTTACTACAATTTATAGTAAGATTACCCATACTCCACAGTTTTTTGATTTTATTGAGATTTTATGGGACTATATGGCTAGAGCAGTTAACTGTGCCCAGCATAGCTGTGGTTCACAGAAAATGGGAATTGGCACTGAACACACAGAGTAACTCATCTTCCAGAGAATATTAATTGCTATAATTCAATCAAGGGCAATATTTAAAATCATTTCACCAGACAAATAATTTTCCATAAATCTGTAAAAGAATAGCTGTGTGGAGAAATACAGAGGTGAGAGTGATTGTGTGGATGCAATATATGCACATATTTGAGCACCTCTTTCATTGGGCTGTATACTCAAACATAAAATACTATATTTTTAAACAAAGGACTTTTCTCTTTCTAAGTTGTTTGAATGCCACAAGACCTTATCTACACAAGAATCAAAGCACTGAGACTACTGAGATTTATCCCTCACTGAGCATCCAATAATATATGATTATTCTATCACCAAAAGAAAACAGGGGAAACAGTAAGGATAGAGTATACATGTTACTAAATAAAATATTGCAAAGCCACTACAAAACAGTAGCAGATTGTAGTTTACATACTGCAACAGTCTAGAGACATTTTAGACACCAGAAAGTTTCCAGCAGGTTGGTCCAAGGCACAATAAAATCCAAGGCAGGGATAAAATAAATGAGAAGTTTTATGCATGTGTTTCTGCTGGATCCAAATTTGCAGGATGAAAGCAACTAGATCAAAGATCAGCCCCGGTGAGAGTACAGAGAGTACAGAGTTGAAGGACCAGAGGTATTCTTCATATGGAAGAGAAGGAATTAACAGCTTTTAAAAGGTGCAGGGACCACAGATCTTCCTTATAATCCTCAGGCTGGGTTTCACAAATAAAGGCGGAATACACATCTACCTCATTTCCTTCTCCTACCCAAAACTATACATGATCTTAAATCCACTGCTGATAAATCTTAGAAGAGTATGTGCTTCTATAGTGGAAAAATCTAAGCATGATGCTCGTAAGTCATCACCAGAAATAGAACTTTTCTGGAGATATAAGGAGAAGACTGTTTATGAGACTCTCTCTAGTCAACACAGGCTACTTTGTCTTCAAGAAACATCCTTCTCTATTTCAGATACCACAGCACACCATCTAACCTGTATTTTAACTCTCCATTCTGGCAAGAATTACTATTTACTCTAGTTCTTAAGAAGTACATATACCATCTCCAGTAACACAGGTCCCACCCGGAATGCAAGCCTCTCCCCTGTCTGATTCTTCTCCTGGCTGGCCACTGCCCATTTCTTTTTTCAAAAAAACCTAATACTTCTTCTAGATGAACTGAGCAAATAGAGGAAGAGAGATTCTTCATTTGTTAGGGGGGAGAGGAGCAGGAGGGTGGAGTTTTACAGGTTGGAATACACAGAGCAGTAGAAGATTCTTGTCTGTAACAACAAAAGTATTACAGCTGAAGTGGCAACTCACTGCTTAAATGCAAGTCAAATCCAAAATAACCATTTACTAAAATGTAGACAGGATAATCACTTCATACGAAAGGAAAAAGGCAACACTACTGGTTTTAATTAAGAGCCTCTTCCACAGCATAATTTATACAAACAGAAGACATAATCTCACCTTTAAACATATAGAACAGTTCTCTAAATTTCTAAATTTGTACTACAAATTGTGTTTATTTTTGTGGAATGAACTTTACAGTAGGCAGAAATAAAAGGCTGTAATAAAAAAAAACATTAAAAATTAAAAAAACAAACAAAAAGTGCAGTGGATAATGTAGTCTAGGATTATTATCTGTTCTAAGTAGCAGAAAATTTTACAGCAAGAAGTACTGCTTTCACTACTGATTAATGTATCCATAGTGAGGAATATGGCATGCGCAAACTGTGAAAAGAGAAAATCTGTGTTCTTCTGCTAGGTCCATACACAGATATACTAAAATTAAAATAGTCCACACCAATGTCATTATGGATGTTTGCATACACACGAAGCTGATGTAGTTCAGTTGGGAAATGTGAATTTGTAATGTTCTGACTGCTGGATTTTGTGTGCAGTTTTGTCTTCTGAAAACTTTGAAACTTGTAAGAGTGAGAACCCAAAACCCCCAGAAATAACAGAGTTCCGTGGGTCCTTGGTGCACTATCATCAGGAGGCAGCTTCCAAAAGGCCCTTCAATGAAAGGACTAACTTTTCTGAACTATGAAAAACAATTTTTAAGGATAGTTTCCTCGGCAAACCCCGCTCTAGAGAAGCATGGTTTGCCAAGAGTACTCAGGGACATCTGAAAGCAAAGGAGTGGAAAGACGCAAGCTAACAGGACCAGAGTTTGTACAGTAACGTGTTGCTGCCATGGTATGCCCTTCCACTTGTCTGCCTGAGCCTTTCCTTTTCCTCTTCAACTTGCCTGGATCTCTAATTTATCCTTTTGCTTCTTTCCCTTTCCTCTTGTTTCCAACCCTTTTTGACTTTTTTCTCCTGAACATACTAACACTGCAGCAGCCATCTCACCACCTGTTATTTTCTCCCATGCCTCTTCTCCATCCTGGCTCATTCCCTACTGCCGAGCCCTTTCCAATCTCTTCCTTGCCTCTTGCTAGACACAATTTTTTATACTACTCTTTAAAAAGACACATTTTTTGTTTTCAGATGCCCAAACCTGGCTTGATTTGCACAGATGATTATGAAGACAAAAAAAAAAAAAAAAAAAGAAAAAAGGACAACAGTCCAAACCAAACTTGAGGTTTACGTCAGAGAGGTTCAAGAGTTTTTCACCAAAAAAAAGCTGAAATAAATTTTTCAGGCTGGAAAATCCAATTTTTTTTTCTCTATGCTCATGTTCAGGAAGAGCAGAAGAATTTTTTCTTGAAACTTTCCTCAAAATGAAAGAAAAAAAGAAAAAATAAATAGCCCAAGGCAGACATGCAGCATGGAAAATGTTATCCTAAACGGTTTACATATAGACTGGCTTTCCACAACTGAAAAAAGGGTTATGAAACCTTAACTATAGGTGGTGTTACCTGCTGTGCCTCTAATTACCCCTTTCAGTAATCCTCACTGTTGCTGGATAGGGACAAAAAAAAGGTGAGAAAAGAGTTTTTCATGGGATTTTAATGCTATGGAATACTTTAATATATAATAATGTCCAGTGGTCACCACCTACAGCACACAGAAAAAAAGCTCTAAGAGCTTTTTAAGCCTTTGAATGACAAGACAGCACTGGTGACCACTGAAGGAAATGAACTTCATTTCTGCCATGTCAAAAGGGATGGCAGAAGGTGCAGGCTGGACCCACAGTGTCCACAGGATCTTGTGCCTGACTCACGACCTCTCCCTAACCTGGCCCCGACAGTCCTAACACATTACTATGCTCTGTGTGTGAAATAACACAAGGATTAGGTTGCACAGCTGGGCTGGTGGTGCTGGGGAAGCACACAGAGACCCCCCCACTTTGGAGGTCTGCCTGGGGTGCCTCCTCCCCAAAGGGTGTGTGAAGGGAAGGTCAGAAGGGGAAGGTCCTCAGTTGGCAGGGGAGTCTGCATGGAAGGGAGTGCATGTGTATGCACATATCTGGGTGTGTGGGATTCCAGAATAGTGCTAGAAATCTATAGGAATTTAGTAAATGAACAGTGTTGTATTACCAATGCTCAACATAACATTCTCTGATTACCTTTTAATTATGTATTGTTAACAAATTCCTAAAGATCTTTCGATCCTGATGTTCATTCACACTAGGTAAACGGAGAGGGTTTTATCCTGCAAAAACCCATCAATCTAACAGAAGGGTCTTTTGTACCATGATACCCTCAGCTCTGGTTGCCCCCCGACCCTTGGGGCACAACACACAGCACAGGACCTGACGGGATTCTGCTGGCAGCTCATATATACAAGAGCTAATTGTCTGCAAACCCATCTGCTCCAGAAAGGGTTTGATTTAATGGGAGACCTTGCTAGTAAAAAAACAGGAGAGGAGGAGGCAAGACAGAAAGCAGAAAGGAGCAGCACACTGGAAGCCAGAAAAGAGGAACACTATGGAGAGATCATCTTGAGTGGCATTATGCAGAACATGCAGGACAACCAGGAGATGAGACCAGTCAGCAGGGGTTTATGAAAGGCAGATCCTGCTTGATGAACCTCATCTCCTTTTGTGACAAGGCGACCCACTTAGTAAATGAGAGAGAGGCTGTGGATGTTTACCTGGACCTTAGTAAGACCTTCAACACTGTTTCTCACAGAATTTTCCTGAAGAAACTGGCTACTTATGTCTCAGACTGAAGTACATGTCACTGGGTAAAAAAATGGCTTGACAGCCAGGCCCAAAGAGTTGTGGTGAATGGAGTTAAACCCAGCTGGTGGCTGGTTGCAAGTGGTGTTGCCCAGGGCTCAGTTCTGGCCCCAGTTCTCTTTATTACCTTTAGCAAGGATCAGGACAAGGGGATGGAGTGCACCCTCACTAAGTTTGCAGATGACACCAAGCTGGGTGGGAGTGTTGATCTGCCTGAGGGTAGGAAGGCTCTGTAAAGGGACCTGGACAAGTTGTATCACTGAGCTGAGGCCAACTGTATGAGATTCAACAAGGCCAAGTGATGGGTCCTGCACTTGGGTCGCAACAACCCCAGGCAACACTACAGACCTGAGGAAGAGTGCCTGGAAAGCTGCCCAGCAGAAAAGGACCTGGGGGTGTTGGTTGACAGCCAGCTGAATATGAGCCAGCAGTGTGCTCAGGTGGCCAAGAAGGCCAACAGCATCCTGGCTTGTACCAGAAATAGTGTGGGCAGGACAAGGGAAATGGTTGTCCCCCCTGTGCTTGGCACTGGTCAGGCCATACCTTGAGTACTGTGCTTAGTATTGGGCCCCTCACTACCAGACAGACATTGAGGTGCTGGAGCAAGTCCAGAGAAGGGCAACAAAGCTGGTGAAGGGTCTAGAGCATAAATCTCATGAGGCACATCTGAGGGAACTAGGATTATTTAGTCTGGAGAATAAGATTCTAAGGGAAGACATTGCTTTCTACAGCAACCTCAAAGAAGGTTGTAGTGAGGTGAATGTTGGTCTCTTCTCCCAAGTAACAAGCAACAGAAAAAGCAGAAATTGTCTCAAGTTGTGCCAGGGGAGATTTAGATTGGATATTAAAAGAAAATTCTTCACTGAAAGAGCTATTAAACACTGGACCAGGCTGTGCAGGAAGGCTGAACCTCCTGAAGGTGTTAAAAGATGTGTGGATGAGGTGCTTAAGAATATGGTTTAGCACTAGACTTGGTAGAATTAGTTTAAGGTTGCACTATATGATCTTAATGGTCTTTTAGACCATAACAATTCTGTGATTCTGTGACATTAGCGATGCTCCTGAGAGAAGGTGCTATGGAGAACACCAGGATGAACGTCATCAGGGAGAAGGATATACAGCAGCTGAGGAGATGACAAGTACAGGTTAGAAATATTAACAGATAAGGAAGGAGAAATGAAACAGCTGCTGAAACTGGCCCTCAAAGAGCCATCAGCAAGATAGGAAGGACTAGAAAAAATGGAAAACCAGAAAAAGAATGGGAAACAGGAGGTACTGATTTCTTGTGCTGTTTTCAACATGAAAAAATAAGTATGTGCTTGAACTGCCTAGAAAAGCAGGAGGACAGGTTTGTTTAAGAAAGAGGAAGGTGGAACATATGGCTCCTGGGATGCATTGGGGAAGCAGAATGCCACCTGAGCAAAATGCCTGGAAGCAGGATTAGAAGAATAGTGGTGGCCTGAGAAGGTTTCGCAATAAAATTAAAAATGAAATTGTTCTGGTCAAACCTGGAAGGAAGAGGAAAATTTAGCATGAGGGAAAAATAAAACTGAGAATAACAAGAACAAAGCCTTTATCTATACCCTACTTCTTGTGTTTCTTTATGAAAAACAAGACAGCTCTGATCTTAACGCTTATGTAATTTTTGTTAATTTCAGTATTGAAAATATCTCACAAAATTGGTTCAGGAAAGTGCTTAAGTTTCATCTGAGCGAAAAGGACTTGGATACAGGCTGATGTAAAGTATAACTTTACGTGCTTTCCAGCCACCAGCCCTGGATCATCAATGTGGTCTCCAGTTTAGCCTCAAAGAAGCGAGGAACATAGAGATTATGGGACAAATGCTGCTGATGCTAATTGTGTATTGACTTTGTTTCTGTATGCATTTTTTGTTTGTTTGTTTGTTGTTTTTTTTTTAATGATCAACATCCATATAAAAGTTGAAATTTGTGACTCTAGATGATTCTGAACCTGCATTTCTACTTCATCTGGTAAAGGATTGGCAAGCAATTCCACCTGACAGCAAGGCCCTGTTAGCATCTGTGTACACATATTTCTTGTTTTCAGCATGAAAAGTTGACCACAGAAGGGAAGTTAAGTCTATACACATATGAAATTTATTTAAGTAGTTAATTTATGCAGTACCATGGCATCTTATTATTTATAATACTTTAAGCTAAAGAAAGAAAAACACACTCCAAGAAAAGATGACAAAAGGTGACTACCTAGAGTGGATTGTTGCCCATTATTCTTCTATTGTATTTATTCAAATTAACAGGAATGTGTGTATCAAAAGAATTCGTGATAGGAAAATTAATACAATTGATAAAAAAAAAAAAAGAATGCTTAATCCACTCTTTTTCTTTTTCTGTACTGCAGGTGCACTTAGGTGCTGCAGGGCTGGTTAATGCCAATAACAGCACAAAGGCAATATTGGCAGGGCAGCTAAGGAAGCCCAGAGCTCGTGGGCTGAAATTCATATCGTACATTAAATTCTGGAATTTTGTTGATAAAACTGGGGTAGTGAAGTTCCAGTTCTACAAAATCAGGAGGTGCTTCCTATAGAGGAGACTACTACCAGAGCCAAATAGCACCTTTGAAAGGAAAACAAATGGGAAAAAGTCTAGATGAGCTCAAGGCCACATGCAGCTCAAAGCTCAAAAAAACCAAAACAGACTAAAATTTCCCCCACCACTTTTTTCCCCCTTCTTTCACTCATAATTTCTTGACGTAATTGCACAAAGTATTAAAACTACGTCACTGCATCAAGTAACTTCTTAAATTATCATTTTGAAACTTAAAACAAAACCCAAACCAGCTGCGAGCTACCTTCCTATGTCCAATCCTCTTGAGAGGGCACAGACTACACTCAGGTACTGAGGGAATGGGAAAAGAATCAAAGATTTATGGACAAAAGGATGCTACTAAACATCAGAATGACCTATCACTGTAGCCTTGTAGAATAATACACAGTTGCTAATAAATCAAAAGCAGACATGAGAGTTGAAAAAAAAAAACAGTTTTCTAGTTGTACAGACTTGTTCATTATGAAATTAGGTACATAAGATGTATTACTAAATACCCTGTAGTCTGGCAAGCCCTAAAGTAAGGTAATCTGTCAGTACCCTCCCTTTCTGTCTCAAGCAATACTTCATTTCAGGGGAGAATTAACCATATTTTATTCATTCACACGCAATGAACCTTGAAATGAGTATCTCTTTTTCCCTTCCTCATGTTTCCATCTCTGTCATTAATGCCTCCTCTATAAAGCTATGCTTTTCCAAGCATCTAGTGACATCTGTTTTCTCTTTTCATCCTCCACCCACAATGTCACAATCTCTAACAAGTTTTTGCTCCCTCACTAACTGTTATGTTCCCATTTTTTCTTGCTCTCCAGCTGCCCTTTCTGGTATCTTTAGACACCTCTTCAAGAGTGCATCTGTCCTTCTGGCATCTGCTTTCTTCCTTCCTTCACATCTCCATGTACCTCTCAGGTCTTGTGTCTGCAACATTCATTCCCAACAAAAGTACTCCATGTGGTTTGCTTCCCTTCTGCTGTTGCATCTGAAAGAAGAAACCTATTCAAAGTCTTGCACTGTCACTCCTTGAGCTTAATAAAACCAACCTCTCTGCATCTGCTACTGCTCTTTGGTCTAAAAGACTTTCCTTCTAATGTTCCTACACCTCAACAATTATTTCTCTTTGGATGAAACAATCTGTCTGACATTCTTTTCCTTGCCAAATCTTTATCAGCTGGTGAGTTCTCCATGTTCACCTATTATGTTTTAAGTATTGTCATTATTCTGCTGTCCTCCTTCTTCTGCTTCTGAGAAGGATTTGTTTTGACAAAACTTGACACAAGTTTTCTGAGCATCTAACAGCACTGCTGGCCCCAAAATTTTAGAAATACTTATTTTAAAGAGCATCTGTGATAAGACTTCTTATTTATACTACTGGGAGGAACTTTTACATGTCTTCTCAGAGAACAACCCTGTAAGTTTTTAAGCTAACCATTTTACAACTTCATTACACAAGAGCACTTGGAAAGATGCCACAGATGCACAAAACTGCTTCCATCTTACCTTTGACATGGCTTCTCCCATCTTCCAACAGTGGTACTACTATAGTGTTGTTCATATTCCCAGGTGATCTCACAGCTGTATAGACAACCGGTACCGACTGTACCACCACAGGAATACGGTGCACGTGACTCATTTTGTTGGACTGCAAGTTCATGGGACTTGAAGGTGGTACTGGATGGATAATGTGCAAAAACTGCTGGCCTCCAACACCAGATGCAGAGGCCACAAGAGGACCTGGAGTTAATACTGACGGTACAGAGGCTGCTGAGGATACTGATGTTATTACTGTGGGTGATGAAGCTGGCCGACTAGAAGAAGAAGTAGAAGTAGAAGAAGGGGAGGAGGCTGATGCTGTCATGGAAACTGGTGAAGATGAAGCTGCTGTAGGGGACGATCGGGCTTTGTTTATTGACAAGTCCACTGGTTCAGTCTGTGTTTGGAAATGGTCTGTAGATAATGAATCCTCTGTGGGGTCTGCCTTCATGTTGTTTAGTAACAAGGGTACAGCTTCCATATCTGGGTAGTTGTGGACGTTTGGAGACTGCTGAGGAAGGACAAAGGAACATAGTTAACAGACGTGGTTAAAGCTGAGTTGCACACCCAATTGCTAATACACATCATACAGTTTGGTCCTGAAAGCCAAAGGATTTGTTCCTGTTTCTTAAATGACATGAAATGCCAGAAATGGGTATGTTCAGTTTTAACAGACCGTTAAAAACTTAGTTCTACTTCTATATCTTGAGAAGGTGGAAAGATTAACTGTATAAAATCACAGTTTCTTCCCACTATTCAAAATTTTTCAGTGGCAAAAGCCTTAGGATCTCCAGAATTAACCAATATTTATATTGATGTTTTCTTCCTAACACCTAACCTTAAGTTAGAGTATTACTTCTGAGTTAGAGTATTTCTTCTGTCATCTCCAATGGACATGAGGAAATACGGGTCACCACCATTTTTCAAACAATCACACAGTCACAAACAATCACAATCAGTCAGTACAGAGCCCCATATTTGTATGGTTGTCCCATGACAGGCAGCAGTGGCCGTGCCAATTAATTATTCTGAATCAGCACTTTATCCAGTCTTCCCCATTGTTATGATTTTATTTTTTCCCATACTAATTAAGAAAAAAAATCTTGACTTCACAAAATAATTTTATGCTTTGGATCAACTCTTTTAAAGTTCATTACACTACATTTCTTCTAGACTGGTGCCATCTGCTATTTTTATAGTTTTATTCCTTATTTCCATCATCCAAAAGGTTAATAGAATTTCTGAATAATGGTAGGCCAAAGAGATAGGCTCATTTGATAAATCTTTCCTTTTTGACAGTACATCATTAATAACTACTCTTTAAAAATGTTTTTTCAAGTAATTTTCAATAGGCAGAGCAAGGAAGGAAATGCCCATTGATAACCTGGTAGTAAGACAAAGCACAGCTCTCAGCTCCTCAGCTAAGAACTTCCATGGCACTGCAGAGCTGCTCTGTAGGCACACACACCATTATGTGCTGTATGTATGGTATGGGAAACCAACCTCAGTAAAAAAAAAAAAAAAAAAAAAAAAAATTGCCAGGCTACTTCAAACCTTACTCGACCAGAAGCTGTTATTCCATATGCAGATCTAACAAGCAATCTTTTATGGCACCTAAGCAGCTCTAAATGCATTCTCTAGATTGTAGTATTTATTAAGTATCTAAAAATATTAAATCAAAAATATTTAAGCCACAAACATTTTAGTTCGTTTACACTTAGTAAGCTAACAATCAAGCAAGCTGTGAATTCACTTTGGGATTTTTATCATCAACTGCATTAAATATTTTCATGGAGAACCCTCCTGATTTTGAGCCAGAGCCAAATTTCATCACAGAAAGGAGTTTTATTGCAAAAGGAAAATAGAAACAGTAATATTAAAAACTCCAATAATAACAGCTTAAGTGGTTATTATCCCCAGCATGATGAAAGATGGGATGTTCTAGTGGATCCCATCTATTTAGCTGACTTAGATTGGTTCTCAGGGCTGACACTTTGTCCCATTTGAAAGCAGGAACATCTATTGAACAGCCAGTCTCTTCCTCCATTCATACACAAATCAACTTAAAACAAAAGGATCTCAATTCATCCAGCCTTCGACCCTGCTGTTCTGCTGTAATACAAGTAACAAAAGAAAAAAAAAAGCCTTTATAAAGACAATACGAAATTCTCCTGCTAAAAAAAGAACATGGAATGAAGAATGTCACTTTACAAGGCACATAACCAGATACTAGTAACAAGGTCAAGAAAACCTTCTCCTCAAGAAGGCAAAACTGCGTGTAATGAGACTGATGATTTCTGGTAACTTCTTCTGAAACATCTGACTCTGTGTTAAGAACCCCGTGTCTGCTATGACAGAGACAAAACCATAAACATCCATGGCACAAACAGTTGATTTGTCAAATCTTGACAAGTTGTATATGCAACAGGCAAACAGGCTGGTTCTGCTGAACTAAATATATTGATGGTAGGTAGAGTGAAGGCAAGCCCAAGAGGGACACCCTGCACAGGCTATACTGAAATCTTCCTAAGGCCAAAGGCAACATCTTAAAATGTTTGAGAGAAGATGAATAAATGGGATTTCAAGGGCCTTGTGCACATAGTTGTGCAAGGGTCATCTAGAAGTAGTTGGCACTGACAGCTCCATCCATGGAAGAAATCCTACATATTTACTTACTTTCAGGCTTTCTCTGGGTGCCAGAGGCAGATTTCAGGTTAACCTAATGCCACCTGCCTCAGCAGCACAACCTGTTATTCTGTGGCTGCCCCATCCCTGGAAGAGTTCAAGGCCAGGCTGGATGGAGCTTAGAGCAATCTGGTCTCGTGGAAGGTGTCTCTGTCCATGCAAGGGGGTTGGAACTAGATGAACTTTAAGGTCACTCCCAAACCAAGCCATGCCACAACTCCATATAACTTGGATTAGAGATAAAGATCAATTACTCTGTTGTTGGTGTCCTTGAGTAATCGGAGGGCACTGGGGACCTGATGTACTTAGCATATGCACATCAGACTGCTCCCAGAAGACTTCTGTGATACTGCCATGGCTGGACACAAGGGGGATCCATATAGACCTCAAAAGGAGTCCATCACAAATCTGCCCCAAAGTACCACCTGCCTTGGCAGCGAGAAGCATCAGGTTCCTTACAAAGTGCTTGTTCCATGGATAGTCAACTGTTTTTGAGACTAAGCACAGATCATGACTTATAGACTATTCTAGATTGTGCTAAGAACACACCTTCATTTTACCATAGTAACTACACCCAGTCTTTTGAGAATTATAAAAATTAAAAGTAAAAATAAAAAGGAAAAAGTATCATGTAACTACAGTATATCATACAAATCACTTTCTCTTTTAATAGCTTGTCTACATTCACATTTGTACAGTTCATTTCGCATACTGCATCTATCTTTCAGTAGATAGCCTCTTCTTGTGCAGAGATTTTGGAGGGGCCGTGAAGTCTCTATATACTGTGGTAATACAGCTGGTATTGTTATTTCAGTCTTCAGTGGTGAAACTGAATTCAAAACCTCTACAATCCCTTCATTAATTTCTCCAAATAGGATGCAAACTGGTATGCCCTTCAGTGACCTCCTTTTCCTGCCAAAACTCTAAGACTAAGAATGCCCTTTCTTTGGTAAATTCAGGCTGTGACTGATGTCAGTCAACATGACAAAAGACAGTAGGGTCCTTATCAAAACAGGTTTGTACACCCCGTACTTAAGATGAAAAATGCAAACAAGTGTTGTATTTTGTTCTGGTGGTGGTGAACAAAGAGATCTAACCCATCAACTCACAATCCTTTACAGTGACCTACATGTTGTACAGACGTTTCTCCGTGATCTCAGATTTTATCTAAGCTGCCAATGATCTATTAAAGTTGTATTTGAATCAAAATTTTGAACACTAAAATATCATTGTTTTCTGAAAAAAGGATGGTATATGCAAATCTTTCCCTGTGAACTAAATGACAAAGAGTAGCATCAAAGCCAAAAGGAATGGCTAAATTCTCAGCATACTATTTCTTAGTATCTTCCCAGAACATTATTAACCAAGAATTAACAGCTCATTTCCCCAGTCAATGAGCGTTGCCATTACTTTCATTTATCAGTTCCACATCTCTACTAATTGAGAGGATCACAACACTATGGCTGGGATATTCAGAGTTATACATTCAGCCATTCTGTCAGCTCATAAAGTCAACTGGATAAAAAAAAAAAAAAAAAAAAAAAGGTGTTTTTTTTTCTCCAATGTCTCTGTTACTGCCTTTCCAGCCTCATCTACTCAACTAAGCTTCCTGTGGTGGTGTGATTGTTAGTTAGATGATTGTTAGTTTGGGCTTCAGAAACAGGTTGTCTCCATCTGGATTCCAAAAGCATCTGTGCTGGTTTTGCAAAATTTGTTTTGGTTTCAGGGGTTCTAAACTCTGTTGTTGAGAGTTTGAAAGCTTCCAGAGCACTTGGTGGGTTAGAACGGGTTCAGCTGGAGGTCCCTGTAACCCAGTGGGCTGCCTTGGATGCCAGCCCAGACCATGAGAATGCAACATAATGGGGTACAGCTCTACCATGGCTTCCCTTATCATCTCACTGCCCACTGGTACAAAAGAGAGAGACAATTTCAGCCCTGCCTCCAGCTGGGACTCAGAGGCAAATATCAGTAATGCCTCTCTCTACAATGCCACCATCACATCTTATGCTGTTCACCATCCACTCAAATCCAGTCTGAAACAGAACTGGCAGGTAGGTTAGGATAAATCCCTGCTAGAAAAAAGCTACATGCCCTGCTAGTCAGTGCTCTTGGTTCATGCTTTTTGTGTCTGCCCTTTAAAGATGTACACCAGTATTCTCTGCAGTGCTCCATTTCATCAGCTTGCCATTAATAAACACCGCCACACAACGCTACTCACAAAGCTTTTTCTGGCTGTGTAAAAAAGCATTCCTCACTGCCTGTTTCCTCAATCATTATGGAAAAACAAACAACCAGCCACAGAACTGGCTACAAGACTCTGAGGGAAGCATAGTGAAGTTCTGGCTTATCCTATCTGTTAGATGTCCATCCGTTCCTGCAGAACTCTATTTAATCTTCATTACAGCCCCCTGAACTCCACCCCCACTTAATTTAGGATAAATTTTGCAACAGCCCCTTTCCACTCTCCTCTACTGATGGCAGTGTTCTCTGTGTCTCCCAGCATTGTCCCCCATCAATACCCATGCCACGAAGAGCTCATAGTTTCCACAAAGCTGAGGTTCAAACCAGGGAAAAAGCAAAGATTATTTTGGTTTCAGCAACTCATCCTGACGCCTTGCAGTGCATCAACTTCACAGGGTACTAAAAGCTTCAGTGACTCTAAGCCTTTGTCAAGCCTTATTGCTCCCAAACAAGAGTTTACAAACCTCCAACAATCAGTTGTCAGCTCTAAAGTGTTCTTCCTTTTTGGCAGCTATCTCCCAAGGTCAAACAATTTGTAAGAAAGCATACCAAAAAAGCTGTCCTTGATGACGGAAACTGAACAGACTAAATTTAGCATTTATAAAATAAGCTGGCTTTGAGGACAGGAAGTTAAAAAATAAATTGCTCAACATTTAACTCTTCAGTCAAATCACAAAACCCCCCTTCTTGGCTGTCACTGTACTGCCCCACCTCGTTCTGCTCTGGCAGCAGAAATTTCAAGTGGGATGAATTTGTTTTGTCAGAGTTAAAGGAGAGTGAGATGAGAAAAATCATACTGCTTTTGAAAAGCTACCTACAATTTTAACCATGTCATTGCCACTGCCATACAGAATCACCAAGGCTTGGTGGTGCAGGCTCTAGTCTTCTGGTCAGGCAGTGGAGAACTGCACCCAGACAGAACAGCTTTCAGCTCTGATCACCATGCCTATAGGCTGGTATCTAGATAATCAAGAATATTCTGTAGGTTACAGATTTTTAAATACTTCACAGTGTAAGAAACATGTTAGGTTCGAAATGATAAAAAAGATTTCATAGAATCATAGAATCATAGAATTAGCCGGGTTGGAAGGGACCTCAGAGATCATCAAGTCCAACCCTTGACCCACCGGAGCACAGTTGCTAGACCATGGCACTGAGTGCCACATCCAGTCTTTTTTAAAATGTCTCCAGGGACGGAGAATCTACCACCTCACTGGGCAGACCATTCCATTGCCTGATCAATTTGCTCTGGTGGAAGTAATTTTGCCTTTGCAAAACATAGTGATGTGCTTACAACTCTTAATGCCATTAGACAGGTGTGCAGGTGGATTTGTTTTAGGCTGTGGTGTGTTCATCTACAGTTTACAAATTGCCTTTTTTATGTCTGAAACAGAATAAGGTTAAAAAGCTCAACCCCAAGAAACTGCATTGCTGTGTATCTGCCTGTCACACCCCAACTAAGTATTTGTTGAGAATGGAAGATTGGTGCAGAGTTAGATTGGGTGAGTAGCAGCTTGAGTGCTTCAAGAGCTCTGTAAACCATGGCCCAAGTACCCAGCCCTTTACTCAGTGCCTTCTTAATCTAGGAGAGAATTCTCTTTAAAATTAAGGGAAGAGTTATTTTGAAAACACCTTCCTGTCATAAGACATTACATTCACAGTATTCACAGGCTTCTGCTCCAAAATCTCCCCTTCAACTAAAGCAAACAAATTGAAAAGGGAGAAGTAATAAAACCTGAAAAAACCATTGAACTAAACAACCTGCAGTTGAAACACTCTGTTGTCCTCCTGAAGAGATTCAAATACATGAAGGATTCAAATATGGCCATTCATATACAGACAAGTAAAATTCAATCTCTAAGGCTGTAAAAAATTATTTTTTTAATCTTTTCCTAAACAGCTCAAACTAAGACTGGCAAAATGTGATTCAAAATGAAAGATCCCTACTCAAACAGTTAAGTTTTTAAACATGTTTAACAATGAAGGCAAGTATACCTAGTGTGAAATTACTTTTAAATAACACATCTGCAAAAACAGACCATGCATTAAGGTTATTTGGCATTTAACTCCCCTGTCCCAAAACTGACACATTTGCCAAAGGATTCCTCAAATGGTACAGAAAGAGAAGAAGTGATACTAGATTCCTACAGCCCAATAAACTAAGCAGTTCCTGTACTATCTGGCACATTAAATGTAAAAATATAACACTTATCTTGAATATGAGTCCAAATTTTCAGTATCTCAAACTCTACATGGGCCTGCCATTATTTTTTTGAAGAACAACAAAGCCTACCCCCTCAAGCCCTAAATCATTAACACATTCAGAAAACTATCTGTACAGCATAGATTTAATATTCAAGCAGTGTTACTTGAATGCTCTGCTTTTTTTAGTTGAAAAAAACTACTAAATGCCCATCGATACAACTCAACTCTAAGAGAAATAAGTCTAACAAAAGTATGGAACAACAGTATTGTAAAACATTGCTTTCAATATTCTTTCCTTAAGCATATAAAGAATACTGATAATATATTTGTATTACTTGTACCAATCCATTTCAGATTTGAACATAATTTCTGAACAAATGGCAGTTCTCTATATATATGTCAAAGGGGAGTTAAAATACTGGAAAAAAAGTATCTTACTACAATTTAAAAAAAAAAAAAATTAAATCCCAAGAATAAAGTTTCTAAATTCTCAGATAACGTGAATTTCACGTATCCACTTTTGCAGCTGTCCTCATAAGTTTTTCCCTCATGTTTTATGGGCAATCCTTCCTCTTTTCAATTTCACAGAATCAGAGAATCATTTTGTTTGGAAAAGATCTTTAAGATCGTAAGAGTCCAACTGCTGCCAAATCTACCACTAAACCATGTTCCCCATCACCACACCTACATGTCTTTTAAATTCCTCCAGGGATACTGACTCCACCACTTGCCTGGGTAGCTTGTTCCCATGCATGACAACCATTTCAGTAATGAAATTTTTCCTAACAGTAAGCAACGTGCCCTTGTGGCCAAGAAGTATCCTGGGATGCATAAGAAGAGTGTGGCCAGCAGGCCAAGGGAGGCCATCCTCCCCTTCTACTCTGCCCTGGTGAGGCCACATCTTGTATACTGATTACCATTCTGGGTTCAGGAAAGAGAAGGAATCACTGGAGAGACTTCACTGAGCTACAAAGATGATCACAGGACCGGAGCATCTCTTTTATGAGGAAAGGTTTAAAGACCTAGGACTGTTAGCCTGGAGAAGACTGAGAGAAGGATGAGGAAGAACTTCTTTATTTTGAGGGTGTCAGAGCATTGAAACAGTCTGCCCAGAGAGGCTGTGTATGCTACATCTCTGCAGACATTCCAAACCCACTCAGATGCAGTCCTGTGCCTCTTGCTCTTGGCTAACCCGATTTAGTAAGGGAACTGTACTCGATGATCTCTACAGGACCATTCTAACCTCGAGCATTCTCTGAAGAGACTGAAACCCAACTTCCTACACCTCCTCTCAGGTACTTACAGAGAGCAATAACATCTCCACTTTCAAGTTCTTCATTTCCCCTACTCCAGTCTTAAATTGGGATCTCTCCATTCAGTTCATTAAAAAAACAAACAAACAAACAAACAAAAAAACAACAAAAAGAAACCTACACTGAAGAGCACCATGAATTAAATGAGATTAAAGAGTTAATAAATTTAAGTCCTTGATATTTACATTAGAAAATAATTTTTAAAATTTAGTACGCGTACACCAGGATTTGTGCATTAATTTGGTTTCATCAGTCTAGACTGCTTAGCCTAAGATGGATTTTTTCCTTAAATGCACACAGCAGCATTTAAATTTCTAGTTGAAAATATTCAAATTATATTCTAAGATTTATTTTTATCTAACAGGGAAGCATTCGGTGCTTCCATACAAACCAACTTGCACTGAAAAACAATAAAAGCCTGGAGAATAATTTGTACCCAGCAGTATGCAGAAGATCCACAAGTTGAAACTTTAATGTGAAGATTTGGTAAGCAATTTCTTAGTCTGCACATCACAGATCATTCATAAGTGTATTAGCAAAAAAATAACTATGACAAGTAATGCATGAAACTATTATTTATACCTTTTAAGCACCAGCACAAAGCACTGCACCCACCAGCCTTGGAGCTCAGCACTTCCAAAGTGACCCTGCACTTCCATGTAATTTCTCCTTGGGCAAGGAGTGGCAGATACTGCAGGAGGACTCTGTGCCACCAGTAGATACAGCTGTCATGGAAAAAGGCATGAAAAGATTGGGCAGCTAATTCTTTCCAATTACTCCTCATTACTCAGTCTTGCTTGCATCTCCTCTGAGGTATGAAGATACCCATGAACTACTTGAACAATTCTACAGCTATCTGATAAATTCATCAGGAGTGGTGGTGGTAGTGGGTATGCCAAGCCTGAAACTCACATTTGATACATTATCCATATACTGCAACTGTGTTTCTCTCTGTCTCTTTCTCCTTGTCTCTGTTCACCCTAATTTCTACCCAAAGTATTCCTTTTCCCAAATAAACCTCCTTCTTCTGTTCAAAGTCCTTCAAGATGATGTTTAAGTTCACTTGTTCTCATCTCTGAATTGAGATTGCATCTTAGTTTTGACAATTGAGTAGAACTAACAATAGCTAGGTCTGACTGAAATGAAGCCTTTCAGTAGTTTGGGAGTGGGAGACAACAAAAAATAGTTCACTTTAGAGAGAAAAGGTTTAAGTAACTTTTTACTAAAAATAACACTTTCCAGCATCTGTCCCTGAACAGACTTCCAGGACAACTATCCCAGAACTGGCTGCCTGTCCTAGTAAAATAAACATGGCTGGTATCATTCTCTGGCACTGAAGATCCATGGCCTGAATTTGTATAGCCAAAACTTCACATCCTCTGAGTGCAAGTGGCTCTACCCCAGGCTCATTAAACTGGACATATCAAACTCACTTGTAGCCCACTGAAGTCCTCCCTCCTACTTCCACTGCTGCCCCTCCTCTGGGACAAAGAAGCAGCAAGGAGGACATCAGCTGACCTCAAAAAAGGAAAAAGAGTCAAATCTGGGAGAACACTAGCTAGAAAAAAGCACTACAGAGACAGTCAAAACGCAGAGATTGAGTCTGAGAGGGGAAACTGATAGTGAGTCTTGGTTGGGAAGACTGAGACACCATCAGTAAAGAGACTGAACCTCCTCATGTGAGGGGACCCTGTGTATTAATGAACTTAGGCATTTTAAATCCTGAAGTCATCTAATGTCACCTCAGATGCAACTGGGAGCACTACAGGATGAGGACAAGGGTGGGAAGAAAATGATGCCCAAATCCCTGGGTGGTGAGGTTGGTTGGCAAGGCAGCAGGGCTTGGATGAACATAAGGAAGAGTGTCCCACCCTGGAGGAGACAGGACAGGTCAAGTTTGGAGCAAGCAGACAAAAGGGCTTGTGACAAGTAAAGCAAAACATCCTGCCAGTGCCTGGCATGGGACCCAAAGCCTCTGAGGTTCACCATTCCTCTGCTGTCAGCAGATATCACTGACAGCCACTGGTGAAATATGCCATCCCTCCACAACACCCGTCCACAAAAACTGAAGACAACAAGTGTGGTACTGCAGTAATTGCCTGCTACAGGGTCTGATAAAAGTTAGCACAGACAGTCCTCTTCCTAACACTGCCCAAAGGGAGATTGCTTCATTGTTCAGACCTTTTCCCAACATATTTTGGGAAGGAAGGATTGGGATGGCTACTTTTGACTTTTTCCACAAAAGTGAATGTGCTTTTACATAAACTATGAATATGTATCTTTGGAAAAATTAGTTTTTAATGTCCCTGGGATGGATTTTGATTCAACTCACTGGCTTGGTATGTCACACTATTTATTCTTACACAAGAAAAGACCAAGAATTAAAATCTAACCCTCTGTGTGCACAATTTTCAGTCTTTATATATATTATAAAATTACAGTTAAAGGCTAAGTAAGGTAGGATATCTATTATGAGATGGACAACATATTGACACCAGCATGACCAGCAGACACATCCTCTGGTGTAAAGCAACACTCTGAAGCTGAATGCGAAGACTTCCTTGTTTCAGTTCTCATCCTAAGGCAACAATAACCAGTTACTGACAATCAGAAATCTTCTTTAAATGGGGATAACAGAGACTACTTCTGCTTTACAGAAGGAAAAATGTAGGGTAAGAATCTCAAGAGTTTTTCCAGTATTACAATACCAAAGTTGAGAGTTCCAACATTAGAGCTAGAACAACATAATCATAAAAATATTCAATCAATTCTAACCATGAAACCCTATATTATTGTATTCTTTCCAATTTTTAAGGGTCCTGAATGTAAATAGCATAGTACAAAACCTATCATTATTCACAGTAATCTTCACGCTCTAAAGTCTGCAAGTGTGTATCTATAAAAACTCTCATTATTTGAAACTATCACATCTGAAATCTGAAACAATTGCACACACTCATGTTCCTACTTCTTTATACCTTTAATCTTAAAAACAATAGATATCTAGGCAACTGAACTAAAACTCAAACCAATAGTGTTCTTAATGGCTAACAAAATCCCAGTGACTTTTATTACACAGAAGAAACTGTGTATTTAGGTTTTTTTTCTCAGCACAGAGCAACACAGAACTAATATGATCATCATGTCTTTAGTTATGGGTGACATCACTAAGTTTGTTTCAGAGGACTAATTGCTTTCAAACAGAGGAACCATCAATTTTCAAAAAAGGTACTTGTAACAGCATGTTAATACTTTTCATATCCTATGCTTATATCAGCTTTGTATTACATGACAGTGCCTAAAATTAAATTCTGTTAAAGACAACAATTATTGGGTTTTGACTACAAGTAATACACACAAAAGACCAAGTTAGCCACCTGAAGCTAAACTCTAGGTAAAACAATTCTCTTGATTACTTATAAGTATTTTAATTTAATGGAAACTTCTCATATACTCCCCACAGTGACAGGGGCAACAAGGCACAAACAATTTCTCCTATTTCTCCAGAGAAAAAGTGAAAGAAATGGAAATGAAGAACCCTCTTATTTTGGCCCACAAATTGCTTTTCAACAGAATGAGAAGTGTTTTTATTTCCAAGACTTGTTACAATCTACTGCTTTAAAAAAAAAACAAAACAAAAAGAGGGTGTGTGTTAAAATGAACTATCACTAATAATGCACATTGACCCATTTCATATTTATGTTAGGCAAAGAACACACATCAGTAAATTTGGTATCTTTTTGCTATTTCTTTACAGATTATAACAAGCTAGTGAATTTAAAATCAATTCCCAAAAGCTTCTGGTTGACCTAAATTCTCTTTCCTTGTCTCCTTCCAACCCCGTTCCTTTTTTAAGAAAACAATGTTTTGTATAAAGTTTACTTTTGGTTCCTTCAGTAAGCAAAGTGATTTGGGCCCCGTATGGATGCCCATGCATTTGAGTCTTGCTGGAGGACAGCATGGAGCCATGGTACAGGCTCTGGCACCTTCATGGTGAGACACTGGCACTGTCTGGGACATGCCAGTACACCTTGGGAGGGTACAAGGTGACAATGCTGGCAGCCATTTAAATTTGCTAACTGCAACACACACAAGCACCTCCTGCAAGCATGGAAGGCAGAAGAAAGAAAGTTCTTATTTTGTTTCATTCTGGTAAAAAAGGTTTTATAATGCTTGATGTCTTTTTTCATAGAATCATAGAATCAAAGAATTAGCCGGGTTGGAAGGGACCTCAGAGATCTTCAAGTCCAACCCTTGACCCACCGGAGCAGTTGCTAGACCATGGCACTGAGTGCCACATCCAGTCTTTTTTTAAATGTCTCCAGGGACGGAGAATCCACCACCTCACCGGGCAGACCATTCCATTGCCTGATCACCCTCTCCGTGAAGAAATTCTTTCTAATATCTAACCTAAATCTCCCCTGATCTAACCTAAATCTCCCCTGAAATAACACAGAAATAAACACACTGCCCACTGCATGATGCTGTGTAACATCACAAGTGATGTCAGGTAAGCGCTGTCACACATACCCACAACAGGACACGCATCATGCAACAGGACATGGCATCTGATGCTTTGTGACATCACTGAAACTCTGTGACATCCCTCACAAAACTGAAACTTTGTGACATCACTCCCAACATCTGAACCAAAATTACTGTTATGAATGGAGAAAGTCCTCAACTCCATGTATCTATAAACTGGTAATTTGTTGTTGTATTTTTACATGCATAGACAGACACGGGGATTCAGACTTACTCAGAAGTAAAAGGTTATGAGAAGGATCCAAAGCCACTGACCATTTCCAGAAGACATATTCAAGAAGCACCATTGTTGAAGGCATAAGAGTTTACTCCTGCATGTCTGTTGTTTTGCTGTTCTGACTCAGAAAGAAGTCTTGAATTACACACAAAACCTATGTGTTTACTTTGGGAGTGGTGTACAAAGTAACTTTAAAAGCAGTGGAAAACAAATCATTCTGTTTTCCACTAACTGTTGTTACTGTGCACAATCAAGTGCAGATGAGCACACCAAATATGTCTGAGTAGACATACTCTGCTTCTCCTCAGACACAGACACTATTACTCCTGTTGACACATGGGTCTTACGTTTAAGCTATTTTACAGCACTAATTAGTACTGACAACTCTTAATATATTACAAATTAAAGAGGAGAATTCACACTTAGGCTTAGAGGTTTTTTTCTCCAGTGAATTAAAGAGTATCTCTAGCTTTAACACACACATAATTGCATGTTACAGCCATGAAAATCTAACACCAGAAAACTAATAGCTTTAAAGTGCAGCTGTTTGATAAAGGGCTTGGAGTCTCACAAGTCTGCTTCAGTAATTTGAGACTTCAGCACTCAAACAATAAAGAAGATGTCTGATGCAGAGTAACACCTGAGCAGCTTGGACCATAGTTCGTCTGCAGGGCAGTTCCTACGAGACCTGGGCCCGGGTGATGGTGTAATTACTGTGCTTAGCTCAGGTACCCTTGAAATGTCAGTATACTCAACATTTTTGATAGATTTCACCTCTAATATCCTTCACATATACCCATGGATGTATCAGTGAACAGTTTGGCTTGGAAACAACCTTCTAAGATCATCTGGTACAACCTCTGCCACATGCAGGGACACCTTCCACTGGAGCATATTGTTCAAAGCCCCAGCTGACTTGGCCTTAAACATTTTCAGGAAGGAGACATCTACAGCTTCCCTGGGCAACCTGTTCCAGTGTTATACCACATTCATTGTAAAGAATTTCTTCCTTACAACCAACGTAAACATACCCTCCTTCAGTTTAAAACCATTGCCCTGCCCCATGACCTGTGTCATTCACTACAACTCCTGGTAAAGGACTTTCTCCTTCTTTCTTATAAGCCCCCTTTAATAATTCAAAGACTGCATATAAGGTCTCCCTGGCATCTTCTCTCCAGGCTTGGCAGCTCCAGCTTACTCAGCTTTTCTTCACAGGAGAGGTGTTGCATCTCTCTGGCCATTTTCACAGCTCTCCCCTGGACTCATTGTAAGAGTTCTTACGGTATTTTCATTCCACACCAAAGATTACCCTTTTACTTTTCATATAGAGCCAGCAACTCCTTCACATGCAAAAAGACATTTTAGAGTTAACACTGACAGTATGAGTAAAAATCACTCTCTGATGGCATATATAACACTCTTCTGCAATATTCTCCTTGCTGCTTGCCCAGTCTGTGATTCGCAATCCATTACACAAGGTCAAGCTTACAGATACTGCTCATCATTTAGAGGCACGTGAGCCATGGAGAAGAGCCTGTGCCTAATTCCCAACAAACTTCACAGTAATGGCAGCACCAGCACCAGCACTAGGTCTACCACTTGCCTCTCTAACTGGGAACAGCCCAAGAGAGGATGAAATAGCTATGAAAATTAGCAGCTATGGAAAATTCTTCTCCAAAGGAGGTTTCTTATGCCCTCATTAGCTACATTTAAGATAGAAGCACTTTGGATTAACTTTGTAAGAAAAAAACAACTCCATCAAATAAAACCTATCATACTGAGCAGAAATGTGCTTACTTTAGCTTAATGGTGTCAGAGCAGCACAGCATCTCACTACCTGTCCTGCTGGTGCTGAGCTAAGGCACTCAGCATCTTCACCACCTGCCATCAGACTCCAGAACTAGAGTCACCTTCTACAGCCTAAAGTCCCTTCTGAAAATTAGGGAGGTACAGTTGGGAGACCTGAGTCCCACACTGACCTTTTTTTTTTTTTTTTCATGTGTTACAGGAAAATGATGACTATTCCTTATTGGGGATAGTCTTGAGTTCTGGTCCCATGTCATTTTAGGTAATCACTGGATGAAATCAGTGAAGGGTATTTTGTAAGCAACATGTGAGATTGTGTCAGCCCATCTTCCACTAGCAAAGCTGTCAGCAGCCTCTGGCTTGCATGCCAAAGTTGCCATGTTGGGTAGACCAAATAGCAAGCAACAAGAATTTGATGCCAAAATCATCTATCTCTCACAGAATTAAGATGTCATTAATTACCTGTTTGGTAACATATGTTCAGCTAAGAGAAAAAAATGGTTGAGAACAATACAGTTGGAAATCTGCCTAGCAAGTCAACTATGATAGAAATATTCTCTTTCTTGTCCTGTAAACCTTAAAAGTTGTAAAGCAGACCAGTTTGAAAAGGATGTATCATAGAATATGCCGAGTTGGAAGGGACCCATCAGGGTCAACAAGTCCAACTCTTGTCCCTGTGTAGGGCACCTCCAGAATCACACCATGCTCCTGAGAGCATCATCCAAACACTTCTTGAACTCAGGCAGGCTTGGTGCTGTGACCACTTCCCTGGGGAGCCTGTTCAGCTCAGCTGCCCTCTGGATGAAAAAACTTTTCCTAATATCTGATTCAGCTTTCTACCACTTCTCCAAGTCTTGTCTTCAGTCACAGGAGCAAAGAAATTAGTGCCAGTCCCATCTCTTCCCCTTGTGAGGAAGCCATTTACTGCAATGAGATCACCCCTCAGTCTCCTCTTCTCCAAACTGAACAATCCAAGTGACCTCAGCCACTCCTCATAAGACATTATGCCACACCTCGAGTCCTGTGTCCAGTTCTGGGCCCCTGAGTTCAGGAAGGAGATTGAGGTCCTGGAGCAGGTCCAAAGGAGGGCAACCAGGCTGGTGAAGGGACTCCAGCACAAGTCCTGTGAGGAGAGGCTGAGGGAGCTGGGGGTGTTCAGCCTGGAGAAGAGGAGGCTCAGGGGAGACCTCATCGCTCTCTACAACTCCCTGAAAGGAGGCTGGAGCCAGGGGGGGGTTGGTCTCTTTTCCCAGGCAACTTTCAACAAGACAAGAGGGCATTGTCTCAAGTTGTGCCAGGGGAGGTTTAGGTTGGATATTAGAAAGAATTTCTTCACGGAGAGGGTGATCAGACATTGGAATGGGCTGCCCAGGTAAGTAGTGGATTCCCCATCGCTGGAGATATTTAAAAAGAGACTGGATGTGGCACTCAGTGCCATAGTCTAGCAACTGCAGCAGTGGGTCAAGGGTTGGACATGATGATCTCTGAGGTCCCTTCCAACCCAGACAATTCTATGATTCTATGACATCCCCTCCAGAGCCTTCACCATCCTTGTTACTCTCCTTTGGATGCTCTCCAATAGCTTGATGTCTTTTCCATCTATCCTGCAGTGCCCAAAACTGCACACAGTACTCAAAGTGATCACCTGCCTTGATCGGCTGATGCCTCTGTGCTTGATGCACCCCAGGACATGGTTGGCCCTCCTGGCTGCCAGGGCACACTGATGGCTCATGTTCAGTTTGCCATCAACCAGGACCCCCAGGTCTCTCTCCACCAGGCTGCTCTCCAGCCACTCATTCCCCAGTCTGTACTTGTCACCACGGTTGCCCCATCCCAGGTGCAGAATTTGGTACTTGCCCTTCTTAAATCGTTGGGATGCATCCATAGGACCCCATCTCAGGACAGCCTCACAACTGCACTTTGTAAGCCATTAAAAAAAAACTTCATTGTCCTCTCCTTTTAAGTGCAGGAGATGGGTATGAATCTCCTCAGGCACTGGTGCAAACTGAACCCAGGTCTTCCCTATCATTAGTGCTTAAGTGCCCAGTGCCTCTAGGTAAAATGTGCAAGAACATTACCTGCTATTTCTGTGTTTTAAAATATAAAGTTTCACAGTATCTAAAGCAGAGTCTAAGTCAGAGCAGTAAAAGTTGGAGCAACTAAATCACCAAGTCAGACATCTGACAGGACATCTATAGATTATCTCTCTTCCTAGTTCTTATTAGATGCACACGCTACTGAGCTGCCTTTTAAGAGGGCTGCACACACACATAAGATTTTAGGTAAAATAAATATAATAATAAGTGTAAATACAATATATTATTTTTTAAAAAAATAATATTACATTCCTCCAAATTTTTGTACTAAACCAGAAGAAATACAGATGTCTTTTTCTGCATCCTGGCACTGAAATCCCTGTTGTTCCATTTCAGGAAGAGATCAGGCTGAATGCCTACTTATTTTTCTGAGTAAAAATTCAGAAGCAAAAGAAAGTTGGATTCACACTTATGTGTGACTAGGTGTCCAATGACAAGATGACACGGACATCATTTACATGACAACAGTGCTGTGAAAAGACTGTTTATAATCCCATTAAAACATGTTAGTAGAATGTCTTGCAGTTAATATAAACCCAGGTGGTCTTCATGGACAGAGATGAGGTACTTCATCATACTGTATGGTAACAAGAACCTTGATATACAAGGATCTGTTCTGCAAGTGCAGTAAGCATTTCTGAGGAATCTGAAAGACTATACATCTTAGACAGCAATTTATATTCAACTACAAACTAATCTAGTGCCTACACAGGATATAATTAATAGCTTTACTTCTTTATTATTTTGGAATGTAAAGACAAGCTTTATCAGCATTTTTTACTCCTTCCCTCCTTTTAAAAAAGTGAGTTCCTCTTGTATGGAAGCAAAACAACAGTTACATTTCACTGTCTGTCACAGATATTGCTATTTTACTACATTTAAAGTAAGTTAATAATGATACTAGAAGGTTATCACTTGGACTTTACCAAGACAGCTGCAGTATATCTACAGTGCCTGTGTTACCTGGTGGAACACAATAAAGCTGATAGACTCACAGATTAAAGGAAGTGGATTTTACCTGCCAAACTGTAATTTTGTTTTGTTTGTGATGATTTATCATCCTCTGAAGTTTGCTTATTTCATTTTATGATATATTCTGTGTTCAGTGTAACATTAGACAGTGGATCAGGCCAGACACCAGCCCCATGGGATGCAGGCAGTGCTTAAAGTGACCAAGGCTGTTGCTCAACCAATTAATGACTCCTGTCCTGAGGGAAAAGCTTTCCAAATGGCTAAGAAAGCCAGCTTACCAATTGATCCACTCTTGACTATTAAAAATATGTCCCAACAGGGCTGATAGCTAAAATAGTAGGTCTGGCTGGCTGCCAAAAAAAATGACGGAATGTGAGAATCTGTTGAGGGAAATCTCAGGTTATTTATTCATACTCAGCATCTCAGAAGAGAAAGTACATTTGTTTAGGCCAGAATTTGCAGACTGTGCCCTGCTTCAGGTATCAAAGCTCTTTCAAAATGCTGGCCCTAATGTACCTAAATATAAGAACTTAAAGGAACTTTACTAAGGCAAAACTACCAAACTCTTCACAGTATTACATAAGGTATAAATGTAGGAAAATGAAGTTTGGCAAGTAACATATAATTCAAGCTTTGCCTTCATCCTGCCTGTCTCCAAAGACTTCTGTATACAGAACAATATTAACGCATATGATACCATTGATCTTAGAAATATTGATTACAAACCAAATTAATGACATTTTAAAATACATCTTCTTTACATCCTGAAGTAACAGAATACTATCATAGACCAATATGTTTACCATTGTGAGGCTAAGCAAGTTAACTCTGGAAAATCAGCTTACTCTAATTCTTTCAAGATACAGAAATAGCTCTTAGAATGATAATGCAGCACTTCAAACAGCAATTGTGTACAACAAAGACAGCAAATATGGTAACTGGTGGTTTTTGGAAAGATATCATTATGGTCATGTCAAGTTCAGTCAGACTCTCCTGCTCCAAAGGTTGTAAGTGGTGTGAGATTTTTTCCAGTATTCCCCTTACAGGTATTTTGTCCAGTAAAAGAACTTGTCCAGCTATTCTCAAATAAGTAGTAAAATTGCCCTGGGGAACAGACAACTTTGAGTCTTCCCTATAGTCTTTCAGATCTGTCATAAAGGCCTAATCCTTGGTATATAGATAGTAACAAGTATGCTACTCATCTTCTCTCCACATAGTTTTTGGTAATGACCCAGAACACTGTAAAAATTAAGAAAGAAGGAGAAAAATCTAAAAAATTACACGACACAAAGAGAAATTTGAGTAGTTCATATAAGTTGAAACTGAAGAATCTAAGGCAAGTCCTCTGCTTTCAATTCCCAAACAGAGCCTGTGCGTGTGTGTACACATACGAAAAAAGGAGCATGTTGCTGGGCAAGATGATCTCAAAGCTGAGATTTTCTTCAAAAACTGAACTTTCCTTATTCAAAAAAAAAAAAAAAAGACTTAAAGCAATAGACGTTCTTCCAAACTAGAACACAGTAGCTTAAAACACAGAATATTTTTATCTGTTACTGCTATTGATTATCTGCTTGAGCACAGGAAGGCTCTGCAGAGGGACCTGGACAGACTTGATTGATGGGCTGAGGTCAGCTGAATGAGGTTTAACAAGGGCAAGTCCAGGGTCTTGCATTTCAGTCACAACAACTCCAGGTAGAAGACTAAAGGCTTGGGGAAGAGTGGCAGGAAAGCTGCCTGGTGGAAAAGGAGCTGGGGGTGTTGGGCAACAACCAGCTGGATATGAGCCAGCAGTGTGCCCAGGTGGCCAGGAAGGCCAATAGCATCCTGGCTTGTGTCAGGAATACTGTGGCCAGCAGGAGAAGGGAAATGATTGTGCCCTTGTACTTGGTACTGGTGAGGTCCACACCTTGAGTACAGTTCCGGACCTCTCACTACAAGAAGGACATTGAGTGTCTTGTCCTAAGTGACTACAGAAAAGAGCTACTCATTGCTGAGCAAGTCCAGAAGGCTGGTGAAGGGTCTGGAGAGTAGAGGCTGAAGGAATTGAGTGCTTAGTTTGGAGAAAAGGAGACTGAGGGGAAACTTTATTGTTCTCTACAGTTACTTGAAAGGAAGCTGTGATGTGGGTGCTGGCCTCTTCCCTCAAGTGAACAATGATAGGAGTAGAGGAAATGGCCCAAAGTTGCACCAGTGGACAATTAGAGTAGGTATTAGCAAGAATTTCTCTACTGAGAGTATTCAGGCACTGGAAGGGGCTACCCAGGGAGGTGATGGAGTCACTATCCCTGGAGGTATAAAAAAACCCATAGAGATACGGCACTTCAGAACATCTGGTCTGTTTTTCCTGAGTTGATGGTTGGACTTGGTGATCTTAAACGTCTTTTTCAACCATGATGATTCTAGGATTCTGTGAATTATTCTAGACAAAACCCTTTCCTTAACAGATAATTAGCTTATGAAATTTGAGGGGCACTTAATTATCAAATATTACCCTGCTTATGGTACTCTTGAAAACCTACCATGTTAAAGGTGTGCCACAAACAGGTTGAAGGCAAAAATAACGTTTCCCACTGCTGTACTTGGATGTCTACAGTGTATATGTTGGCACATGAGTTACAGGGGTTTAATCTTTGGCTAACTACTCAACAGAGCTAAGAGAAGCTCAATAGCAATCCCAGCAGCTCCTGGGCTGAGTGGAGCTGCTGTCCCCCCAAGGATGAGACCAGACATCCAGGCTTGGGCTTCCAGCAGGAAAGTTTCCCCATATTAACCAGGTCCAACCACCAGGCTATGTACACATGTACTAAAATGGGCAAAAGCTAAGGCAAGAAAACAGGTAAGTCAGAGATTTTCCTACTATTCCAACCATAAAATGGAAGAAGGCCACTCTTGCCATAATTACAACATACAACAGGATAGAATCATAGGATAGTTTGTGGAAGGGGCCTTTAAAGGTCATTTAGTCCAACCCCCCTGCAGTGAGCAGGGAGATCTTCAACTAGATCAGGTTGCTCAGAGCCCCATCCAACCTAAGCTTGAATGTTTCCAGGGATGGGGTGTCTACCACCTCTCCAGGAAACCTGTTCCAGTGTTTTACCACCTTCATCATAAAAAAATTATTCCTTGTATCTAGTCCAAATCTACCTTCTTTTAGTTTAAAAACATTACCCCTTCTCCTATCACAACATAAAAACTTAATCCCCATCTTTCTTATAAGACCCCTTTAAGTTCTGAAAGCTTGAAACAAGGTCTCCCCAGAGCCTTCTCTTCTCCAGGCTGAAAAATCCCAACTCTCTCAGCCTACCCTCACAGAAGAGTTGTTCCACCCCTCTGATAATTTTTGTGGCCCTCCTCCAGACCCTGCTCCAACACATCTTTCCTGTGTTGGGCACTCCAGAACTGAACACAATACTCCAAGGGGGAGTGTTACCAGATCAGAATAGAAAAATAATCAAGATTTCAGGTGGGAAGCTGCATATTCAGCCCTTTCTGCTTCCTAACTGTACAGCCCTAGCTGCAAAAAGGGTAAGTAATGAAAAAAAAAAGGAAGCAAAGTGACAATAAAAGAAATAGTCTCATTCAAAATTTCTTTTATCCAGATCAACCTCCAGGCAAAGGTATGCATGGTCAGAATGTGACTGAAGTAAGTATAAAGAAACATATATATTATATAGTATAAAAATCTCTGAAGTGACCAAACCAAATTAATTTATCTCTATAGCAATGAATGACTGATAAAATGGAGCAAGATTACTTGCATTCATGATAGGTATTTTTAACAGGAAAAACAGAAATGATACAGAAACAATACACAGGAGATTAGAAAGAATAAATGGGGCAAATGTGAACTGTTGCATTTTCAGTTTTACAGTGCACCATAAAACTACTGAAAATTAAGATACTTAATCTGAGTTTTACAGAAGTCACAATGAAACCTGATACAATCTGTTGTTTACATGCTATTACTACATATGTAACAAATGGAAAGATAAAAAAACCAATACTTGTGTGGTTACTTAATGGCACGGGTGACTGTGACCATAGTTTGCAGCTGAATTTGATGTATAGAATTAGTTCACCTTATGGAATAACAGTTTCTGTCACAGCAGACTGCAAGCAGGAAAACCAAATTTTATCTTCCACTAACAGCAGTAACTAAATTCAACAAACCTCCAAGAACTATGAGATATAGCTTTTTGCTTGCTTCATCTATCAAGTCTACTATGAATATAAGAACGAGCATTATGTGAGGACTGCAGAGCTGGCTTCCCATGTCCCTAACGCCTTGGGCAACTACACAGATCACCACTGTGCTCCAGCAATGACTAACTTCACCAATGGTTAACTCTCTCCACCCACCATCTGCTTACACCACAGTCAGAGAGGTGGTAAATGCTTAATGGAGAGGAAACCAATGAGTATTTGGCAGCTACAATCAGCACAATGCTTATTTTGGGGTGATGAATCACCACTTTCAGGCACACGGTGCTGGTACACTCACAGCACACAAAACCTCATTTCTGGATGGGGCTGGTGACAGGGTGACAAACACTGCTCTTGGGAGAAACATGTCAAGACACCACTTTGGACAAATCTGAACACTTTAGGGTCAAAGGTGGCTTTGTGCAATACTGCTCAGTGTCACTCACCAGCCACACACGAAGCTCTGGGAAAACAGGAATACCTGTCTGGAGATCTCACAGAGTTTGTTTATGGTCAATAAGGATCACTTTTTCTTTCAGAGACAGTGAAAACAAAATTGAGGATTCAAGGAAGCTGTGGAAGGTGCCAATGGCAGCGCCCAGGACAAAAGCCAGATCTGCTCCTTGTACCACACCTGCCATAAAGTGATGTCACACCACAACAATAAAACTTCAAACTCTCTCAAACTCTGAATGAACTCACAGAAAAAAAAACTAAGCAACATTTTGCTACACTCAGCTGAAACACATGTATGAAAAGTGCTCTTCACAAAGTCCTTGGGAGCCCCACTGCAGGCTGCCTGGGACCAGGGCCAGGAGACTTTCCTGGTGTCACCATGGGCTAGAAATTTCACTCCAGCTATCTTCAGAGCCCACCAAGACAAGAGCAAAGTGTAGTAGCTTTATTTGGCACTACAGTGCAAGTGCTCTTCAGCAGTGCTGTGGATTTATTTGCCCTCCCCCGTCTCTCATTCAGAATCTGGGACTAGCTCAAGGTCCTATCCAGATTTTGATACTTTCTCCACACTCTCTTGAACTCAGATTTCCACTACAGCAGCACTCACGGTCATAAAGTTACATATAGGTCAGCAACTACTTCCCATGGCATATCAGTTTTATTGCAAATGACATCCCAATAAAATGATTAATAGATCCACCGACACTCTGTCTCAACATAAAAAGATGTGACAAAGTCAATGAATGCCTCATGCATTGCTTCAGGGTAGTGAATGGGTCACACCAGTGCTTTTGCTTTACTATTTGGTGGAGTCCAGAATCCCCAACAAACTCAACAGAGGATTCCCTTTTGCCACCCCAAAACTCATAATTCAAATACCTGTCTCAGCAATGCCTTGCTGAGATACAAAGTTATTCCAAGTTTTTCATTCTTTTTTCATTTAAATTGGCAAGTGCCAAGGCTTTTTCATGTAAACTCAAGCCTGAGACTGCATCTGTCTATATTAATGTCCAATCCAAATCCATTCATTTTGGATCCACCAACGAGATATATTTAAATCTATATCATTATATAGTATATGTCTGTGTATGTATTCCTATACTGGTTTCTTTATGCATAAAAAGACAAAGACATACAGTATAAAGACAAACATTTTGAAAGAAGGGCTAATCTTTGCACCACTGACCTTCTACTTACTGACCTGCAGAACTGCTAAAAAACCAGCATAAGATGGTGATTTCACTTGACTACCTTTTTCTCTGTGTTTTTAGCCCTTTGCAAACTCTTTAGAAAAAAAAAAGTCAGCACCAGTTCTTCCTTTTTAGCCAGTTAGTTTTTATGAATCTTAACCTCAATATAGCAACAAACCTTTTAGTTTGAGAATTTCCAGTTCATTTTTGCTTATGACAATTGGTTTTATAGCAGCACAACCCTAATATCATTCCTTCAGAGATCAAAGGAGGAGAGAACTCTAATAAACTCAGTTCTAATTCCATTACATTTCAAGTAGAGCTTATGAATCTGCTCCTTGGGGACCAATCACTAAAATGCCTCTTTCAGCACTGGCTTTTTATTTTTTATATCTGCTTTAGAAATTCAGTATCCACTCATGATGTTCAGCAATGAATATTGTTGTAGTGCATATACAGGATATTGCAGTGACTACAGCCTGAAACAGATGCCTAATATACACTGCACATAAACTTGTTGCTTCCCATTTGCAATCCTGCAGCATGTAAAACAGACCTAAAGCCACAAGGCTATTTCTACTTCTCATTTCCACTGTCACCTCTGGAGCAGAACTGTATACAATCATTTGCAATTCATGTATAATTTAAAGAGTATCACAGCAATGTGTCATAAATTATTCTGAAAAGCAATGATGTCTATTGAGAAATTTGTTTGCCAGTTGTAACAAACCTGCATTTAAGATCTATTCCTAAGTTTCAATTATCAGACACAACAGTAGTAAACTTTTTCAAAAAACAAAGCTCTGCATGATGCTATGGGATACAGCAATGTTTTTAGACTGACTAATACAAAAACTTTATTTCAAAGCCACAACACAGTCAGGTGTTCAATACTGTAAACCTTTCTTTCAATAGCATATAATTTTCTAAAATAAGAACTTAGCATTATCTTTATTGTTCGTTCAAGACAGTTACAATTAAAAGTTTCAGTACAGTGATCTATTTAGAGTAACAAGGCTCATCAGTGCTGTATATAAACTACACAGGAGATTTCACTAGTTTACATAAAGAACTGAAATTTGCAGAAACTGTTTATTAGGATAGGATATTTTTATATATTTTAGGATATTTTTTAATAGGACATGTAAACCAATATGGAGGGAGGATTCAGAAATTACTATCCCTTTGCTATGAAGTATTTTATTTCAAACTTTTCATAGAAACATTAAAACCTTTTTGAACTGCTATCAGGCTGCCATCACTAGCATTGTTTGAAACACTTGAGGCCTCATCTACAAAACACCTCCCAATGCTCTGGCACCAAATCAGAGTGAGGGTGCCTGCCACCTTGCATCCTAAGCTATAAAGTGTCTGTAAAAAGAGCAGGGCCAGTGCTAAAGATGGAAAAATACATATTTTCTTCATTTAAATTAACTAGCTGCATCTGTGACACATCTTCAAAAGACTGACCAAATTAAAGACCTAATCTACACATCTGGTTAGGTACCTGAACCCACTTTGTTTAATAGGAAATTTGGAACATAAGTGCTGCAGTGGATCACAGTCCGCTTACTACAAAGCAGAGATTTACCTTCAGGTTTTGTCCATCTATCTTTCTGCTACTTCTTCCTCCTCCTTTACCAGGTACACCAGCATTTTAAAACCAAAAGTAATAATTTCTCAGCCAACCTGTCAAACAACTGCTGTTCTGCTGTAGCTGGTTAATCAAACCTTTTGGAATGTATGTGTTGGCACTTTATCTGCCACTTCAAATTAGCAGCTCCAAAAATTCAAGTCCATTTGCAAACCACAGTCTGTCCCAATCCATTATTACATGACACTTGGTCAGCAAGCAGATTGTAAATTAACATTTCCATCTTCTGCTGTAGCCTTTTAGTCAAAGTAATTACAATAAAATCTCTTTAATCAGCAGACTCATAAAATAACCAAGACGGATGTCTTTTATTTGAGGAAGACCTTGTGATACACTTTGTCACCAGCTGCACAGGGAGAATATCAGGCTTTGCTAAGGTAGCAAAGTGGGAAGCTTTCTCACACTCAATCCACTACCAGCTGTTTGAGTTCCTCACTGATCCAACATCTTCGGCTGCAATTAAACTGAAACAAGTAGCAGATATTTCCAGTTTTCTTTTGTGTTCTTAGTGTATATACAATGATTTTATTAAAAATATTCCAACAAAATGCTGCAGATCACCTCAGCTAAGACAGACATGCCCCTGTAATATCATTTCTACAGCATTCAAGTCAGCCTTTTCAACCAGGCTTGTAATTAAGAAGGCTTTTGATGGAGAAATTGGGCCGCTGCTGCTAATCAAAAGACCAAAGACACCCCTCAGCATGCGTAATTCTGCACCTCTTTGTTTCAGGGAAATCTTGACAGCAAAATAATGGTTCCTTCCATTTCTTTCTTCTCCACCAGCTAACCAGGGAAGGTTATTCTGCTCCAGTCTCCCCAACTGCTGCAGCATAAATTACCAGAGTGGGAAAGAGGTAGAGGCCCATACTTCCCAGGAAACCTTCTGCATGTGTTTTGCACTGGGAGAGAATGAAGTGACTTGAGTAAAACAGCCTTTGCCAGAACCTATGGGTATGCAGATGCACAGAGCTGCCCATACCCTCCAAAAGAAGAATTCAATGCTTGTTTAAAATTCTGGAAAGTTGTAGCCAGCTGAAACACTCTGTCCCCAGATCAAATCTCTTTCTTGTTCTTCAGATCTCACCAGATATGATCTCATCTCAGACCTATCTAACCCCAGATGCACAGAGCTATCCACACTCTCAAAAAGGTTTAAAAGTCCTGAAAACACAATGCAACGTATTTTTACAAATCTCGTGTGTTGAAATGCAATCCAGCTTACACAAGTCTTCCAAGGTTACCAAATTCCTAGGTTTACAGGACACATCTGAGGTTCCTAGCTCCAAGGCTCAAGAATTTCTGGTAATGGGGAAATAAACCATAATTAAAAGGTACACAAAAAATAAAGGGAAAAATGTATGCAAACAGAAGAAATCTAAGAAGCTCAATCTTCAAGACAGGTCAAACAGTTCCTGATCCCATTTTTCAGAGGTTTGATCCTGTCATTCATTTATCCTCCAGAGAAAGTAAAGCAGTTTAATCTTCAGACTGATATTGAAATCACTGCAGCTAAACAGGTTACGACTTCTATGAAATAAGAGGTCTTAGCTTGCTAAAGCTTTTTATACTTGCAAATTTTCAGTAATCATTCTTTTTACAGTGTGCAAGTTCAAGACAATAAAGCTGAACCATTCCTAAAGACTATCAAACTAACTAAGACAGTGGTCCTAGGCCATTCTTGACCATGATTAAATTATTCCTGTGTTACTTCCTTGATGCTACTGGTGAAAGAGCCTTGCAAGAGATATGGACATCCCCTCACCTTGGTTGTATCCCCTCTGTGCCACATCCATGTGCCCATGCAGGACATTAACAATTCACTGAATTTACAGTCTTATTAGGAAAGGATCCATTTAAAGAAAACCCCATCATAAATTTTACATCAGTTTGCTCCTTTGGGTATTCCAATATTCTTCAAAGAGAATGTGTTAGTAATTAATGCAGGTTTATACATTTCTTCCTAGGAGTCAGCCCACGTACGTGTTTCTGCCCAACAGGATACATCCCTCAGCAAAGGCCTGAGGAGCACAGGGACCACCATTAGTTCTCTGGTGAACCATCAGTCACTTCAGTGTAATTGTCTAGAGGTTCTTCTGAAAGAAGCATGGTCTTCATTTTTCATTATTTATACAGAACTTGATCTAAATCTCCGTTCCTGACATAGTGTATTTTTACTGCCTTTGTATTTCTTCTGTGCTACCCATCTTGGTATTAAAAGCTGAATGGAGAAGTTCTAGAAGTAAGTGAAATTTAATTCTTTTTGAGGAAATGAAACAAGGTTTCTGGAGAGAACATCACCATCTTCCTAACTCGAACCAGTACCTGGGGATTACAGCCATTTCCTTCTGGTCTGCAGTTACAGAGGGACAGGACCCGCACCCACAGGAGGTGCCACAGAAAGACACTTGGGGACACAAAAAGCAATCAAAAGTGAAAACCTGAGATAAGTAATAGATTAGGCATTACCAGTTAACGAGCAGATAAATCCTATTCTAACAGAAATCATCATGTGGCTTTTACAGTAGATTTGAGGGCACAGTATTACAGGATACTTTAGAGCGCTACCTCTAGTCTTATTTTTAGTCTTAAATCAGATGGTGTTATAAATACAATATCCCTAAAGGCCATTCCCACAAACTACACATTATCTCCTGCCACCCACAGAGATCATGGGCCACAATGCTTCCACACTCTACTTTGCACTCCATACTTAAGTAAACCATAATAAAAGCATCTTCTCAGCAGCTCCCCACACCCCTGCCCCTCAAACTACCTTCTCTTCCAGAATTACTGATTTATGCTGCTATGCAATGCCTTCCAAAACTTCCTTTGACTTTCTTCCCAGACAAGCTAGTCTGACCACTGGAACACTAAGGAGGATGATTAAATTTGATACCCGAATGTCTCCACCAAGGAGAAGCAAATTTTATAAATTAGGATATGTTTTTAATAACTACCAACACTCTGTAGGCAACAGCATTTTATTCTGATCTCAGCTACAGCCATGGCTAGGAAAAAGAGATGGATGTCAGAAACTGAAAACTTTACAAAAGTTGTAGAATATTCTTGATGGATTTTTTCATGCATAATCAAATGTATTATCCACAGTCACGGGAAGTGGATTACAATTATTAATTTCCATATTTAAGTCAGAAAGTATGCAATGTAAATGCTGAAGATTCCACAGCATGTATCTTTGACTCCTGGTGATCCAACCAACCCTATGCACCAAGAACCCAAAAGCTTGTCTGTAAAGGCAATCCAAAGCGAAAAAACTTCCATGGACTATGCTTGTTGCTTAGTTTCTTGCAAGTTTTGTATATTAAGGTGCTGTCCAGGAAGAGAGCCAAAACTGTTCCTGTTACAGTATGTTCAAGAACATAGAAAAGTTTGAAAAAAATACAAGCAAGCAAGCAAGCAGGCATCTTTTCCTATATACAGTGGAAAGCAGAGTTTCTTTCAAAAAGGAAGCAGTGTCATGACACATGCTCCTCAGATCCCTTATTTCAAGGCTTCCTCTCTTGTTTTTTCTCCCTGACATAGCATAGCAAGTTTATATGGGGTCCTTGTAAGTGATACAAACTGGTTCAGTACTCTTCTTTTCTTATACTTTCCATCAGGAAACCATGGGGTTCTTTCAGTACTATCAAAAGTAAATTTTCATCATGGTACAGCTACAATCCTGCAAACATATAATTGAGTTTTGACACTTGAACCCCCTCATTCTTTGTAAAGCCGTGCAGAAGATTGTGAACTCAGACTCACATGGTACACTAAAGCCCACTAATACATTAGTTCCCTCTATCTCTTTAAATAGTGATTTTTTTCCCAAAGCACTGGCTACCATTGAGGCACTTTCAACTCTGATCTTTTGCAATTTAAGCCTGTATTTTCCTTTTAAAGTCCTTTTCACTACTGCTTTCCAGCACCAGTAAACACATTCTCTTTCAGGTAACAGCTTTCTTGCAGCTTAACACTGTTCAGAAACATATTACAATGACTGCTATAGGAAGGTATCTTAAAATCAGGCTACTCTTCAAAGACCTTTGAAACTATCTTTAAAAAGTCAGTGTATGAAGCTCATTTTCTGTGTAAGGATTGAAACCAAGCAGTTATCTTAACTGACCCATTGAGGTGGGGAATGCCAAGCAGCATCTCTGAGAACTGGGCATGCCCAGCCAGAGCAGAGAGAAAGCAAAACAGCAAGTGCATGACACAGTGCTTCAAAGAAAAACATTTTTTGGGGGAGTTGCAAGCAGTGGCCACATTACATTAAGCATATAAAACGCAATAGCAGATCAGAGTTTGGTGAAACAGGGTGCTTTTCACAGCATTTTTGTTTGCAAAACTATTTAAGAAAATACTGAGGCTCCCCAGTTCAGCACTTCCCCAACAGTAACACTGCTACGTGTTCATAACCCCTGGAGAGCTGAGGCAAATTCACACTGCCATTAACAAGCACATCAAATATATCACCTCTCCTTTTTTTTGACCATAGTTATGCCTTGGACAGACCTCTTCCCTACCAACAGAGAATAAAATCCACGAGTATTTCTTGATGGGATCAACCACATCCTGACAAAGCTTGCAGATGATACCAAACCAAGTGGGGAAGTGGACATTTCAGAAGGGGAAGCCACCATGCAGGACGACCTGAACAGGCTGGAAGAGTGGGTGAAAGTTATGAAGTTCAACAAGGATAAGTGTAAGGTGTTTCACATGGGAAAACATACTCCAGAATCACAGCATGGGATGGGATGCACCGCCCTGGAGCTCTGTAAAACAGGACCTAGAGGTCTTGGTGAACAACAAGCACAATATAGCACTACAAGCACAGTGTGCTATAGTGGCATAGAAAACCAACAGGATGATGGGTTGTATCCCCAAGGGCATCAACAGCAGAGATAAAGAAGTCATTATCCCACTTTATTCAGTGCCTGTCAGGCCACCTCTGGAACATTGTGTTCAGCTTTGGTCCCCATTATACAAGAAAATGTAGACAGGATGGGGAGGTTCCAGAGAAGGGCTACAAAAATGACTGAAGGACTGGAGGCCTGCAGTATTAGCAAAGTCTGAGAGAATGGCATTTGTCCAGCATTTAGAAAAGAAGCTTTAGGGGTGACCTTATTGCCATGTTCCAGTACTTAAGGGGTAGCTGCTAAGGAGATGGAGACTTCCTTTTACAAGGAATCACATGGAAAAGACATGGTAATGGGTATAAGTTAATCCTGGGGAGATCTCTACTGGACACAAGAGGATTTTTCACCATGAAAACAATCAGCCACAGAAACAAATCTCTGCAGCATAGTGGTGGATTCCCCAGCACTGGACACTTTTAAGATTCAGATGGACAAGGTACTGGGCCACCTTGTCTAGACAGTGTCTTTGCCAATAAAGGTTGAACCAGATAATCATGAGGTCCCTTCCAACCTGGTATCCTATGATTCTCTAGCACCCATGAAGTACAAGTGAACAAGAAATGCAATACATAGCATTATATTCAAACACCTTGCTTTGCTCAAGCACAATTTCGAGACATCATAATCCTTCAGGAAAAGCTTTCCTGCACCCCCCTCCACCTGATGGTGGGAAGGTACAAAGAGCTTAAATAAACATGGATACAGCAACTTCTCTGCTGAAGAATACTTGGAAAATAAAAAACAAAACCCATGTTCTCAAATACAACCATATTTCTGCACTGGTTGATCTACAGGAGAAACAACTCCATTTATTCAAGGGCTGGGGTAGGGTGGAAATGTGACCAGCTCCTACAAGAATGAGCCCCTGTCCAGGGACAGAATTTTCTACATCCCAATGGAGCTCAATCCTAACATAGCTAAGGGAGGAAAGGGGGGGGTTGCATGCTGGCACTCATCACCTCACCTAGAGATATCAGAGATTCTAAAAGCATCAGCAATTTACTCTGTGCTTGCATAATGCAGAGACCTAGCCAGGTGCCTCCTTCCTTCTATATCTGTTTCTACATCAGTATCTTTTCATAAAGGAAAACTTTATTAAAATAAAGTTTGAGTTTTGTTGGTTTGTTTGGGGTTTTTTTTTGCATGACAAATTGGCAGATGACTCAGCCCTCAGAGCATTAATAAAATGCACTCAGCATGAGCTATGGTTAAAAGGTATGTCAGTTTTACCGTTCAAGTTGAGAGACTGACTAGCTTTGACCAAGTATCTCAGAACCAATCTTCCCTCAGTTATAGAGCTGAGCAAACATCAATGTTTAATTCAAATAAAACAGGCCCCTAAAAATCTACCTGTAGTTATGGTAAGCTGCAGGTAAGCACGAAATTTTTTAAGTCTCAGATAACCTAAGTTTTAAAAATGCTTATGTTCACAGGGCTTAAGGAACAGTCCCAAATGCCTTCTGCCCACAGCAACTAACCTGGATATAACTAGGGATTAATTTTACAAATAATATAAGGGTCTTCTACAGGAGATGCTAGAATGATGGGGGGAGGGGTAAGCAATGCAAAAGCATTTGTTTGACTGTACGCAGCTTCCTTCTGTCTTCTATATCTTTTTGATTTACATAATATGCTGTAGAAGTAAAAACCAATGGTTTTTCATTTTTTCGTTTCAGACACGGGCTAGGGATGGGGAAAGTTCTGCAGAGACACATTAGCAATAACTCAAAAGTTGATTTACTTGTCTTGAAATACACAAGCATCCCCCTGTTTTTAACAGATTTTCTGTTATCGGGCCAGTGCATTCCTGCTCCTGTCTCAGCTGAGTTTATGTACCCACAATATTGTAATATGGAAAATGTCTTACTACCAATATTAACAGAAGAGCACTGTACCATATTATTCATGCAAGATACTATAAAAAAAAATATTTCACAAATCTATTTGCTACATTTCTCCTCCCCTCTTACTGGGTGTTTACTTAGCTGCCAAAATCACTGCATTTCAAATGCAGACATGAATCTTACCATGAATATCAACTAACATCTTCTGACTGAGCAACAATTTAAAATGTCAGTTCCAGGCAAACAAGTGAGCAAAACTCATGAGGGCATAATTTATTAAACATTGTAAAATGAACTGCTGTTAAAATTTTTTGCTCTGGTAATGACAGAGTTGGCCCCTAATCAGACATGTGCATACTACAAGGAGTTACAGCATCTTCCTAATTCTGCCAGCTGATTCAGGTTTTCACATTTGCTTCAGTTCCTAGCTGAAATCCATGCAAAACACTGAAGAAACATATTCTATAGTAACAATGACAGACTAAATCCTAACATACTTTCAAAGGATGCCCCATGCCCTGAAACAAAGAAAATTCCCTTTGTAGGAGATCACAGCGACACAGAAAAGTGTTGCTGTGTGTGATATTAAAGGTAGAAACTAATTAATTAATATTGTTGTCCTAAAAACTGAACCAGATAGATTTAGAGAGGTTTGTTCAAATTACTGTTATATCTTGAAGAACTAAGGGTTTACAGCCCCACAAGGTAGCCTGTTACAGTACTTAGTTACCACTGATGTTAGAGTTTTCCTTTGAAAACTAAAACTTCTCATCACAGCCTCAGAGAATATGAAAAGCAAATGTTTACTGTGCTGCCTATCAACAACCTTTCCATGAATTTGAAAGCTATTATTTTTCTTCTTTCTAAACAAATACTTATCTGTCAGTGCATCTTCTATACAGTTATTTTATGCTATGCATTTATTAACTTGCTTTTCCATTCTACAAGTCATTGTCACTCTTCTGTTTTGATCTTCATCTTAAAGACTCTGCATGTCTCCTCCAGTTTACTGATTTTAATCGTGTTTTCTACAATGCTTGAAGTTTACAGGCTCGGTGTAGCCACAGAAAGACAGGACTCAAGGGAATCTTGCCATCAATGTGTATAATAAATAGCTGGTGGTAGCAAAGAAAAGGAGTTAGACCCTTCCCAGTGGTGCTCAGTGAACAGAAAAGCAGCAGTGGCATGAACTGAAATACAGAAACTATAATTTAAATGTAAGAGAAAAATTCCTGTACTGTGAGGCTTGTCAAACACTGGAATAAGCTGCCCAGAGAAGTCATGTAGCTTCCATCCTTGGAGATACTCATATATACACTGGATACAACCGTGAACAATCTGCTCTCAGTGGTCCTGAATGATCAAGAGGTAGGTCTAGATCATCTCCAGAGGTACCTGTCAGGGCCAGCCACTGTATGATCCTATGGTTCTGTCCAACTGCATCCTACTATCCACAAATTGATGACCTGCTAGACACACCCTTCTGCTAGACAGCATACATCATCACCAATTACTCTGTAAGTTTGCAGCCACCCACATAGCATGCTGGTGGATGTTTGCAGTCATCCACATAGTCATTATCATACACACACTGTCTCTCCCAATTGTTTCTGAGGCATCATATATGACTCCAACCTTCCTGAAGTCAAGAAGAAACAGTTAAGACTGTTTCCCCACCACAGCTTAGCTTCAGGGTCACCGAGTCATTATCTCAAACAATCATTTTTAAAAATCAGTTCACCAACTCAATATATTCCAACATTACATTTGGTTTTGTTTGCAGTAGTTTAACTAGGAGAGTTAAATCTATGTGCCCTTTTGAAAAATTATCTTAAAACATCCAGCCCTCTCTTATTTATGACCACTTGGTTTTTACAAGATATGAGGATCTTCCCAGGTACTGAATTTGGTTGATCAGCCTGCAATTCCAAAACCTTCCTTCTTTCTCAACTTTAAGAACAGTCTTTATGTGCTCTCTTATGGGATTTCACCTGTCCTTTTTTGGTTTTACTTCATAATTAATCACAGATTTAAATTTGCTTAAATTCATTGCTTGGGTAGACCAGAACCAGCTCCCTCCTAATCCTACAAACCTGAATGCATCTAACTCATGAAAATGTCCTGTTCTTTTCTTTTTCTGCCCTGTGCTTCTACCAACTTGCTGTTAGGTTCAACTGTGCTAAGCAGTGATCCCAATTAACCTTCTTTGCAAAGACAGAAGCAGGGAAGGTTGATCCATATTTCACCTTCTTCTGTCATCTCTTATTTTATCATCTTCTCCTTTAGATAACAGCCTTATAGCTTCCTCTGTCTCTCTCTGCTTCCAAAAGCTTTTTTAAAAATTTTATTTTATTTTATTGTGTGTTCCCTCCAATTACTATGTACTCAACATTTTTTTTAATTTGTCCAGCATGCTTTAGATGTTTTTTTATCGGGCTGAAAAAGTTTGAAAACACTTCCCCCCGTGCTCCCCATACTGTTGTTCAGATACTTCACCTTTATTAGCCAACAGTCTTAAATTAAGTCTCAGTTTACCTGCCAAGAGAAACTGCTAAATGCTCTCAGGTTTTTAACATTCTTTTGTAACTGTTTTTCAAAGCTGTGCTAAACAGCTCAGTCAGAGAGCATCAGCCAAGCAGTCCACCCACGTTCACAACCTTTCTTTACCTAATGATAATTACAGATTGTACTACAGACAGCCTTTAATAAAGAGCATCAAGTTTAGAAGGAAGACATCTGGAGGGACCCCTCTGTTGCCATGGAAATATCTCCAGGCCAAGCTGTCTTTAGCTCCACACATTACCTCCATATTAACCTATTATTATGTTTTTCTTTGGGTTTTAGTAGAAATTATGGACTAACTCACCCCAATCAGATGATTATAAATTATATTACATCTGACTTTGAGGGAATCCAAAGAACAAGGAGTCACAGATGTTACAGTAAAAAGTAAATTTCCCAGGCTTCCAGACAAACTGAATGCTCACCTGATGTCGCACGGGTTTTATTCCACAAGGCCCTGAATTTCCTCAGCTTCCACAAGTAACTGGGGTAGGTCAGGGCACCCAGCAAGGAACTGAAACCCACAAACATCACTGAACTTTCTGAAGGCTGGTGAGCAGCTCACAACTGAATTTTTTTCATATCATTGTAAAAGCTTAGATGAAACTGAAGTTATACCAGCTCAAAATATTAAATAGATTATTACTTTCTGAGACTGATTAATGTAGTAAACATCATCAATATGATAAACAAAAATAACAAATAATGTATATCAATATAGCAACAGGCACAATAACTGTGTACAACAGACAGTCTCATATGGGGGACCTTTTGCTTTGAAAGACCCCAGAACATTTTACAACTATAGAAATAACACTGCTGAAATGTCATCTCAAAGGGCAGAAGGTATTAAGCAAGTTGTGAACAGCATATAGCATAACACTGAGACGTTTAACACCCACACAGAATAACCAGGATCTCAGTTTTTAAGATCTCATCCAAAACACACCCACACAGCCAAGTGCATCACTTATTTCATGCAACAAAGAAAGAAATTAACCTCTGCTGAGATAGGAGCCATTGGTCTCCAGAAGGGTGAGGGATGTAAGCTTGAAAATTAGATTTTTCATAATTAACTATGACATTTTGACTGCTTCTCTAAAATTAAATAGGACATAATTGAAAATGTTCCTTACTCTGACAGTATTTCATATTGTCAATAACTTTTTAACAGAAAATTAATCAGAAATTTTCCCTGCTGGCTTAAATTGCAACACTACACTTTCTTCAACAAGGATTTGGTGACAGACATTTGGAGATGATCATTAAGATCGCTGTCCAAAGAAGTTCAGGCAATGTTTTAAGCAGGAATCGAGTGACATATTTTGAAACCCAGAAAAAAAAAGACATAAAGAGAATGTCAGGATACATAAATCTAGGACTGCTGATGCTTCTCTAGTATGAATTGCACAATCTAGTGAAAAGGATGCTAGTGGAATTGCTCATGTAAAGCGAATTATAACAGAATTATTTTCTATACTAGAAAGCAAATACTAGGAGTATTTTCTCTATTTTTCTAATACCTTATAACTGCAAAGTGGAGAAAGTAGGTAAAAAAAAAAAAAAAATTAAAAAATTGCACACAAAACCAAAACCCACAAACATTTCTGTCAGTGTCCAAAGCGTGAACAGATATTTAGGATCTTTTTTTTTCACTGCCACCTCAAAAAAAAGCCTTAAAAACAAAAAAATAAATCCCAGCTTCAGTCAAAAATTGAAGAAAACTTCTAAAACTGAGCTGTCCCTCTTCTTCCTTAGTTCTTCCTTTCAATTGTTACTTTGTTTCTAGTTGATAATAATAATCCCTCCAATAATGAAAAAAAAATTAAAAAAACAATACTGGTTTTTAAAAGCATAGGGATCTGTTTTTATGCAAACTGTAGAACCAGGAACACTTGAGAACAGGGCTGCAGAATGAAAATCTTCACATAATAATGAGTGGCCCAGCTACCATCAGTATCAAGCTGGCAGCACCACAGCTAGGAAACTTACTTGTCATCTTGGTCCTTCTAGAGCAGCATTTGTACTACACCACCATCCCAAGGCAAGTGTAAACTGACATCAAAACCTCGTGTTACAACCAGCAGCAATCCCACCTCTATCCTGTCCCCAGCTTGCCTCCTCCCCTCATGCTGCTGTGGGAACTCCCACAGAACCATCAAAGAACTAGCAAGTTGAAAATAACCTATTTCACACAAAAAAAGCCAAAAAACCAAAAAACCCACCACAACTATTTCTTTGTTGTGCATCAATTCCTTGACCCAAATGCACTAGAAACATGTCTTCTGTCAGTAACCCTATTGGGATCAGCAGGGCCACGCAGGGGCAACTTGTTGTGTCACTGTCCCCAACTGTTTTCAATATAGCAACATGTGTTAAATTTACATGATGGCACACTGTTACTTTTACAAAGCTACAAAGCTCTCCATTTGTTCAGAACTCATGAGAAATAGCTATCAATGAATAAGACAACAGGTTGCACTTGTTATTCCACTGTCAGAGATGACTGCTTGATGCTCTATTCTGTCTGGAAGATGCCACTCGACCACTTTAAGTAATAATAAAGCATTCCCATTCAATCTTGTAGAAGACAAAATCCGAGTTCAAAGTTTACTTATTTCCCCACTCTGATGGAGTGCGTGTCCAAAGCAGCCTTTGGCTTGACTTGCCACGGTGGTTATAGTGATTTTGAATAAACAAGCTTGCTACATCCCCCACCAACACCTTACTCCATGCAAGCAGACGTAAACAAACTGCTTTAATGCACAGTATAATTTCACCACATGCCCACACAACAAAGGTTCAGGGCTAGCTGGTTGTTAAGTGTCAACCTAGCTTCTTTACAGGTATTACCTCTCAAAAGGTCGTGACACATACACAGTTGGATGCTATCTGGATTCAAAGCTAACTAATAGGTTGTGAAACAATCTACATTGCCATGTTCCTGATAACAAAACCCTCAAAAAGACAGTTTGATAAAGGAGGTATGAGATGAAGGAACAGTTTCTTCCTTAAGTATAGGGTTGTACTTTTCCCCAGTTACCCTGAGCTTCCAGCAGTGTAAGGAACAGGGCTCACACCACTTGGCTGAAGGTGAGGCTTCTTCAGAGGCTAAGGAGTCAGCAGGTACCATACAGCACCAAGCATTTTGGAGACCAGGGTACTCCCTCAGCCTCACCATTTGTCCCTGTCCTGGTTTAGGCCAGGATAAAGGTGATTTTCTGGTTTGTACTTTTGCTTTCAGCTAAGTCTCCTGTAAGTAGTTGCACTTGCTGAAATTAACAGCAAGTTTCTCAGTCAGTGTCTGCTTCTAGGACTGATAACACTTGATGTTTATAGTTACTGCCAGAAACTGGGATGCAGAGCCAAGGACACTGCTCAGCTCTGAGGAACATTTTACCCTCCAGAAGGAGTAAGGAGGTCCCACCTGAAACCCTCCTTTGGGGAGGACTAGCCAAGATAGATGTCAGAATTGACCAAACAGAGTATTCCATCCCATACACCTCATACTCGGTATAAATTTGAGAGATCACAAGGGTCAAACCCTTCCTGCTTCCTCCTTCTTCCTGCCCTCCCTGCTTCCTTCGGCATCCTGGGAGGATTCCATCCCTTCCTCCACCTGTGATCCTGCTCCGTGCCAGCCTGAATCTGTGTGTTCCTGCCTCCAGCTCCCGATTGCTGCTGACTCCAGGATTCCAGCCTGGACTTTCCCAGGGCTGCCCTGCAGCCTCGGTGGTGACGTGAGAGTTATTGGGGGAAGGGGGGAAGGGACGTGGTATCAATTTTCCTGTATTTGTATATATTTAGTAATTTTTTCCTATTTATCATTACTGTTTCATTAAAGTTGTGTAGTTTAGTTTCCAACCCATAAGTCTCTCTTCCTTATTCTCTCTCTTTTTCTTTATCAGTGAGGAGAGAGAGATTAATATATAAATCTGTTATTTGGTTTAAATCTGTTATTTGGCCGGGCCAGTGTTAAACCGTGACAGTCCCACCACCCAAGATATCAACCAAGGGTAACAAATCCACAGAGCCTCTAATCTGAAGGCTGAAGCAAAAGGAGACAAGAACTTTACTTGGACTTAGGAACTGTAGTGAAGTATGTAGGGCTGACGGTCAGACTGTGAGCATGTTTTCATTTTTAAACAAAGAAAACCTGACACAGGAGTCAGTACAATGTGGTAAAACTGCATATATTAGATGTCAAGCTAATTTTTCCTATTTGAGGCAAAAAGTTGGTTTGAACAGCACCTAGTGGAGCACTCATCTCACCTCCCAAAAAGAGCAACAAAACCAGTATCTGTATTCTGCAAAAGCACAGGTTCTTGTCCTTATCAGGGCAGAATGGAAGCATTTGTTTCCCATCTATGAATTCTTTACTGACTTACAGGCTGCCTGTCCCAGATAAATTCTCCTCCATACATTCTTCCCTGTCAACTGAACCCAGATAAGGTTCTCCGGCTAAAAACTGACCAGAATAAGATGTTCAGGGCATTTTTGACAAGAGTGCTCCGCTTGGTCCAGCATAGCCCAACCTTAGTTTTTCTTTCCCCTCTGAGCTTATGAAAATGATGAGAAATTCTTTTAATTTCTCAAGGTCAGGCTTGGAAGGCTTGGAATGGTAGGTAGCAGTGAACTAAATGATTTACTTGGGAGATGTAGTTTGAATTCAAAATTAGACTGAGTCCTTAACTGAAACTGAACTGTAATAAATACTTTTATCTGTATCTCACATAAAGAGGTTGGTTTGTCGGTTGTGTTTTTTTGTTTGGTTTTTTCGGTGTTTGTTTGTTTTTTTTTTTGAAGGCTTCAGTTTAGGCACTTTTTGCCTAGAGCAAATTGATAAGTGGATCTTAAGAAATGTCTATAGAAACACACCAACATGTTACAGATAAACCAAATATTGAGAACAAGAAATGAATTATGGGAGTAGTCTTCGCACACTGAAAAGCCCGATTGCTGCAAATGCTTCAAAACCTTTAGAATGTATGAAACAGTAATGTTCTACCAATAACAGTATTATCCATATTGATCACTGCTTTATAAAAACTGATCAACTACTTCCTGATATTAGCCAATGGCCTTCATTTGTTAAGTGACTCCACTGACACCAGGCTCTGTTCAACTTAAAACAGCGATGTCATGTCTGGTGCATCACTTCCAGGTTGTGAAGCTCCTCATACAGAAACATGGAGCTTCTTAATTTCAAGTTCCTTTCTTAGGATATGTATTAAGAACACATTAAAGCTGTATTAATAACACCAAAATAATAATCCTCTGACTGCAGACTAAACATAAATATGTCCGAAGATGCATTTAGAGCTTGAGCTGTGCAGTCTCCTGTTGTTTCTGCAGACAGCAGTAACTGCTGGTTTGTTACACTTGGAAGAGAGGGAATATATTGCATAGAGTTTGATTTTCCTCCAGGGCTGTAAGGAAAGGCATCAGCCTTTATGTTTCTTCAGAGTAAACTTTCAAGTCATCTGCTCACAGCCTTTTCTGTCAAGTTTTACAGGAGCAAACAGAAGCCAGGAGAAATCATTCCTACTTAAAGAGTCTCACTAACTTAGGGATGAGCACATATACATCCATCCATAGAATATACTGAAGAAGGAAACATCATGTGGATCGAGCTTCCTTCCTTGAACGTACTATCTTTGAAAGCACACAAAACAACAGACCTTGCTGCTGAGGATGCCTTGGCTCCCAGAAATGTCTAGGGGGTAATCAGCAGGGCGTCAAAATAAATAATGATACCCACACACCATTGCTTTTGCTCAGTCATGCCAGGATGATCTTACTGTTTCATGTGAGATAATGATACAATAAATCTTAACAAATCTGTCCCTTTTTTGGTTTTTGCTGGTTTTTTTTTTTGTTGGGTTTTTTTTGTTGTTGTTGTTATTGTTTGTTGCATGACATGCTTTCAAGATTTCTTGCATGCAGATATACCACCCTCATAAAGAAAGGCCTTGATTCTGCAAGTCCTTGTGTGGCTAGAAAGGCTGTTACACTCCATTACCAGAAACTGCAGGCTGCACAGAGGGGCTGTGATGAGCCTCAGTCACAGGTATCCACAGTGTCTGAAAACTGATGTTCATTTGCATGCAGGACTCCCTAGGCTCAGGGAAAAAAACAGCTTTAAAAGAAAAACAAAATCAAAATCAGGAGCAGATTCTGCCTGAATAACACGGTTGCAGGGACATTTCTGTATCATGCTAACCAGGGCAGGCTGCACTGTCACACAGCTTTATGTAATGACACTCATCCATCCTTTGCTAGAGTCAAGATGCCTTCCCTGTTCATTCATTTAGCATTTGCAAACTGCCTGGTGAAGCCTCAACCAGGTGTTTCACCCAAGTGGCATGACTAAAGGCATAACCCATGAGTTAGGGTGGCTTATTTCTCAGCATTTATTGCTGCTCGTCCCCTTCCCTGCATGCCTCTTCTGCTTTCAGTCTGCTCTGGCATTTGCTGGACTCCTTAGAGAGCCAAAATTATTGCCGCTTTTTTTTCACCCAGAATATTTTTATACCAGACTGGCAAACTGAACTGGTTCACTGAGCAATCCCACAGGTACCAGAATCAGTTCAGGGAGAGCAGCTGAGGAGTCAGGGAAGGGATGGGATGGAAGAAGGAATTGGAAAAGCCTTTTTTAATGTCTGATGTAGCATCCACTACAACAAACGGTACGATTATTACTACAAGGAGTATTAAACCTTTTTAAGACTGGCAAATAGATATCTTTCCCTTCTAGTGATATTTTCAACGTTCTGTAAGAGACAAGGAAGACAAAAAAGTAAACGTGCTAGTCACTGATTTAAAGAGAAGACTCAAAACAGTTACTAGGGAAGACAGACTTTGAAACTCTCCTCTGGCTTTCACAGCTGCTCATGAATGACCCATGGAGGGCTCGGGTCAGCCCATGGCTGCAGGCTCAGGACTGGCACCCATCTCCACACAGTGGGAGAGCACTTCCCAGGTCACAGCAGGGCCTGGTAAAGGATGGCAGGAAGCTCTAGCAGAGAGACTGCCAGTGTAGATTTCATGGGAGGGGGTGGCAAACGTCCACCATCAAAAAAAAATATAACCTGTTTTTCACAGGGCATATTTTTCTCTTAAAATTCCCACTCAGCAGTTATTCATCACCAGTTTCCTCATGTTAGAGAAATTACTTGGTTGGCATGGCAACATATTCCCACCCTGAATTTCTGTCCCTGTGCCTTCTTTCAGCTCCAGAAGACTGTGAGAATCACCGGTCCCTCTTCATCTTTTCATGCCCTTATTGCCCATCCTCTACTCCTTCGCACAGGCTTTTAATTAAATTGCATATAGCATGCACAGGAATGCACACTCATCTTGTTCTCTAGTGAACACATCCTGCAGTGGAGCTGGGGACTGAGCTGCAGCTCAGGAACGTATCACAGAATCCTAGAATGGTTTAGGTTGGAAGGAACCTTAAAGATCATCTAGTTCTCATCTCCCTGCCATGCTTAGAGACAACTCCCACTAGACCAGGTTGCTTAAAGCTACATCCAACCTGGCCTCGAACTCTTCCAGGGATGGAACAATCACAACCTCTCTGGCAGCATGTTCCAGTGTCCCACCACTCTCACAGTAAAGAATTTCTTCCTAATGTCTTAATTCAATCTACTCTCTTCCAGCTTCAAACCATTACTCCTTGTCCTATTTACTACATGTCCTTGTAAAAAGTCCCTTACCAGCTTTCTTGTAGGCTCCCTTCAGGTACTGGAAGACCGCTATAAAACTCCTAAAACATACAGCAGAAGTGGTCATAGCTCAGTTACTGACCTATGCCACAGAATCACAGAATCAGCCAGGTTGGAAAGGACCTCAGAGACCATCAAGTCCAACCCTCGATCCACTACTGCTGTGGTTACCAGACCATGGCACTGAGTGCCACATCCAGTCTCTTTTTAAAAACCTCCAGGGACAGAGAATCCACCACCTCCCTGGGCAACCTTTGTCACGCACCTCTGGGATGACAAAAAGAGTTTGGGAGAAAAAAATTTTTTCCCTTATTTTAGAATGAGTAAGGTAAAATCTACCAAATGAAACTATATCCAAAAACTTTAAATAGAAACTTATTTTATGATAGCACACACTCCAATGACATCTGCTGATGTAATTTGCACTCAGCATTAACTACTGAATAACAACAAAAACCATGTATCTTTTTAGAGATTATATGGTTCTAGAAATATCAAGGAACATACTACAAAAATCCAGGTACAAAATTAATTACAAACCCTGTATCATATACACAGCATTCCTCCACTTGATATGAACAAAATTATTCCACAAAGAATATTTAAAATCTATTTCTCCACAAAAATGGCTCATGTAGAATGTATTAGAAAAGAATTGGTTTAATATTTTAAAGACTTTTATATACCTTAATGGTTCTATAGAAGATGGTAGCAGTTTTTATAGATTTCAAATTTAACTTAAGTAACAGAAGCCCTGTTCTTAAAAACTAAGAAGATATTTACATTCCTTGCTGGGTTCTTAATACTCAGTACCTTTAAACAAAAAGCCCAAGTACTTCATACTTTGCATATGTGACTTGAATTTGCTTTATTCTGAGCATCTTTCTTTTTAGCTTGTGGTTTGCAGATGGAAACTATGAATATGAATTTACAGAAAGCTGAAAGTGTTTCTCCATAATCCATTTAGATCTACCAAATTTCTAGGTAAGTCATCTATTTTGTTGCCTTTTATACATATTTTTGTTGCCTTTTATACATATTTGATCCCTTTCTGATAATGGTAAGTTCCCAACCTAGGCAGCAAAAGCAGAAGGAAACTCATTAAGTACTTGGGTAGGCTGGAAGCATATATGGAACTTTAAACCAGGAATAAATCAATGCTTGTCTATTCAATACTAATAACATGCATACTTATTTCACGCTAACAACTGCCTTAAATTGCCACTCTATTCCATTTATAACCTGAATGTTATTCAGGCAAAAAAAATTAAATGTATTTCAGGTTCCAGACAAGTCATTCAGTCTAAATCCATTCATAATAACTTAATATGTATAGCAACAAAGGAAACAAAGAAAAAAAAAGCATCAATGAGACAAACAATGAACTGTTTTCCAAGAGCAATACTTACTTTCCAAGGTAATACTTACTTTTCCACTATGGATTTTCTTATGTTTTTTCTGTAAAAGTTAATACTATTCAGAAGTCAACTGAAAGAGTTTTGGCTTCTATTCTATTTCTATCTACTGTAAGTTTTCTGTTATGAAAATCAATAGTGTTTTCTGTGCCACATTTCCATTGTGTATTTTAACTTGTTGCTAGATCCAACACTTTAATCAGTTTAAAACTGCAACCTAACCTGAATCTCTGAAACAACCTGAATTCAGAGCAGGGAAAAAAACCAAGACTCTGTAAGGTATTTCAGGCTTTCCCCCCTCTTTTTCTGATTTAGAGCACATCCCTGCAAATGTCTCAAGTGTCACAACTGCAGAGGACTTGGCAGTAGACAAGAACCTCCCAAACCAATATTCTGCCATAAAAAACACAGCCCAGACCACTACTACTTCCACAGTGGGCTTTTTTTTATTGAAAGCTGTTAATGACATTACTAGTTTATCTGCTTTTTATTCAACAATGTAACAACACATTAGTATATAAACCCCAGGTAACTATTAAATATAAGGTTTATAGTCCCATGAAGTAACTACATAGCATTATTCCACAATACCCAGCAGCCAAAAGACAAGAATAACTTTTGCATATCACAATGTTCTTAACACTGTAACTTCTGGCCTCTTGCAAAATCTCATCCTGTGGACTCCCTGAAAACTGACAACTCTGTTCTGCTATGACTAATGGGAAATAAACAAAGAGACTATCACAGGAAATGCTCTTTTTGCCACTGCCATCTCTGTCACTAAATCTTAAGCTTTTATTGCAGTCTCAAGATGGCAGTAGGCAGGTGCAAGACACTTTAAGGTTTTACAGGTCAAAATCAACACCACAGGCTCTGGTTATCAGGGTCAGCATTGCTGTATGCTTGCTTTTTGCTTGTGCTTTCTGTAGGCACACTGGTATGAGCTGCCACTGTATGCTTAAAAGACCCTTTCATCCGATCCACTGTGGTCACTCTGCTGTTCTGAAGTCCTACATGGACAAATCAAAATAAGCACTGTTTGTGAGGAACGAAGAACAGATTGGAGTTGTGGTCATCAGAAGATTTTATTCTTATTGACCTTAAAGTAATTAAGTTTGAGAACCTAAGGAGAGTGAGGGAAGAGATATTAACAGAGACCTATTCCAATTCAATCTAGACCGTCCAACACAGGAGGAGCACAAGTAACTAAGTGGGATCCCATGGGAGGTAGCTCTAAAAATCTTGAAGGACAGCATCCAAGTGCAAGACTAGTGCATCTCAATACTTAGAAAAGCATCATTTTAGGTAGGATCAGGAGACCAGTTTGGCACACGTGGAAAAACATGATGGAGCTCCAGCGTAAAAAGGCAGAAGCAGCAATCAGGGACAAGCTACAAAGGCTGATCACAGAAATATCAAACAGGCAGATTGGGGTGGTGTGAGAAAAATCAAAGCTCACCTAGGAGTCAGAGTTACAGGGGATAGCAAAAACAAGAACTTCTACATCTACATCAGGAACAAAGGGTGAAAAAGGAAAATGTGGGTTGGTGGGTGAATGAGGTGGGTGAGCTATTGAGACTGAACACTAAAACCACCAGTTTTTTAGTGTTCTAAATGCCTAGTGTTTAGATGCCTTCTCTGCATCTGCCTTCACCAGCACGGCCTTCCTGCTTACAGACAGGGTTCAAGGTGAAAAAATAACACTCATAAATGAGGACCAAATCCCAGATATTCCCTGAGAAGACTCAACCTACAGAAGTCATACGGACACAGCTGGGCAACAAATGGTGCTGAGAGCTGATCACTGGCCTTACAGCACCCTCCTCCACAATGCTGGAGGACCACGGGAGATTCCTGATCAATAGAAGATAGCAAATGGTGCACTACTCTTTACAAATTAATACAGAAGGGTCATCTGCTTCACTACAGAGCAGTCAGCCTCCTGTTGGTCCATGGAAAAATCAGTCTTCTGTGAACAGACTTCTGGGCACTATGAAGGAGAAGAAGGTGACTGGGAAGTCAGCACGGATTCACCCAGGATAAAGCATCTGATATTGCTCATGGTACACAATCTTACCTTTCCTTTGTCAGTCAACAGCTGTTCCTCCTCACCAAGAATTCCCTGTGCCACAGTGCAAAACAGAACCCCAAAACTGGTCTTTTGTTAGTTTATACATTCTTGTTCACAATCAGTTGTACAGTATTAAAATCAAAACCACCAAAGAAATTCAGAAAAGGGGACAAGAAAACATTTGGTGCCACTGGGCACCCACCTGAGAACTACCAAGACAGAATACAACCAGGCTCTATTCAAACCATCTATTTGGCAAAAATAGCCCAGGCAGGAGGGGGTGATGCTGCTGTCTTGCAAGGACAAGCAGATGCAACTATCAAGGAATGTCCAGTACTTCCCTACCACAATGACACAAGCTCCACACACAGCACCACAGATGAAGATCAAAGCCAAAGTCAGTGCCTGAGTATCACTATTGAGCTCTTATGTAAATTACTGAACTAGGAAATGGGCTATAAAGAGCAGCCTAAGGAGGCAGGATGCAGATGACACCCATGCGTGGCTGGTGTCCCCACAAGGAACAAGAGGAGTGGAGGCATTTGGAGGCGATATTGCTGGGGAGGTTGTTCTGACAGGAGCCTTGCCTTGAAGGAGCCTAGCTTGGGAAGACTTCTTGTCCTCCCAGAGCTGCATCCCCAGCATCTCTCCTCCCCCAGCAGCCCATTGCTCCCTGCCCACCCCTCGAGCTGGCTCCAGCAGGAGGGTGGTCAACATGGAGCTGCCACAGGCCTCTCCATCAGCATCTGCTTAGATTCCAGCTTTGGGCAATGGCAACCACAGGCACCAACCTGTGGAGGCAGGGGAGGACAAACACTGCCTTTTGCTGCTGTTTGCTTTTTGGCCTGTGATGCCTGTGATTTTCTGGTGTACTTAAGCGATGCAACCAAGTAATAACAACATTTGCAAAAGAATGTCTGTGAAATCAGATGCACCCTAAATAACAGTTTATTAAATACTCATCCTCCCAGCGTGAAACAAAGGCGGGGGGAAGGGAGGGAGGAAAGGGAATTTAAAAATAAAAAAAATAAATCAAGAAAACAGGATCCTTAAAATTTATGAAAGGGCTCATCTCTACAGGGACAAATAAGGAAAAAGCCAATAATGCTAAAAAAATATACAGCTCTTTCAGACTTCCCAGCAGGATACAGAATAAGAGTAAAATATACATTAAAAAGACTATTTATAAGGCAACATCAAATAGAAAACATCTAAAATAGAGAACATCAGCAAACAAGTGAAATCTAAAAGTAATCACTTTGTTGTATAAGAAACAACAAAGATTAAAATAATTTTTGGTACTATCATAACAGTGGCATTTGGTTCGTGCTGCTGAAGTGTTCTGTGATACTGTAAATTGTTATACTGACTTACAATTATTTTTCATAAGCTAGCCAGTATATCATAAAAATGTAGTAGTAACACACACCTAAGCAATACTACTCACTTCAAGTATCTCATTGTCCTTAAATAAAATACAGCAATTATCCAAGTGAGAACCAGGAATAAAGGAAGATTTCACTTTACCCTGAGACAAAAAAAAAAAAAAAAAAAAAAAGGGCAAAGGATGAAAGCCCAGCCACTTCCATTTCTCTTCCATTCTGAACATAACCAACATGCTCCATTGAACAAAATGTAGACCTTCATAATGAGCTGACTACTCTAATGAGCACTTTTAAATAAAAATAAAAACCATTCAGCTCATCGGTGAGCAGAACAAAATGAAACATAATGATTCACTTTTCTTCTTCTGAAATAATTTAAAGATTTGTGATTCACAGTTATTTCACTGAGATATTTCAATGGAAAACATTTTAATGAAGGAACTTTGAACCATGAAGGAGTTGCCATGTACCAGGCAGGTCTGCACTACCTGTCTATATACATAACAACACACAGAGGTAAATGTGAGGTAATTTAAGGTAGCTTCCTGTAGATAAAAGGGATTACCTAGCTTAACTTTATTGGTTTCTCCATAGGAACAGAAGGACTATGTTCACTTGGAACCTAAATTTCACTGCAGTTGCAACCTGAATTAAACTTCAGGTGCCCTACCAGGTAAGTCACTAGGTCAGAAGAGTAACTGCTTTTTTAGATGATAATTACTGTGCATGAAGTCTACAACTTGCATTACTGTATCTTAGAACTGCACCAGGATGTGAAACAAGAGACCTGAGTTAAGTTTCAATGCAGAAGTGCAACAGGATTTTAGTGCTGTCAGCCAGCTGATATCTGCCATGCTCTGCACTCCCACGACTACAGTGTTTATACCTTTCTGACAGGATTCAAAGAGCAAAACTCTGTACCTCACTGGTGCCTCAATTAGGACTGCAGACTAGATAAAAATTAAACTGTGAATACTGGATTCCCAAAAAAGAAACAGAACATGAAGAACACACAAGAGCCTTTAGAACTGGATTTATTGGGGGTAATGCCCAAGAATAGATATTTGGATGGCTGAGAATTTTTCCTACATATTTTTTTATATTTTCAACTATTTTTAATAGTAAGAACATGTTGATCTTTCATGTCTCTATAAAATGAGCAATTGTCAACCCAAAATGCAGATTTAGGAATTCACAGTAACCAACAGATCAACAGCTTGTAAGTACCATGCTTGTTTTTTGTTATGGCTAGAGTTTCTCAGATGAATAAATCTTCCATGAGATTCCCATCATAAGCTCTGGTAGAAGAGCAAGCCAAGAGCTCATATATCATAAAAAAAGTGGCCTGGATTTAAGGTGAGATCACAAAATAATTGACTGAGGATTGAGGCACCCAAACCATATAATCTCTCAATGCACTTCAGCACTATACTCAAATCAAAGGGTTGAGTTGCCTTATCCCAAAGCCAACATTATTTTTTCACTATGTAAGTATAAAAGCACACAGAATTGTTATCAATCCATGTATTTAACATGACATATTGTGTGACTGATTTTTCTATGGAACTGTAACAATATTAAGATAAGCACATTCTCTTTGAAACTCATTCCAGCCTTGCATATAAAATATTATATTCCTTCTCTGTTAAATATATCCTCATAAAACCTATTTTTTTAGTAAGGGAAATAATCTTGCAGCTCTTCTATCACTATTGATATGGGAAACCTTTCTGGCATGGCACTGTTAGCTAAACACAAGTTGTTTAGAGCAGAAATCTTCCTCTGCTTCACTCCTTATAAAGACTTGTTATTATACTCCTAATATGCACTACCATTACTACCTGAAGATGTCCATTAAACCAGTGTCTAAACACCACTTCTGATTAATTAAAACAAGATATCCAAGGACCACACTTAATTTGTATAGTGCCTGGGGCAATGAAGTCCTCACCGAAAACTGAAAATCTCCCTGTTCCTACCATACATACAGCAAACAATACCAGACAGAATAAGGGCTACATTCCCTGCACTGCTCTCTATCAGCCAACTTAACTTCCTAGGAAAGGAAAGCAATGACAGAAAGCATTCAGTAAATTAAGTCTCAGAGGATCTGGGATCCTTCTCTTCATGAGAAATTCAGACAGCATCATACATCTTACAACCTCACCTGCATTTTCTATTCATAAACTCGGTTAGCTTGGCAAAAAGACTGTCTCACAAGGGTGGTAGTGAGTGTGCTGACCAAGCTGGTCAAGTTATCGGTTCCTATTAGTCTTAAATCTATTACCTTTCTATTGCACTTTTGGATCTGTTCCCTGGGGCAAAAAAATCCCAAGGAAATAAACCACACCTACAGTCACAGTACAAAAGCCACTTAGCTCTCTATTCTATATGAGGACTGACTTCACAGGGAGTAAAAAATGAGTGAAACAGTGCAAATAACTCAGTATTTGGCAAGACAGCAGTGCAGAGAGATAGTAGGCAGTTTGAGTGCCAGCAGCAGTAAAAGTGTCTCAGGATGCAGTTTCAGATAAAGTTAACCTGCTCTGACTGCAGGCCTTTGTCAAAAGCTGCACCCACCATCTTCCAACCCTTCCCCCCTCCATAGAACAGAAGATATCTATGGCCTCCTAACAGCATGACTGAAGAAGTAAGGTGATTCCCTTTCTCCTGTTGGTTTGGATTTTTTGTAGCAGTTCTTCCAATTCTCCCCAGTGTCATTCAGTGACTTGTGATGGATACAGCAGGAATGCCAGGTTGAACAGAAAGCTGTAGGAGTTGGCTACCCTCATGACAGCTTCCAATTAACACAAAGCAGCACCCACAGTATTTATCAGTTTGTGGTGCTTCACTTGGCTTAAATAATCAACTGCTGTGGTGCACCCTTCTCAGATGTGTCTTGTGCCCTTCTGGGTTGCATATCCTCCAGTTGTGCTCTGGGAATACAGCCATGTCTCCTTAGGTGAATCCCATATGGCTTTGCATCATATCCTGTAGGTTACGTGCTTACTGGCCTTTGGGGTCAGATCTTGAAGAATATCAATGAATCCTACCTAGCACCTCAATAACCCTCCTGAAGCATCACCTACTGCAAGATGAAAAAAAGCCAACAGGAAGTAAGAAGGGCTAGTTTCTTTGCAGACGAGGTTGACACATTGTCCATAAGCCATTCGTTCCCCCAAACCAGTCATGCTAAACATTAAGTAATTCAGAATTCATAATAATTAAAATATTTGAATGAAACAGAGATTCTTAAATTACAACAACAAATTCCAGAAGTGCTTCTTTTAATAATGCAAAGAATGCATATAAGCTGAACTAATCAACATAAACCAGTTCTCTTTATAGTCAAATAACAAACTATGCTACTGAAACTATTCTTTGCTTAATTTCAATGGGTATTTTTGGAAATCTCTGAAAATAAAAGATTTCTGTCACTATCACCCACGCTGAGGTATAACTTGTTTATGTATGTAATAACATAAGCATGGACGGAATTCTTCAGATGAGATGACAAGATAATATGGATGGAGACAAAGGACAGAATAATATTGGCTTGTTAAAGGGTTTTGTCATTTTAGTCATTCTTTTTATAATTCAGCGACAATACAGCATGAGAATGGAGTCAGATCAAGCAGAATTAGGAGGTGAATTCAGAATGAGATATATCATCTTCAAACAATAATTTGAGAGGACAAAATGCAAGCAGAGGAATGGATGAGATTGCAGATCAGGAAACAAAAAAGGCTGATGAAAATTAGAGCTTCATACTCTCTGTATATGAAGAATAATTGTGGGATGCAAGTCCCCCATTCATATCTCCTTTTAACAAAAGCTTATGGCCTGCCTCTGCAAATACTTGATAAAGTTTAACTTCATGTGTCTAAGTCAGACACATTTTAACAGTTTGTAGAAACTGGGCCACATCCTGCAATGATCAGCAAGACTTTCAGGCCTTATGCTGAAGCCACCCAATTCTACCCATCCTAACTTCTTGATAGTAGCCACCACTAACAAATTCAATGCCCAGTCTGTAGTACCATTTAAATTAATCCAGTTTCTGCAAATTTTTCAAATCAGCATTACTTATAAAGATAGATTTTTGCACAACCATAGAAAGAGTATTTTTTTCCTCCTGAAGTAGCCCACCTGTACCTATATGAGGAGAGACCACCTCTTTCACATCCTTCTCTGAAGCTGGCTATTGACATACAAAGATTTTACTGCAGACCAAAAGATCTAAAGCTTTAGGCCACTGGAGGATATTAAAGGATAAACAAATTCACATTTCTAAAGTAATTCTACCAATTTATTAGCAATACCAGCTCCTGTTCCACAGTAGGGGAGATAATAACAAAGCCTTGTTAAAGGGCAATGCAATATCTTTTATGTAATATCTTTTTTTCATTTGTAATAAAGTCATTAAAGCAGCACTGTGTCTTTTTGAGGCCTCACACAATAGTCTGAGTTAAATCTCCTGTGCAAAATTAAGGACAGTAACTCACTGGAAAAATAAGCATCTGTTCTTGCTAAGGCTGACGGCCTTCTAAAAATCATTAAAGTGTTCTAAATTGAAGGTGATAAAACAAAGCAGAACCGGTTTGATTTTTTCCCAAGTAAAGAGAAAATCCATTTCCCTTGTAAATACTTCTTTGCTACAAACATATAAGTTACAAGGGCATGTCTCCCTTATGGACTGCCTACATCCCATTCTCCCACCATCTTGCACTTGGTGTCTTTTAAACCTGGGTTGATAGAGGTTTGCCTTCACTGCATTGATGCAGGCTGCAGCTCCCAAGTCCTGCTGCCTCTCCTCTAGTACCAGGCTCAAAATACTGGTGCATGGGGCACAGCTGAAACCAGCATCAGCTCCCATTTCCTTTTGCTCTCCGATAGAGACTGAGCTAGTTTGCAGGGGGAGTAGTTTGCACAGCTTTATTCTCCCAGGGATACCTAAAATTCTGGCTGGATTACATTTTGCTGATTCCTCCTACTGTACCATATTTTAAATCTACCTTTGCTTGCTGTAGATACACAATACTTCTGCAGTGTAAGGACTTGAGATGCTATTTAAGAATAATTCTTAAAAGCTTTTGAGAGGTATCAGTTCAGGTTTGTACACAAACACAGTGCAAGACACAGATGAATAATGAAACAAAACAAAACATCTCCTGACAAGAAAGTTAAGGATCCTGAAAGTCATTCACAGATGGTAGAGAAGAATCTTACGTTACATTTAACTTTTCTTGCAGGTAGAGAGAGGTCTCCAATAGGAAAACCAAAAGCAACACAGAAATATAATGGATTGATTGCCTGGCTTCCTATCCAAATGCAGAAGAAAATGGTAGCCTTGGCTCATGGATTTGCTCTTTAAAGGTTCTCATTTATATCACAAGTGACTGCTACTACTGCCACTACATATAATAAGAAGATAACACCAGGTGAAGACCACGTTACCCTCAGTAGAACAGGGAAGATGAATTTCTGATGAATTAAATGTACATGGCCAGATGATGCCTATGGTAGCCATACGCCATGGAAGGCAAGTGAAGAATCAATTTAAGGTTAAAAGCTATTGGCATAAAATCTTACTTTTTCTTCCCCCCTTCCTTTTGTGTTTCCATTTTGGTGGAATGGATGCAAAGGTATAAAAGGTGTAAAAGTAGGTTACTTCTTTCCGACCTTTTTATTTCTAATTTGTCAAGTTACAGAAGTAATGATTGTTGACTTTACCATGGTTGCTAAGCAGTGGTATTTTCTACTGCTCAAGTCAAGCATTTGGTGGGTTACTGGTTCACAAACTACAAGGCATTTTAAAAAAAGCCTTTTAATGGAGTCCTAGGGAAAACACTCATTGTTTAATGATTAAACTCTTCATAATATTAAATAAATTGAAATCTTGGAGTAAAAAATGACTTGAACGCTGTGTTCATGTCATCTACTGAAGCAATGCACCAAGGCAGCATCACACACAAAACATTACAATAATTTCCATTTGAAGCAGGGATGTAGGCATTTTGCTCATCTCCTTATGGTCTTAGAGCCACCCACTCAGAGGGGTTCTTCTGCCCACCCTCTGCTCTTTGCATGTAATTCAGTGCTGGCACCAAAACATACCTGAGAACATCTCCACACCTCTGTCTCCCCTACAGCAGGGGAACACAAAAGTGATGAGGCATGTTGGCACCCAACAAGGATTTGAGCTAGCACCAGCAGGCCATCTCTTCAAGCACGTTTGCCTCCACACAACACCTGCCCAGGGTGTGATTAGACTCTGCTCTCTTGGCTTCTCCCTCATCAGGCCAACACTGCAAGAGCCGGGACAGTGGGGAGGACTGGCTGGGTGGTCGACAGCACTGCATGCATGCATGCCTAAACAAAATCCACATTCCCTCAACAAGGTCCTTTCTGTGAATCCTACTTAAGGCGTCATGAACCACAAAGGACAGCTAATAAAGGAAGAACTACTAAGAAAATGCCTTTTCTGGAAGACATATTCATGTATCTTGCAGGAAAGCACTCAACGTCTCTACAAGAAGTAGGCACATATCCCTAGGGCAAACAACTAATTTGATCTTAATTTCAATGAATCTTTGCTGTAACTGCCTTGTAAACACCCATCACCATTAATGCAGAGGACCCACCAATGCTGGGCTTCTGAGCTACCACATGTGGCAGCCTCCTACACTGTAAAACAGCAACCTGAGGAGCATCTCTCCCTGCCTCACCATGCATTGTATGAACCCTGAAAGGGCTACTGAGCAAGATCAACACACAGCACTAGGAGAAAAATTATCTGTTGCCACTAGGAAGAGCTAGAAGCTGATGCTAGATACTTTCAGACCAAAAAATTACATGTGTGCTTTCACAAGTAACTGCTAGCACAGCTGTGGGAGGCTCTTCATCATCATCAGATTCACTATCAAAATGATACTTACTTGACATACAAGTTCAGACTTCAACAGGAGACAGTTCAAAGTGTTCCCTTAGCTCTTATCAGACAAAAGACCAGAAGATACTATTCCAGCTCCTCCAAAGCCCCACTAGTGAGGCATGGCAACTCAAGTGCTCTCTGGTTTGATCACTCAGCACTCACCTCCTCAAGTGAAGGCCCCTGGTGCTCCAGACCCTTATCACCTTCACTCCACAACTGACAGCACCTTCAGGATGCACTAAACAAAGATGAAACTTTCTTTTCATAACCTTTAAACCAAGTCTCACTTTTGCCCTGGCAGCAAACTTAGAGACAACAGCAGATATGCAGAAGAGCAAAAAATCCAGCTGTCTTTCTACAGGTTTTGGAAAAGTTTGTCTGGTCTCGTTTAGTGCTGGAACTTTAGTTGCTATCTTCCAAAGACTCTAAATGCTGCCTTTGTTTGCAAATTTTCTAAGTATAAATGACATCTCCCTGTAGAGGAATAGGCTGTGATGGAGATCCAACTCTAGGAACTTGGGCACTACAGTAACACAGACAGACACAGCTATTTCAAACTCATTCTACTTGGATCACATTTTAGTTCCCACCCCATGCTTCCCAGTTATGATATTCAACCTCCCAAACATCTCCACAGGTTATTTTCAGTAATCACATCCTTCAAGCATTTGTTTCTGTTATGTCTACTAACATCTACATATTCAAAATGGTCTCTGAAGCACACGCTAAACATCTGCCTCAACCACCTTCCTCTTCAGAGTTTAAGCTGTTTGCTGGAAAATTGCCATCCTAATGGCTAACTCCTCTGTTAGTGAACTGGAGAATTCATTTTGTATTTATTGATTGTTCCCTAATGAAGAGTAATAAAGGTGCCAGATATTCTTGACCAGACACTACTTAATTACCACCAAAGAGCATAAAATCCCAAATCAAACCAAGCACTTTGTCTAACAGTTCAGTCACTGTAAAATAAGATTACATCATTTTCTGCTTACACAGGAGTCTGTAAAATTTTATTTAAGAAGGCCTAAGGAAATTAAAAAACTATATAAATTGTTCAATTCCTTCAAGTTCCTAAGACACCAAATAGGTCTTACAGAATCCAGTCACACTTTTCTGAAGGAAGTGTTCTTCATAAATGACCCAGCAATAAGCATCATACATAGAACTTGCTTTAAACCAAACAAAAGCAAGTATCAAGAAAACATTTGTCTTCTGAACTACATAAAGAAAGGTTTATGCTACCTAAAAAGATATAATGAAAAGCATCCAGAAGGTATTTAAATTTACCTTTAATGGATCTGCTTTTTCATAATTGTGGCTCATTCAACAGCCCAACTTTCAAGTTCCCTCAAACTATGCTGTGTTGGAGGATTGTCTGAGGGCACTTGTCCTCGAGACAGCAAGGAGATGAGCAAGAATTCCATTAAATGTAAAGGTTGGTTTCTTTCCCAAACTGAAAGCCTCAAAAGTCCATTCCTACATGGTAAGGGCATTGCTGCTTCTAATATACTTTCTGCTTGATGAGAGCATCTGTCCTCATAGTAAGGTGGCTTGGATTCCTTGGGATAATGTGAGAGCAAACAAGAAATTTAAGACTCATGATAACACAAAATCCACTAAATATGGATTTCCTCATAGTAATCTACAACCTCTGACATAATTATTATCACATACATAAGAAAATGCCCTTAATATGTCCAAAAATGCAGCCTTTCATTTCCCTATAATCTACCACTCCAATGTGAAACACTTGTTCTGCAAAAAATTCAGAATCTCATTCATGATTTCTGTTCTGTATTCAGCAGTTATCATGAGCCCAGCTTTAACCATCCAAAGCTTCCATCCCTCCTACCATAATGATAAACAAGCATATTCCACCAGAAAGAGTAGATTTAGACAGACAGAAAATGGAGTAGGACAAGCATATAAAGGATGAAACCACAACAGTAAGGCAAATATCCCAAGAGGACACAAGAGCAAAGATACATATGGGCTTCTCAGACATAAGGATTTACTTTCTTTACCATAATCCATTATAATTTCCTGGATTTTTTTGTTCGTTTGTGTTTCTGGTTTTTGTTTGGGGTTTTTTGTTTGTTTTTTTTCAGACTGCACCTTATTCTATATTCATAAAATTATACCACCATCTCACCTATCCCAGGTGACTTCACTAAGTCTTACAGAGTGTTTCTTTTGTGCTCACTGCAGGTAAGGCTAGATACTCACCAGTACGTCTCCCAAGAAAATTAGCTCCGAACAGCAGTTAGAAAGGAAGAAAAACATAGGAAAGAAATGACAATACAACAGGGGGACAGCAGCCCACAGAGAAGCTAAGGAAAGGTGATCATTGTGCTGCAGAGTGAGGCTGCACAGAAATCTCTGCTTACCCCTTGCTCAGATTCCAGCAGCTCTGTTTTGACTCTGACTGCCGGCATCCCATCCAGCATTAACATTCTGTTCTCAAAGGCGCTGATGTTCTAAGGCAAAAAAGGACAAAGTTAATAAAAACATTATTAAAACCACTTGGTTTAATTCAATGATTTAGTTCTACGATATCACAGAAGTTTCTTTTAGTGGAAATACAGTTAATGAAGATGCAATATCAATTTCAAGAAGTAGCTACCAAGTTACTCCTGTTTTAATGTAAATTATACTTTCTGTTAGCCTTAAAAGAGAACTAAATCTTCATCAGCAACAAGGGAAAATCATCTCCAATTACTATTTTTAATTTGAAATTAATTACACAGACGCATATAGATAAATTCCTTGCTTTAGAACTGAAAAGGAGAGCAGTGATGTAAAATAGTTTAAATTTTTGGGGGCAGTATACTTAGATATATTTCATTTCAATCAGAATATCTGTACTTCTGTATTACACAGGGAAATCACATACTTGAATTCAAAGAAGTTATAGTGAAGGCACATGTTCATACACCATAAATTAACATGTATCAGCTCCATGAGAAATTCTCCACACACTCAGTTCTGACACAAGAGAAATAAAATGGAATATGAAACATACGTATTGCCCTTGTAACAATGGGCAACATATGATGACAGCTTCAATCTGAAGGAAGATTTGCAAAACTGTGCTTCCCTGAGTCAACATCCCCTCTCTGAGTGTCTCATTCCACTGTTGCTGGAGCACTTTATGTTGACATGCAAAACAATCTCTTGTGCCTTCAGGTCAACTGAGTTCAACATACCTCAACTTGAGTCAATTTTCCATCCCAGCCAAGGCTCAAGGCTGGTGTTTGAAAGCCAGTCCCTTCAGCTGCCATTTAGTTTGGACAACACGTAGAGAATAAAAAACATTTTATCCCTCAAGCTAGAATCTGACCTTATGGCTTCAGTCACCTTGGTCATCAGTACAGAAATACAAAAACGTCACTGCTATTTTCCTAATACTGAAACTACAGCATGTACCACTTCTAAATGACTTACTCATAGCCACTTACTTAGCTGAAACCCCATCTAGAAGGAAGTACTCAAGACTGGAAACTCACCTCCATCCTAACCATTACCTGGTAGTCCTCAATTACCACACCGTAATGGAAAAAAATGCTTTCCCTGTGTTTCACGGGCAGAGGATTTGTTTGGTATCACATGGTGCTGTTATTCATTAGGAGTATGTACATAATCCTGTTTCTTATCATGGCTGCTTCAGGGGAATTTTGAGAAAAAGTCTGTCCTGATGAAGCTTCCACAATACATTTTAAATATTTAAATTACATTAAATATTATTTTTTTTCCAATTAATGAACCTCATCCCAGGATCTTCAGAGATATAAATATTGAAGCAATTGTTTATTTCTGTATACTCATTTACTGTAATTTAAATAAAATGCTGAAAAGCAGGGAAACTGATATGCCTGTGCTCCAACACAGTGCCACAGGGAAAGCAAATGACCTGCTTAAAATCCCCGTCGCCCTCACTTTGAACTCCATGTATTACAGCACACGGCTGCAGTTTGATACTACAGGGCAGGCAAGAACTTGATGGCAAAGCAGATAAGCAAATGCAATCTCTATCTTTCTCCTTACAATGTAGACTTAGGTAGTTCATAAAAAGCTCTAAATGCTTAAGTTATATCAGATCAAAACTTGCAGCAGAACACTTCCATGCTCAAACATGTGAATGAAGACAGGCCAAGCTGTTGAGATATCCCAGACCATTCTATGCTACTGCTGTTTATCTACTGTATTTTCAACTTGACACAAGAGGAAGAAGAAGAAAAAAATAGTCTTCCATTGTCTTCTCAATATTTTTTTTTGTGCACCTTTATTTTTATTCAGTGTTTGAGGCACAAGGAGGGGAAAAGGGCAGGAGGGACTCCAGCTGAAACTGTTCCAAGCTTTACATCCCTCTTCCCAGCAAGGATGGTGCATTGTTTACTTATGAGAAGCAGATCTTGGGTCTCAGGCAGCTCCAGTGCTTTGGATGTGGTTTGGGTGGAGCAAGAGCAGGAGCCAGCCTGGCATTCTTTGCTCCCTCAGCATCTGTTCTTTAAGCAGAGAGGTCCCTCTCCCTTCTTGATTTATACACAGCACAGTTGAGTTTTACAGCAAGATCAGGAATGCACCATCATCAAGCATCCCTTAGGCTGTTCAGCTCGTAGACAAAGAAGGATGAGCTGATATTGCTTCGTGTCCCTGAGGAGGTCTTACCCACCCGAACGAAGGGACAAGGCTGGCTTGTGCAGGAGGCACGGGCAGGAGGAGGGGGGGGGGAAGACAAAGCACCACTGAGGAAAGGCAGGTTTAATGAACTGTTAGAATCTGATTAGAGGCTAATGTCCCTTTTAGTGCTTTGTACCAATTTACAGCTGATATACTTGAACCATTTTTCCCCACTGGCTGTGATAAACTCATTAGTTTTAAAAATGCAAGCTAACCAGAGCCTTTGAAGTTTAAAACTGATAAATCATGAAAACCTGACTAGTTCATGTACCATTTAACACATTTACATTTAACTAAATTTCCATAGCTCTCGCTTTCCCTTTTGTTCCCTAAAATCGTGTTTCTTGAAGCAGCACTCTGCCTTTTGAGTGCTGGTGTGATGAGTAAATGCAGTGAATACCTCTGGCGTTTGGGTCATTTATAATTCAGAATAGCAATAATCACAGAAGTAGACTCTACCACTATTTGATCCCTTCTGCATTTATAACTGGAAGGACACTGTGTGACATATCCTTGGGGGTGGGCAGTTCCTGCCTGGTAATGGCCAAGTCGATCCAGTCTGTGTGCTATACATATGGATGACATGTTCAGCCCAACAGGCACCCAGAAAGCTGATCTATCCCAAACTGCACTCTCCTGCCAGAACCAGCTTTTGAGCTACAGTATCTCTGAAGCCATTCAGCAAACAGGATGCAATTGCTGAGGTTTTCATATGGTGGGCAGTCATCTAAGGCAAAGGGGCTTGATTCAGCCCCAGAGAGGCTGGGCATGTTAATGTGGTTCCCCTGGGAGCCTCCCTGGTCAGCCAGGCAGATGGAGCATCCACACCTGAGAGAGGCCAGGCTGTTCCAGCACCCACATTAATTGATGACAGTCAGGAGACCCACCATCAGGGACTGCTGATGTGATGTATTGAATCAATACATTTTTCAGGCTGCAGTCCCTTTCCTGGCTCATTCAACTCATTTCATTGACTGTGGCAGCTCACTTCCAGTTCCCAAGACTGCCCAGGTGAAGGTGACCTGAATTCATACGACAGCCCTTCCTTCTCTATTCTCCTACAACCCACCTGGTAGACACTCCAGTCACCCCACTCAGATAAAACATACAGCAGATGCATGTCCTAAACTGGGTATATAATCAAGCCAAAACACTGCATGACCTTACCAAAATATCTGTTCTCTTGAATCAATAAACTCACTCAACCTAAAGGAGATCAACCTCTACTTTCTTGGTGCCATTTGTTAGAGACTTTCACTAATCACTTTTGGACATTTATTCCCTTGAAAGATTAATTAAAAACACAAATCATACCCAAGTACATATGAGCAACTGCTATTAGAGCAGTTGTTAGAGAAGACATATAAGCTTTGGGGCTTACAGGCTCTCTTTCTGAAGAGCTATGGCAAGCAGTCTAATAACAAGACTCTCCCCTCTCCTACGAGGCTTGTGTTTTCAGTACAGATTACTTACAACTGCAGCTGGCATTTTCTTCATGCAGACGAGTGTTGCAAGTTTAACTTGAATTATCTTCAAATACTTTAAAGGAAGATAAAACAAAAAAACCCTGGTATCTCATTCTGGTACACATTGCACCAGCACGCTGTAGTGCTTATCGAATTTTATGAATTACACTACTATGAAATCTGACTCCATCCATGAAAACGGCTGTGGCTTTCTAGCCAAGTTTTTAATTTGGCCAAGCCACACATTTGAGAATTTATCTGCAAATTTGAAACAGCAGGGGAGCAGGTGCCACAACCAACCTCCTGTCCTGAGACACCACCAAAGACACCCCTAAAACCCTTCCCTAAGTTCTTCTAAGAGCAAGATGACTGAAACTGTACATCTCCATCCTACACCACAATCGTCTCTCCCACTCTCCAAGATTTCCACGTTTAGCTGATCGGTACTAAAGCACCAGAAATGAAACAATGCTCTCCCAGATCTGGCCAGATTGTGACAGGCACAAACTCCATGCAAGCCTGGGAAAAAAGCAGCAAGCTCAGGCTTCAAAGCACACAGAATCCAGAGCTCACACCTTCTGCATGGATCAACATTTACCTTCTTGTGCAAGACAGTCTCCCTCTTGTTTCACCTCATGAATATAAGAGAAGTAACAGATGCAAGGTGGATGATAATAGTTAGTTCTGCCACCAATGAAGGAAATGGGCTTACCCAGTGATACAGAAAAGCTGCACGTTGGCAAGACAAATGTGATTCTGAATTTTTCGGTGACATCCAAAATATTGAACTGACAATTCAATGCTTTTTAATTCTGGTGGGCTGACATCATCTGGCTGCCAAGACACCCACCCAGCTGCTCTCACACTCTTTCTCCTCAACAGGACAGGGGAAGAAAGCACAATGGAAAAGCTCATGGGATGAGATAAAGACAGGGAGATCAATTACAAGGTATCACCACAAGCAAAACAGTCTTGACTTGAGGAAAATTAATTTAACATATTGCTAATTAAAACTGAGTCAGATTTTAAGAAACAAAAAAAAAAACTAAAATGCCTCCCCTCACCCTTCTCTTTTTACCTGGCCCAACTTCATTCCAACTTTTCCTTTACTTTTCTGTACAAACTTCTAACGTGACACACAACTACACTTTGAGAAATCAGTTTGTGGAAAAACAGTCTCCAGAATTCAAGCAAGAGCAAAGTTTTAAACTGAAAGGAAATTTATAGCTAAGAATAGCTAAGAGCAAAGAACAACCCTGCTTAAGCAGGCTTTCTGTTTCAAACCTATGAATTACAACTTATCCTGCCCCAACTTCTAGTTACTTTTACAAAGATTTTCTGCATACGCAGTAATTTCTTAATTCATCGTTATATTCTCATTTTATGGTTCCAAAAGTCTGAGCAGTGTTTGTGGAAACAGTGTTCTTGGTAGCTCAGAAGCATAGATTTTTAACAAATTTTTAAGTTTTCTGATTTTGTACAGACATCTCAGAAACATCACTGAACTAACCACACAATAGCCTATGTCACTTACAAGCCCTAGAGATTAGTACCTTGCTGATTTTTCTGAACATTAATACCTAAATTCATGTTATTCTCATTGTTTGTATTACTATACTGAAGTTATCCATCAGTGAAAACAACAGACTGCTTAACACCTCAGGGCAAAAAAATCTGAAGTGATCCACTCCAGGCAAAGCTTTTTAAGACATGACAGGTTCTTTTAAGGATATGACTAGATAAGATTTCCAAAGTTGAAATTGTTTTGGTTTTTTTTTTCTCCTTGTTTCAAGGGGTAATAGAAGAATGAAAAATTACCATATCTTCTCAAATATAACTATCTCTAGAGGAAGAGGAAGCCAAGGAGAATGTCTTCTTTCCAAATTCTCACCAGAAAGAATCACTCAGTTGTCTACTACCTCAATCTCCTGAAGTCCTTCCTTTCCAAAGAAGTTCTTTACATACCAAAGTGATTTGTTAGTCACACAATCACAGAATTATCAGAGTTGGACTGGACCTCTAGAGATTATCTAGTCCAACTCTCCCACTAAAACAAGATCACTTACTGAGAGCACTTTGCACAGGACTGCATCACTTGAATTATTTTAGTTATTTTTACGGTGAAGCCCACCAGTTAACACTTCCACAGAATACATAAGAGCAGTTATCCCAAAAAGGTAAGAAACAACTTGTGCCATATAAAATGAAAGTAAATTTATGTGGCTAGAAAATAATCACGCAACTGAGAGTTCTGACAAAGAATCAGGGTTAACAGCCCATGTCCTGCCAAAAGATCTTCATCATGTGTAATTATGTCTATAGCTGTATGAAATATTCATCATGAAATCAGAGGCTCTGGTAGTTCTGTACTTCACTCCAAACCTAAATTTCCGGTCAAATTCACTATAAATGAATCATTTGGATTTATTTATACTTCAAGGAAAAACAAAACGGTTCCTTATGAAAAAGTAAAGTGAAGCTTTAAACTTCATGCTGTTTTTATGTGGAACTGTGTGAGGCTGATTTGATTTTGTTCCAATTGAAAATGAAATTCCTTTAGAGAGAAGTGAATGCAGAGTTTGCAGAAGCCTGGGTGAACAATATGGATATCTAAGAAAGAAAAGCTTAAAACACCACAGCAGTGGACTTCAGGAAATATGCTGGGACTGCAGCACAGCACATGACTGAAGACTCATTAACTGAAGTTAAGCACAAGGTTAGTTCTCACTGAACTACAAAGCTCTCTCTGGTCTACTTGTTAGCACTGGAAAGACATCAGGGTGGACCTGAATGCAGTGCATGAAATTCCATACACCACCTTGTGTTGCAGGAGGCTGTGGGAGAAAGGCAATCTAGGTATAGGTATATTTATCACAGAGATGCATCTGCATGGCATCCACGTGATAACGGAGGCATCATAGCTCTAAGCCCTCCAGGAAGGCCTCTGAGCTTGGTCTATTCTTACAACCATGCATACCAGGTAAAGCCCAGACCCCAACAGGAGCTCTGACTTGATGCTGTCAGTGCATGAGCACGTCCAATGCTTGGCCTTTAGCTCTCCTTGTCCTGCTGAGATCCTCCTCTGATGTACCAGACCATGTCCAGCTCTATCCCGCTGCTACCAGGACAAAGATAGACACATGCTACACAAGCTTCTTCAGTATCTATTCCAGTGCCTAGACCCCTTAGGAAAAAAAAAACCAAAAAAACAAAACAAAAAAAAAAAACAAAAAAAAAACCAAAAAAAAAAAACCAAAAAAAACAAACCACAAAAAAACCCAAAACCAAAAACAAACAAACAAAAAAAACCAAAAAAAAAACCAAAAAAACACCAAACAAACACAAAACAAACAAAAATGAAACAAAAAAGCCCCAGAGAACAAACAAACAAAAACCCCAAAAAAACAAGAAAAAAACCAAAAAAAAAACAGAACAACAACAAAAAAACCCACTTAATTTTGCAGACAGCAGTTTTCCAAAAGTTGTTAAGTAGCCAAATCCCTATGGACATAGCTATGTTTTAATTTGCTATATACTTTTACAAATCTGTCACAGGAAAAAAAACTGAAGTAAAAACTATATCCAGTGAAGAGAACCAAGATCATGTTTTGCTTCTTAAGTCTTTTTTTGTTTGGTTGCTTTTAAATTAGTTTTTACAAGTATATATAAAACCAAATGGATGTGGTCAGCTTCCAGGTGACAGAGGAGTGTCAAATGCACTGGCAAGTAGAGGCCAATATGCTATTTCTCAGACTCAGCAGGAAACCCTGTCAGCTTAGACTGCTTAAAATCCCTTTACATCAGCTCTGCTCTCCTGCCACTTTTAGCGGTCTCTACAAAAAATTACGGATCCCTTCTGTAAGTAAATCAGACACAGTATGTTACAAGTAACAGTAATTACACCAGAGCCATACATTTAATTTTTATCAACATTAACGACTTCATTGTTTCCCTTCTAATACAACATTCACAAAATATTTAATGAGATTTTTGTGAATATCAGTGGATTCATTAAGTGCTTCTGGATTTTCTTTACCTTACACGTTCAAGTCCTGTTTAACAAAAACCAAACAAACAAAAAAACCCAAAAAACCCCAGCCCAACACCACACCAAAAACCACTCTTCCTCCCCATCCTCCTTAAAAACAAAACAGAGAGCCAAGAAATAAGAAAGAGCCACCATTTAGGAGAGGCATACATCATATACTTAAAGAATGGTAAGTTTGGAAAAGGCATGCACTGCATTTATCTTTACACCAGAGTTAATTAAAAAACCCTTTTCATAACACTTCATGGTGCATAACAGTGAATTAAACTCTTGATAGTTTTGTGTTTTTTAACGCAAAGATAAGCAGCATAAACTGCTATGAAGTGGAAATTAATTTTTTTTCACAAAAAAACCCCACCCTAGTAACTGGCCTAGGTTGTCACTTTTCCTAGACCATACTTTCAGGTCAGGTGGTTTTAAAAAACTATTACCTACACAAAGTAGTTTTCTACAATCTTGAGAACATAAGATATCTTTGGAGAAGATATTGAAAAATGAGGCTTAAAATTAAAACCAAACATTACAAGTGTGTCGACCCAAAAAAAATTTCAATGGGAAATACATCTTGATTAAATTTTCTAAAATGTGTACTACTTAAAGGTCACCTTTACAATTCGGTGGGCTTGAGAAAAAGAATTACATGAACAATTGTGAGAACAGTTTCTGGTCAGTTTTTCATTCAAGAGGTCCCCTGTCTTTGCCTTTACTGAAACTGGAAAGTTTAGATAACCAAAAAGTCTCACGTCACATGTTTTTAATTAACTTCTCATGTCAGAAGTAGGAGACATCAATAGACTGTCAGGGGAATAATTCTACCTCCTGACAAAATTCTACCTCCTGCTGTTACCTGCTCCGGTACAAAAATGAGGTGCTGGAAGCATGGGGAGCTGGTTGACACTCTTTCTCCCCACCTCCCAGCATGCAAAGTCTGCTTCCATGAAGACAGATACAACATGAGCCTTGCATGCTGCAGAATAAAGGAAGCGTTTAGCATGGAGTACCAGACACAGTTTAATCCAAAATTTTTGCCAGAGATGTGTGGCAGGCCAAGTAGCCAAATATGGCTGCTCTTTGCAAAGAAGGCAAGATGGCATCTGTTTGGTCTGCTTGGCTCCATCACTCCCCATAGCCCGAAGGGATCATGACCTCAAAGCAAACAGCACCTTCAGCTCTGCAGCCACAAAGGGATCCGAGATCTAGAGGGAGCAGTGAAAGAACCACATCCTAAGCTTGGACACCATTGCTTTCTCCATAAATTACACTGGCCCTATCCTAGGTTTCAAAGAATGCCAATGATGCCAGCAACACCGTATGACCCATTGGTGCACCAGCATCCAGCAGAACACCCCCATCCCCTTAGCTCAGGAAGAAACCTGTTGCTTTTTGTCATGGTTTAGGCCCAGCGGGTACCAGCCAGGACCCCACTTGCTCACTCCCAACCCCCACTGTGGGACAGGGAGGAGAAAATCCACCCAAAGGTTCATTTATCAAGACATGGATAGGGAGGTTTGCATTCTCCCATTACAGTAACAGGCAAAACCAGACAATCTCAATTCGGGAAGAAAGAACTAATTTAATCTACAAGGAGAAAGTGAAAACATGACCAGATCTTAATACCTTCTCCCCCCACCCCACCCTTCTCCCCAGGTGAAGGGAGCTTCCTCCTTCCCTGCTGCCTCCCCCTCAGGGCACAGGGAGGGGCAGGGGGGGTTTAGGGTCAGTTCCCCACACGCTGTTTCTGCCGCTCCTTCCTCCTCAGGGGGAGGACTCCTCACATTCTTCCCCTGCTCCAAGGCGGGGTCCCTCCCATGGCAGAGAGTCCTTCAGGAACCCCTGGGCCATGAGTCCCTCCCACAGGTGCAGTCCCTCAGGCACAGACTGCTCCCGCCTGGGCTCCTACAGGGATGCAGATCCACAGCTGACCCTCTGCGTGACCCCACACAGGCTGCACCTCCACGTCTGCCCACCTGTGACATTTCAGGGGCTACAAATCCTCTTCTGTCCCACCATGCTTCTTCAGGGACTGCCCCACCGCGCTCCTCCATGGGCTGCAGGGGCACAGCTGCCATCTCACCAGGGGCTGCGGGGAAATCTCTGCTTGAGAACCTTTCCGCCTCCTTCACTGACCTCTCTGGAATTTCTCTCTCACTTCATCCTCTGCTCTGCAAGTTCTCTTATTTTTACAGTTTCCTTTTCCTTTTCTTGAATACGTTACTCGCAGAGGCTCCTCCAGCCCCTGCTCGACTTTGGGCAGAGGCAGGGAAGGGAGTAGAAATGGGGGAGATTCCAGCAGCTTCTCACAGGAGCCACCCTGGTAGCCCCCGGCTTCCAAAACACCACTGCACTAACCCAAGACACTTCTCTGAGTGCCATGTTCCCTCCCTCCCTTGATAAAATATAGTGACAAATTGATTGTCAGTGCCAAGACTTCTGAAAAATCACAGACATAACAAACTCTTATTTTCGAAGTAAGGTAATGGCATATAAGGTAAGGGACCATTACATATGCCTAGCTGTCTTCTAGCAGCTGGGACAGAGAAATGTTAAGCAGCTGGTATTGCTCTTAGTCAGCAAAAGTATTTCTCACTTATTGAGAGCTCCAACATATAAGTAGAACTAGTAATGCAGCGTTCTAGCTCCAGATTAAAATTTAACTTCTGAAATTTAGGAAAGTTAATTAAGCATTATTTTTATTTCGGATTTTTTGTTCACAACCAAATTTTTAATTGTTTTTATTATTAAAGACATAGAAGTATATGACACCCTTGATTCCAGAAACTGCTTGCTCATTTCCAGCTCAGCTTGTTGTACTGCCAGCTACAGGGATGGAGCCCTGAGAGGAGAACATGCTCGTCTGCAGGTGCACCCTCCAACACCAGATATCATCAGACACACCTGCAAGGAGCACTCAGTTCTCACAGGACCTCAGCAACTGTCTGCCACAGATCACAGACAAAGTCATAGATATGACAATCATTAAGCAATGACACCAGAAATATTCTTTGCACAACCCTATTCCAGCTGCTAGGAAGAAATGTAACCACAACCTTCACCCAGCAACTCCACCTGAGCAGAAGCACTGCCAGAGTGTTGCTGTTTGCAAAACCATTTGTAAAGAGTGTCTGATTCATGCAGGTGCCAATATAACAAAGGAATAATTCAATAAAGCTGAATGATTGCACATTCAGTTGAAAAAGTCAGACTGTTTGCAAGAAGCTAAAGTATCACTCCACCACCACTCACCATACCTTTTGCACAGCACCTTACATGTGTATGGAAGACAGGTAATTGCTTTATATGTGATAACAATCTGCTTATTCTGACATTTCAAAGAAAGGGTGCATACTCTGATGAAATTCCCAACTGTAAAAGTTTAACATCCTGTCGCAACTCGATCTCTGTTCTATTTAACATCAGGCTGAGGTTTCCTGGTCCCCACACACTTGTGTGCAAATGCCTGGGATAATATTAATATTAAGGCTGGCAGGTAGCACTTGGTACAGCTCAAAAACTGAAGAAACTCTGAATTTTTTTCACTTAGCAAATGAAATATAAAGCCCCTAAATTAATAAATGAGAATTTGTAAGTATCCACCAAATCTGTGAAAAAAACCTGTCTAAAATAACATACCTCTCTCAAACTTCTTTACCTAATTTTTATCTGAAAGCTGATGCCTGATTGCTCATGAGGTACTTTTTTACCTAAGACATGATGACTAAAATGCTTATGTACAAAACTGACAAATTAGATCCCAGAAGCCATAAATTATTGTGGAACTAGGATCTGCTTTAAAGGCAATTCTAATTAAGTGTTAAGGATTTCTAATTAACAACTTTCAAATGTCTCCAACACACATTTCCCACAAATACTCGGATTAGGTGCGATTTGTCAAACGCGGTTAAAAAAATAAGCGTACTGCACCTGAACAAAATTACTGGCAATACTTAAAATAACTGCATAACTTCAAGATTAAGGAGTATTTTTTTTAAAGTAACTACGGGTATAGCCATAAAAATGACAGGAAAACATCAGAAAAAGCGATATATCAGTAGCACATATAGCACTTCATTAACAGATACTTTCATGAG